>NW_004624737.1:5122914-5162333 GCF_000247695.1 Heterocephalus glaber | reverse complement strand
GTTAATCTTTGCCCCTTTTCTCCCTCACAAAAACCAATACGTAATCCCCTTCGACCCCCAAAGCCTAGCCAACCAAAACCCTACACTTCATATGTATTGAGTATTAACCAATCACCTGGCTGCTAATAAACAAAGCTTGTTGTATTCTCAATAAAAACCCTGCTAGTTAGGGACTCAGGGCTCTCAATCTCGATCCGCTGCGTCGGTGACAATTGAGAGTCCCTGCTTAAGCTTGAATAAACGACCCTCGTGTGCTTACATCGGAAACGGTCTCCTGGTGGTCTTTGGGACATCGCGATCTGGGCACAACAGCTCCATCGTGTGCCTGCACTAAATGATGGGTCCTCAGGTGTCCTCAAATGCCCTCAGATGCCTGGGCTTTGATACATCTCACAGTAGCCCCTTATAATGTGTTCTTTTCTCTCAGTGAGCTTTACACAGATCAAACAGATCTAAAAGTTTTTAGTGACCTTGATAGTATATTGAGGCCTTCAGAGGACTTACTCAGACCTATGAACTAGACTGGAAAAATGTAATGTTAATGCTTAAATCAAACATTGACATCTAATAGTAGACAATGGGTACAGACTTTAATCTGTGAGTTTAAGTGTACTACAGATTCCCCAGGGATACATATTTTCAAAGTGAGTTTAAGTAGAGCCTAGCCAGCATTGCTATGGAGAGAAGTTACCTAGGTGACTGTATAAAGTACACAAAATGTCCCAAAGACCTCTTTTTCCTAGGGCTGAGATTTCTTTTGGATTATTATCTGTCTCTGTCTTGTCCCTGGAGGTGATAGATTTTTTTTTTTTTTTTTTTTTGGTACCATGGATCAAACTCTGGACCTTGCACTTGTGAGGCAGGCGGCAGCACCACTGAGCTAAATCCCTGGTGAGAGGGTCAGTAGTTTTTTTTTTTTTTTTTTTACTCAAACTGGGATTTTAGAACTTTTTGATTCAGAGTTATTTATTAGAAAGTAAGCCCTAAACAATATAGTTGGAGCACTTTCATTTTCTCTTGCACTCTCTTTCAAAAGGTTAAAAAGCAGCCATTCAGGTTCCTTGATTATGGGTTTCATTTCTGTTTGACAATGCAGTTGTAGTCAGTCATAGCTTTTGTCTCTAGAAGCATGTTTTGCTAAGGATTACAGACCTACCCTGGGAAAGTTCTTGATCTTAATTGTCTTTGTGCACCAGAGATGGTTAGGATTTAGCTCTTGTGCCATACTTAGAGTCACCCTTATGTCTCTTTTCCACTGCCCTGGCCCTGAGAAACAATGCAGTTTACAACAGTGTTTGGTCCAAGGAAATTCTCTCCTTTGTGGCTGCTGGATTTCAGGACCAAGTTTCCAGAATGGTGAGCTTCCCCTTCCTGGAACCCTTTGAGAGTAAAACTGACTTTCACTTATCTCTGGGCCACATTAAAAACTGGTCTAGGTTTAATCCTGAAACCCTCAAAGAATAAATGTATAAGTTTTAGTCCAAATTTATCTGTCTTTCAGTCCTCAGGTAGAATTGAAGATTAACTCCTCTTACTTTCCTCAAAAAAATGCTGACTGACTTTTATAATACAGATAAGTCCATTGATAGGACAAAACATTCCTAGGGAATGTTATGAGTTTAATAACAGTTTAAAGCAAAAACAGATATAAAAAATAGGCACATTCCCAGTCCCCAGGGGACTGCCTCTCTTGTCATGATTTCTCTCCAGAACATCTTGCCAGGACTGCCACTATTCTCAGAGATATGCTAACTGAAAAAGAAAAGCCTACAGCCAAGTATGTTCCAAGGGTCACAAGATTGCAAGGAAGGGGGTCCAGGCACATGGTAAGAGTGGCTAACCTGGCTCTAGCCACTTCCTTGCACCTTCAGGCTGCTGCAGCTGGCACTGGATGGGGTGAAGTCTAAGGTATGCCTTAAATTGGGCACAAAGCTAGAAGGATAGACAGGGATGCCTTCTTTCCCCTTGTTTCTTTTCAAAATGGGAAACAACTGTCATAAGTAGACAACTGCAGCACAACAGGTTGGAGCCTTGGCAGGCCTTCTTCCCTCACTGTTTGGAATTCATACTTAGCTCCAAAGAGTGCTGGTCTCTTTCTACACCCAAACCCAGCCTGAGCGCACATCCTTGGAAATAGTTAAAATTACCTTTAATAGTCTGTAGAGGGAATATGTGGCTATCAAAGCAGCAATTTTGGCTATCAGATATGACTATCCAAAAAATATGGGTATCAAAACAACAATGAGAAGCCTATACAACTAGATAGTCCAATCAGATAAACTAACAACATGGGGCCCATCTTAAAAATGGTCTTTGCTTTCACAGATGTAAAAGATTTTTATTTCTTCTGATTGTTATTACAAGAAATCTCTGTTAATTGACATACAAAAGTTCTGACTAATCTTATTTATAGTTACAACCTAAAAACTGTAAAAGGGTTATTATAACTTGACTTGTCCAAATCCATCTGAGTGCACTCTGGTTTTATAAACAAATTGTCATAGGAGTGTTTGTCTGTGTGTCCTCCAATCTGTCTATTTTGTTTGAGCTCAAAAATTTTTTTCTTTTTTGCCTTTTTGAATTAAAAAAAAAATTGCCTATAACTTGTTAGCTTATAGATACATATCATTAGAGTTAAAGACATGCTTCCACCCAGCTTTCCAGTTGATAAAAAAATGTCAAGACTGATTTTACAAATACAATACATATTGTTGTCTATATACAATAACTTGGGAATCTTCCACTGGTCAAAAATGTGTTAATTATTATGATTTGGTTCTCATAGGTCATCTAAAAGTTTTGTTAAGAGAATTAAATGGGGACCCCTGACCTCAGAAGAACTGCTAGACAGGATTCCCCTTGGTGAATAAGGGAGCAACTGCCTGGAAATATTTCTCCAGCCTTTGTTCACAAAGGGAACCATAATAATTTCCATAGCTTTATGGGAGACACATTGCTAGAACACTACAGAACAATTTTCCTAGGAAACATTGCTAAGGATATTATTGTGATATATTTACATTGGTCATCATCAAAAGGCTGAGTTTTCTGTGGGAAAACAGTAAGATTTTATTCAAAGGTGTTCTTGGTACAAAACTAAATTAAAGGACAAATGGTTTCATAGAACTGTGATCATTATTGCTAGTTTCATGGTGTACTAAATGTATTCATGCCTTCCATGTGTACAGGTCTTCTAAGATGTAAAACCAGGATTGTTTATGGTGATAACCTTTTCTTTTAGGCTCAAATATCTGTCTTTCTTTTGTTTATTTATTTATTTATTTTTGGTACTGGGGATTGAACTTGGACCTTGCACTTTCGAGGCAGGCACCAGAACCACTGAGCTAAATCCCCGGCTGCTGCCTTTCTTTAGTGTTCCAGCTACTTGTGATAAGAGATACATGTTAACCCAGCATGAGATCCTAGTTAAATAATAGTTTTGATATGATGTGCATGTTTTACGTGTCACTAGAATGAGGGATGCTCAGGCACCAAACAGTCTAAGCAATGTCACACACTGAAAATTAGAGGCTAAGCACTATGAATTTTGAAGGTACATTTAGAGGCTGGTATGTGCTCCTTAGATGATATCCTATTAAAGAATAACAATTTAGATGAGTTTTTGTCATTTAATATCTTGTGATCAGATGGAGATGTTTGACTAAAAGGTTATTCTATACTAAGATGGACATTTAAGTGTGTTACAAAGATAATGTCATCATGATTGTCATGGTAAAATACTATATGTGACTCTTGATCTCAAGTTTTCTCTGTAAAACTATATAACTGTTGTATGTTAAATTCTACAGGGATTCAACTACTAGAACAACCATGGTTGGTAAGATATAACAGTACTCTAACTGTACTTTATATTTTACATGTGCTTAATATCCAGATAAAATTAGAACAGTTAAGCTCACTGCTTCCACTGCACTACTAATGTCATGAATTGTCTTTTCTGAGTGTTTAACAACTAAAGTTTAGAGACCAAAACTAGAAAGGTAACTGGGTTAAGAGGACAGCCAGTATTTTGGTCTTGGCCCTCCAAAGTCAATGAGGACCCAGAACATGAGGTAATCTGTGCTACAGGATCCTACAATTTTGGTGAGTCACTCAACTTCCTGAGCAGGGAGATTGCCAAATGTCAGAAGACAAAAATCAACAAATGTAAAATGTGCCAAAGGAGGGTCACCAAGAGAGAAAAATCTCCTACAGTTTGACAGAAAGCAACATGGTCAAACAAGGCTGCGACTCATCCTGATGGCTGACACTGACAAAGGAGCTGAGAGGCTCTATATATGGTTCCAAAATAATACCTGAGGAGACTTAACTGACCTTGATAAATAGCAAGTGGTTAATTTTGATTGACACAGGTCTCACTTGATCTTAAACACTGAGCAGAAAAGAATGACCGGAAGAGGTATAAAGAGAATGCTATAATAATAAAGCTAGATATAAAAAAGGGCTCCAATCACTGACCTCTTCTGGCAGTCTCCAGTTACACTGGTAGCTGACCACTGTTATGGGTCATTAGGAAAAAGTACTGTAAAATCTATAAGAGCTCAACTAGAGTTTTAAAATTTCTTAGGCTAAAATTGTCCTTCAAAACCACCAACCTCTCTATCTTCTTATTGCTAAAACTAGAGAGGCTTATAACAAAATGTCCAATTTATAGATAACTTCCATCAGTAAAAGAGGTCTAAGAGCCAGCAAGATACAATCACTATTTCAGTCCCTTAAGGACAGTTTCTAAACCTGGCTCTTTCCCCAACCTGCTTTTCCATTCTAGTGCTCATGCTTTGATTATACATACTCTAATTTCTTGGGAAATTTGTTTATTCTTACCTAGAGGCTGCCAAACTCCCAGTGATCATGCAGATGGAACCAATGACAAATATGCTATACTCCTTTTACCAGGATCTACCAGATCAACCTTGTAAATAAAGTTCATAACTGCTAAACTACAACACAACACGACTTCTATCTGAGGCCCATTAGATTAACTTTCTGGAGAGGACCCCTCACTGCAGTCTCCCCTACATTGGGCCTTCTCAGCTTGAAGTAGTTATATGGAAACTGCACCTTATCTCCCCTAACCACAGTTTGAGATACTTCTTCAGAGGGGGGAATAATATAGATAGCTAAATTAGTCAGAAATATTATAGGCAGTCAGACAGGGCTGGACCCTTGAAGTCAATGCAGCAGATGAGAACACATGGAAGCTGTGGCCGGAGGTGCATCTGAAAAAGATTAAAGTCACAATGGCCAGATTTGCATACTTCCCTAAGGGATGAACAGAAGCTTGAGCTTATTAGTACCACCCTTTTGGGTTTTCCCATATAGATAGACCATTGTCTCATTGGGGGTAGGCATCCTCTTCCACCCACTAAGACTGACTAAAACCACTAAAACTAAGAAGACTAAAGGCTAAGACCACATGTTATCAACCAAGGTTAACGGTGTCATTGATATACCTTGTTACTATTGGGTTAATATTACTTAATACTTATAATTTTATTGGTTGATTTATACATACACACACACACACACACACACACACACACATATATATATATATGTATGTACCGGGGCTTGCACTTGGGACTTTGCACTTGTGAGGCAGGCACCAGCAACACTGAGCTAAATCCCCAGCCTGGCTGATTATATTTTTTACCCACATTGTACCCACCCCACATGACTTTGCTCTATAAAACTTCCTTTGAGAAGTGGGCTTGTTGGCAACCCATATGAGACCCCTCCTGGCTCCCAGGAGCTATTCTTAGTCCCCATTCCTATTCTCCATCCTATTCCCCAATAAATTTTCCTTTTTTTTTTGGTACTGGGGATCGAACTCAGGACCTTGTACTTGCAAGGCAGGCACTGGAACCACTGAGCTAAATCCTGGGTCCAATTTTCCTATTCTTAAAAAAAAAAGAAAGAAAGGAATTATTCAGGGATTAACAAAATGAAATTTTAAGATTTTATGCATAGAAAGAAAGGTTTTCTATGTCTTTCTTGTCTGTAGTCAACTTTTAGGAAGGCCTATTTAATGAATCTTTTACCAATGAGGAAGCAGTAGTCACTGGGAGTCAGCAAGAATCCAGTAGTTAAATTAATCTTATTCTTTTTCTTTTTTGGATGACTTATGAAGCTGGAAGGTCAGCACAATGCTGGAAGCAGAGCGTTACTGAATTTCAGCCAAACTCATGGGAAAGTGGTGGTCACTTGGAATCAGTAAGGAAGAACCTTTAGTATTATGAGTTACTTTTATATATAATATTTCTTGAGTTCTAAAACAACACAATGATTGGAAGAAAATGAAATATAGATATGCTGTATGTCAATAGCAACAGTCTAGTATAGCTGAAGAAACTGAATTGCAGATAGTTATTACACTTTTGCTAAGGTTACATGGTTAATGTTTTAGCTAAAACTGTTTCAGATGCAAGTGACACCTAAATCCTACTCATATGGAATGTTTTAACTATCTATTGCTGTAGAGTATACTACTTCATAGTTGTGGCTTAGAGTGACCATTTCATTTATTTGTAATTGGGCAGAGCTCAGTGAGGAATGCTGTGGCTGGAAAACTCACTTCTAAGATGGCTCACTCCCTTGGTGGGCAAGTTTGTATTGATTTTCAGCTAGGAGTACCAGTTCTTACTGTCCCCAAGAAATACTTTTCTCTGATCTTTTTCATGGGACAATTCATAAATTTATCTGCCCTGTTCCCACTTTCAAAGAGGCTCCCAAGAGATGGGATTTTGTGGAGACTTTGACAGCTGTGAATTAGGAAGAAGAAAGGAGAGGAAGAAATGGAAGGGGACAATAAAATGTGTGAGAATGAAAAGACTGGACTATAGCAATGAGAATGTCAAGGGAATCTCAGACTTGTAGACCTGGAGTCTGCTCTTTTTAAATCACTGATCCAATCCAGAAACCTCATATGCCTATACAGTAAATGCTGCTACACTTTAAGATAATGATGATGGAAATTGCCATTGCTTGATTAAATACCATTCCTAAGGTTGGAGAGATTCAGTCTTGCTGAGCCATAAGGACTGTAAATGTAGGTAGGATGGTTTCCCAAAGATAAACAGAACTGTTACCAGAAGAAGAAGGGATAAGTAGATGCTGATCATTTGAAAAATGTCCCTTTTAGATGGTAGCTCTTGGAGAGAGGTACTGGTCTTATATTAGACTGCCTTCATCAACCAACACAATCAGTACTATTATATTCATTTGCATGTAAAGAAATGGAAACTGAAGGGGACTAAGATTTGTTCATGGTCACTTGGCTAGTTAGTAGCAGATCTGGGACTAGTACTCAGTTCCTTGGATTTTGATGTTATTGCTCCTTCCATGAAGCAGCACAATACAAAAGGGATAACTATATAATTACCTTGAAAGAGAATTCAAAGGATCTTGATAGAACAGAACAATAGTAGGGCCAGGGATATAGCTCAGCAGCACAGCACCTGCCTGGAAAGCCCAAGACCCTGAGTTTGATTCCTGGTACAAAAAACCAAAAAAGAATAATAGGTTAAATTTTAGCAGAACATGAGAGAAAAAGATTTAGTAATATTACATGATTGTAAAATTGATATGAATCAATAAGGAAACATGAAGCTAAAATACTTAATGTGTGTTTGAACTGCACTAATTAAGGATGGATATTCAATTGTTATACTTTGATTACTATATTAATTATCTATAGCTGCGGAAAAAATTATGCTCAAAATTTAGCAGCTTAACCAAATGATTTTTATCTAACAGTGTCTATGCATCAGGAATTTGAGATTTGATTGACTGAGTGGTTCTGATTCAAGGTCTCTCATAAGGTTACAAAACAAACTTTTGGCCAAGGTTGCAATCATTTGAAGACTATATAAAAGCTGGAGGATACACCACCAAGTTCACTCTTGTGACTGGTTAAGAAGCTTAAGTTTCTCACTATCTAATACCTGGAAAACTCAGTCTCTGATTCATAGTCCTAGCCATAGGGCTGTTTGAGTTTCCTCATAACAAAGGAAGCTAGCTTTCCCCAAAGAGCAAGCAGGAAACTGAAGTGCTCGCCCTTCCTTCCTTCCTTCCTTCCTATTTATTTATTTTTTGGGGGGTTTTTTTGAGACAGAGTCTTGCTGTGTAGTGGAGGCTGGCCTTGAACTCACAGGGATTCTCTTGCCTCAGCCTCCCAAGTTCTGGGATTTCAGGCGTAATCCATGTCCAGCTGACAGTGCCTTTAATGACCTAGTCTCTGAAGCTACATTCTGTCATTTATATTTTTTTTCTTTTTGTTAAAAGCAAGTTACGAGTCCAGTTCAAGGGAAAGAATTCACCTTTTGAAGGCCATGTCAAAGAATCTGTGGGCATATTTAGCAGAAGCTCATTTTTCTTAATTTCTTATTTCCAGAATCTAGTTTACTGTTTGAAACAAAGCAAGTGCACAATAAATATTTCTTGGGTATTGAAAGAATTCCCTGGAATAGTCCAAGAAGATTTATATCCCAGGCCATGTGAGAAATAATTAGAGTAAATTGAGGTTTAGCCTGAGAAGAAAAGACTCACTGGGGAACATGACCTCTCTTCAAACATTTGAAGATCTGTCATCTGAAAAATGGAAGAGATTCATTATGGATATCTCCAAAAGTGAAAGCTGCCATTGATTGGTGGAAGTTTCAAGGTGGCAGATTTTACCTGATTATAAGGTACAACTAGGAGAATTTTGTAATGGAATAATGTATAAGGAGAGAGTAAGGCTTTAAGTGTTTGCTGAAAGATGACTTGTTGGGAATATTGCCAAAAATTATTAATAAATTGGATAAGGTATAGTGTGGGACTGCATAACTCTGTAATCATAAAACTCCCCTAGCCCCAACTGTGATTAAATGTGAGTAAATAGATAAAGATGCTTGTTAGCTCCGGGACACTAGATAAGATCTGTATCAGCCATAAGGTCCCAAAGTAAATTACTCAACTCTTTGTTCGAAAACTGATGTTTATAGAACAATCTACAAACATCTGCTGACCATCAGTACGTGTCAGCTGACCACTAACCTTTGTTCCTCTTCTGTAAATTTCACCTGTTAACTTCCCCTGCAACCCCCTATAAAAGAGCCTCGGACTCTGGGCTAGTCGCCTCTCTAAGCTACTTTGCTTTGGGAGTGCTGTCTGGCCAGACTAAGGTCTGTTTTTACTTTCCAACTTGTCCGGTGTGTTCCTTCCCGGGTGTTCTTCACTGCAGTCAGCTCCTCAGAGCGTTTGGTAAGGCCCTCGGTCTTACATTTTGGAGGCACCACTGGGATCCCTGGGTGTGCTTCACTGTAGTCAGTTCCTCAGAGTGTTTGGTAAGGCCCTCAGTCTTACAATAGGATCAGATGACTTTTATGGAACTCTGAGATTGTATGAGTGTATGATCTCAGGTTCACACTATTTACCTAAGTTTAAAATGTTAAAAGAAACAAACAAAAAGTGATTCCCTTTTAAGCCCCTCAGGAATTTAACCTGGCTAGGCTGAATTTCTTTTAAGCCCTGCCCCCAGGGTTTAAACTGGCTAAGCTGATTTCCTTGGGACTGGGTGTCTCCAGCCTTAAGTGAGCACCAGTGCTACTGATATAGGGGGAATAGATATAACTCAAACCTGCTAGATCTCCGAAACAGGAATTCATATTCTCTTAAATTGAAGAATGCATTCTAGGAACATTGGAGGTTAAGAGTAGGAAGAATTTCCTGAGGGAGAGACAGCTCCTGCCTAAGAGGGACAGGAGGGGACACCCAGAAAGTGGTTGCCCAGGACCCTGTTTCCCAAAGGGTTTTTATGGAGCAAAGCCACAAGGTGAGGCAGGTTCAAGGTGGGACAAAACTATAGTCAACTAGTAAGATTACAAGTACAGTCACTTAGGTAATATTGATCCAATGGGAAATCACAAGATGGAACAAAACTATGATCAACCAATAAGATTACAACAAGTATAGAATATTGATTAAATGTGGATCAAATGGGAAGCAAGTGGGACCAAGTCACATAGCAAGAACACAAGACCGAGCAAGAATTTTCAGTAGGGGGTGGGTCAGGGATCTTTCCTGGAAGATCCCCCACCCAGGTAATTGATACCTATCTACAATATCAATCACTGCTATTCATCCCTAGGGGAAGCATGCTGGTATAGCAGTTTCTCTTCTTTTATAATGTTGGCCTTCAGTGAATGTATCTTGATAGTCCTCCATGATGGCTCCTTGAATGTCTTCCATGTTGGCTCCTGGAGGGCCAGACCTGTCTAACTGCCTACAAGATATCTAATTAACGTACCTATCTACAATACCATTTCCTTGGACTCATGAAATTTCCCCTATAATCATAACTTACCTTCTAGTGAAAGAGCCATAAGTGGAATATTTTACTGCCTGGATGTCCCTTAGTCAATTAAAAAGGGAATGAGAAGCATCACTAGGAAAAGCTCTACTCACTAGATTATGCCATAAAACATATACATTTGGTGACAGAATCTCAAAATAAAAGCCAGGCACTATGTCCTTCCAGACAGCAGTATAAACTTAAAGCTACAGTTATTGCAATGAAAGCAAAGTAAAAGGGAAAGCAAACTACCTCTGGAAGCAACAGTTCTAGGGGGTGTTTTAGGACCCACAGGAGATGAGTCAGCTAGATCTGGCTCTGTCACTGATGTTTAAACAGACCAACTTTCTCTTTCAGTGTGGGAAGATACTGTACCTTTTACTCTGGTTTTTTTGTTGTTGTTATCTGAAACCAACACCCAAACAAATGGAACACTGATAGCTAAAAGTCTGAGGAAGAGAGGTGATCAGGAAAGGAGCAGGAAAATTACTAAAACCTATGGAAAAGAAGCACTCTGTGTGAGACCATGACTCATGGGGAAGCATAAATATCCTTGGTACTAACCAAAGAGCCGCCCAAGTTCAGGGCAAGTTTTCAAGTACTCCACAGAGAAAAGCAACTGTTGTTCCTGCAGGCCAGGTTCATTTCTCATGGTCCCCTGCTGTGAGCACCTACCCCAAAGCATTTGTCTACTGGTAGCCTTCTCCCCTGCTTCAGAAGCTATCTTTTTCTCAACAAAGTTTTCCTACTCCTAGCCTCCGTTGTTCCTGGAGTTCATTCTTTGATTTTAGAGAACACAAACTAGTGTTTTGGATATCTACCAGATTGGGAGTTATAATATTTCCTTTTTTTGATTATTTTTGCTTATTTGTATATCATTTTTTGATTACTTGGTGCCCTATATCACTTTCATCCTTTTTTCCCTTCACCGTTCTCCTTGTTCTTACTACCATCCTATGATCATTGATAAACATAGCTACTTACTACATACTATGAGATGTACATTTGGCATACACAAGAACCATACACAAGAACCTAGACTATCTTTGGCCCACTCAACTGTAAGAAGTACTCAAACATTGGTTGAACTTTTCTCCTCAGATATTTATTTATATTATTTGATCAGCTTTGAATGTTTATTTGATGAGATTTAACCCTTCTTTCTATAATGCCTATTGAATTTGCTCATTTAAAAATATTTCTTCTATTCATTTAAATATAACTTAAAGCTATAATTAATAATTGATTTTTTTTGTACTGGGGATTGAACTCAGGACCTCGTGCTTGCCAGGCAGACACTATGTGGCTGAGCTAAATCCCCGGCACAATTAATAACTGATTTGATACTTTATAGAATAAAGCCTGGAAAGATGACCTTAGAATTCTAAAGATCAAGGATTGCCAACCCAGGTAGAGCCAGGCTATAGGGAAATAAGGAGTAGGATGCCTTATTTTATACCAGGCAAGACTCCAGGTATGCTTGACAGTTTTTTTAAAATTTATTTTTACTTTTTGTCAGCATCAGATTCTTTTACTTGTTTTATAAGTCCTTATAAAGCTAATTATCATACATACAGGTGAACAACCAGACTAAGAGGCCAAAAACCATAAAACACATAAAACAATTATACTAAATTAAGTATGTACACTTTTAGGTACATTAGCCTTACTAGATTACAGTAACTTTTCTTTCTCTTTTTCTATTGCCTGCCTTCTATTTTGCATTTTATTTATATATCTTGAGTGTCTCATGTAAGAGAAACCATGTGATATTTAAGTGTGTGTGCCTGATTTACTTCACTTAACATTATGATCCCAAGATGCATCCATTTTCCTATAAATGACTCGAGTTTATCCTTCTTTACAGCAGAATACTATTCCACTGCGTATAAATAGTGTACATTTTCTTATCCACTCATTTGTTGATAGACATATAGGCTGCTTCCAAGATTTAGTCATTAGGAATTGTGTTGCTATAAATATGGGTATGTAAGCACCACTGTAATATGATGTCTTTAATTCCTTTGGTAGCTATCTAGAAGGGGAATAGCTGGACCAAATGGAATTTCTAATTTTAGTTTTTTGGAAAATCTCTACACTGATTTGCATAGTGGTTTTATCAGTTTATGCTCCCACCAACAATGAAAAAAGGGTTTCTTCTTATCCCTCAGCCTCTCCAGCACTTTTTAGTTGATTTCTTGATGAAAGCCATTCTTCCTGTAGTGAGAAGGAATCCCAATGATGTTTTAATTCATATTTCTCAAATAGCTCCCAACGTTGAACATTTTTTCATCTATTTATTGGCCATTTGTGCTTTTTAATCTGAGAAGCATCTATTGATTTCAGATAACTGTTTTTTGATTGGGTCTTTAAATTTGGGGGGGTCTAATTTTTTTAGTTCTTTATATATTCTAGTTATTAGTCTTTTGAGGGGTAGCTGGAAAAACTTCTTTTGCCATTCTATAAGTTATTTGTTCACTCTGATGGTGGTTTCCTTTGCTGTGCAGAAGCTTTTTAATTTGATGTGATCCCATTTGTTGCTTCTTGGTATTATTTTTTTGTGCAACCAGAATTCTGTTAAGAATGTCTACCTATACCTAAGTCTTCAAGAGTTTTATCCATTTTGTCTTCTAACAGATTAAGTGTTTCTGTTAATATTTAGATCTTTGATCTATTTTGATTTCAGTTTAGTGCATGGTGAGAGATATGGTTCTAGGTTCAAGCTAGCATGTGGATAGCCAGTTTTCCCCAAACCATTTGTTAAAGTGGCTATCTTTTCTCTGCAAAAGTTTTTTACCCCTTTATCAAAGATAAGGCAGCTGAGTGTGCCTGGAGTTATTTCTGCATTCTGAATTTTCTTCTATTGACCCACAAGTCTGCTTTTTTCCTCAGTACAATGCTGTTTTTATCACTGTAGCTTTGTAGCATAACCTGAAGTCTGGGAATGTGATGTCCCCTCCTCTGCCATTGTTTTCCAGGATTGCTTTTGCTATTCTATGTCTCTTCTGGTTCCATATGAATTTTAGGATTGCTTTCTCTAGTTTGTGGAGGAATACTGTTGGTATTTTGATGGGGATTGCATGAAATCTATAAATAGTTTTAGAAGTATGGCATTTTGATTATATTGATTCTGCCTACCAGGAACAGGGGATAACTTTCCATTTTCTGATGTCTTCTAGCTCCCTTTTAAGAGTACTATAGTTCTCATTGTGGAGGTCTTCCTTTTCCTTGGTTAGGTTAATATATAAGTATTTCCTTTTTCTTGATGTTATTGTAAAAAGAATTGTTTGTTTTCCTGGTTTCTCTCTCAGTGTATTTGTTATTGGCATAAAGGAATGGTATTGATCTTTTTTCTTTTTCTTCTGATACAGGATCTCACTGTGTATTTCAGGCTGGTCTTGAACTCAGTATGGAGCTCAGGCTAGGTTCAAACTCATGGCGATCCTCCTGCCTCAACTTCCCAAGTGCTGGGATTACAGGCATGCCCCACTCTGCCCAGCATGAGTGGTATTGATTTTTTGGGTTTTTTGTTTTGTTTTGTGAGGCAGGGTCTCCCTTTGTAGCTCAGGCTGGCCCTGAACTCACTATGTATCCCAGGCTGACCTTGGACTTGCGGTGATCCTCCTGCCTCAGCCTCCTGAATGGTGGGATTACAGATGTGTGCCACTACGCCTGGCTGGTATTGATTTTTTAGTGTTGACTTTGTATCCTAGTATCCTACCAAATTTGGTTATTTATTCTAGGAGTCTTTTTTTCTCTGCAGTTTTTTAGGTCTTCTATGTAGAGCATCATTTCATCCACAGATAATGATAATTATACTTCTTCCTTCCCTACCCATATCTGTTTAATTTCTTTATCTTATCTAATTGCTCTGGCTAATGTTTTGAGAACTCTATTGAACAGGAGTGGTGATAGTGGACATCCTTATCTTGTTCCTGATTTTAGAGGGAAACCTTTCAGCTTCTCTCCATTTAGTGTGATGCTGGCCATTGGCTTGTCATAGATGGCTTTTATCAGATTGCAATTAAGATCTTTTATGCTTCTTTTCTTTTCTTTTTTATTTTTTTATGCTTATTTTCCTCAGGGTTTTTATCATGCATAGATGTTAGATTTTTAAATACTTTTTCTGCATCTATTGAGATGACCATGCCATTTTTGTCCTTGGTTGTGTTTATGTACTGTAGTATACCTATTGATTTGCATATGTAGAACCATCCCTCCATTCCTTGAATGAATCCTGCTTCATCATGGTGTATGATTTTTTGATTTGCTTCTTTCTGTTTGTCAGTATATTATTGAGGAAGTTTGCACCTATGTTCATTAAAGAGACTGACCTCTAGTTGTCTTTTTTGGTTGGGTCTGTTCTGGTTTTGGAATCAGAGTAATTCTTGCTTCCAGGAATGACCTTGGGAGTGCTACTTCCTTTTTTATTTCATTTAAAGCATTTCAGGAATATTGGTGTTAGATCCTCTCTAAAGAGCTTATAGGATTCAGCAGTGAATCAGTCAGGACCTGAGCTTTTCTTACTTGGTAGTTTTTTTAGTATTTCTTCAATTCATTGATCGATAATAGATTATTCAGGGTTTTTATATCTTCTTGGATCAGATTTCATAATTCATATATATTTAGGAATTTATCCATTTCTTCTGAATTTGCTAGTTTTTTATGGTACAGTTGTCTAATTTCTTCTGTGACCCTACTGCTTATTTAAGAGGATACTTTTAATTTCCATATGTTTATATAGTTTCTGTGTTTTCTTTTGCCATTAATTTTTAGTTTCCTTACACTATGATCTGATAACATGGATGAGATATTTTCATTTCTTTTGCGTTTACTTAAGCATACTTCATAGGCTAATATGCCCTGTATTTTGGAGAAAGTCCCATGTTCTATGGGAAGAATGTGTATTCTGTTGTTTTTGGATGGAACACTCTGTAGTATCTATTGAGTCCATTTTTGAGAAAGCTTTGGTTCAATTCTGATTTTTTTTGTTGATTTTTTTTTGTCTAGTTGACCTGTCCATTTGTCTAGTTTGACAATGGGAAATTGAGGTCCCCCATTACAATTGTGTTGTTTTATCTGATTTTTCATGTTCATTAGTGTTTATGAAGTTGGATGTGACAGTATTTTGTGTGTATCCAGTTATAATTGTCATCTATTCCTACTAAATTGTTCCCTTAACCCATATGTAATGACTTTCTTTGTCTCTTCTATCAGTCTTGGCTTCAATCTACTTTGTTTGAAATTGGGATAGTTACTCCTGCTTTTTTTTCCCAGGTTACCATTGCATGAAATTTGGTTTCCATCCTTTGATTTTCTTTCCTTATGCTTTGATTTTTAACATGTGAGCTTCTTTTTGAATTAAATGTGTTTCTTGTATACTGTTTAATGTTGAGTTTTGTTTCTTGATCCATTCTGCCATCTATATCTTTGGATTGGAGAATTGAGACCATTCACACTGAGAGTTATTACTAAGAGATATTGACTTATTCCTGCCATTGAATCATTTTCCTGTTGCTGATTCCCTTATTTTTTCCCTTCTGCATAGCTGCTCATTCCTTCCTGTATATTCATTCTTCTTGAATTATTGACATTATGGCTTTATTGTCTCTTTCTAGGATATCCTTGAGAATTTTTTGTAGTGCTGGTGGTTATGAATTTCTTGAGGTACTATTTGTCATGGGAATACTTTATTTTACCATCAATTTTGAAGGAAAGTTTTGCAGGACATATATGTTGGGTTTAGAAATTATCATTTAGGATTTGAAAGACTTCATTTCTAAGCCCTCCTGTCTTTTTATGTTTGTGTAGAGAAGTCTCCTGTAATTGCAGTGGGCTTACCTTTATATGTGATTTGTTGCCTTTCTCTAACAGCTTTTAAAATTTTTGTCCCTGTGATGGACTTCTGGTATTTTGAGTATAATTTGGCACAGAGAGGTTCTCTTTGGGTCATTGCTATATGGGGTTCTATATGCCCCTATTATCTATATGTTTATTTCTTTCCCTATATTTGGTAAGTTCTGTGCCATTATTTCTACAAAGAGGCTTTTTCCCATTTGCGCTGTCTTATGATTTTTCACTTATCCTAGTTATTTTTAGATCAGTCTTCTTTGCATCATCTAGTAGCTGTTTGATCCATTTTTCACATTCTCTAGTTTTTAAGGTATCTTTGAGCAGTTGATCTTTGAAGGCATCATTGTCTTCCATTCCTGAAATTCTGTCTCCACATTGGTCACGTCTACTGCCAATAGTTTCTATATAATTTTTAATCTCCTGCATTTCTGATTGAAACATTACTATTGATTAATTATTTACTAATTTGGTCATTCATGTTTTATGTAATTTTGTTTAGTTCATGTAGCTTTTTATTAGTGTCTTCTGAAAGTGCCTGCATCTTTTTAGCTATTACTTCCCTATCTATGTAGTTATATTTTCTCTGATCCTACTGAGTACATCTTTGATCTGTTCTTACCTTCTCTGATATCCTTTCAAGCAATTTGGATGTGTGGCTCATGCTGTTCTGCCCCTAAGTGGCCCCTGGGCTTCAGGGGAGCTGGAAGTTTGGGATGCATTTTGTTGCCTTGTCTTCTCATATTTTTATTGTTTTGTTTTGTGCTGAGGTTTGTGGTTGCTTATAGCTTAAAGACTTTGTTGCTACTATAGAGATCTCTTTAGTTGTTTTCAGTGATGTACTTTTTTTTTTTTTTTTGGTACCAGGGATCAAACTCAGGACCTTGTGCTTGCAGGGCAAGTGACGGAGCCACTGAGCTAAATCCCCGGCCTGATGTACTTTTGATGTAGGGGAAAATATGACTCCCCGTTTGCTAGATATCATGTTCCCAATCTGCTAGAGTTCATGTTCCCTGAAATTGAAGAATGAATTTTAAGGAACAACAGAGGTTAAGAGCAGGAAAATTTATTGGGGAACAGGAATGAGGAATAGCTCCTGAGAGACAGGAGGGGTCTCAAATGGGTTGCCAATGAACACACTTCTCTTAGAAAGTTTTATAGAGCAAAATCATGAGGTGGATACAATATGAGTCAAAACCATAATCAACCAATAAGATTACAAATATAGCCACTTGGTTAATATTAATCCAATAGTAACAAGGGCATATGAATAACATCACTAACCTTGGTCAATGATCTATAGTCTTAGTCTTGTCTTTAGTCTTAGTCTTAGTGAGGGGGAGAGGACGGCCCACCCTTTATGAGATAATGGTTTGTTTATCTTAAAAGTATGGTACTAATAATCTCAAGCTTCCATTTATCCCTTAGGAAAGTATGTAAGTCTGTCCATTGTGACTTTAATCTTCTTCAGATGTACCTGTAGCCACACTTCCTATGTGTTCTCATCTTCTGCACTGACTTCCTCGAGGGCCTAGCCCTGTCTGACTGCCTATAATATTTCTATTTAATTTGGATGTCCATAATACTTTAGGCATGACTAGATGTAATGCTTTGCCACCACCTCAAGATCTGACCATATTGCTTAATTTGGGAGGGGAGGATGCAGGGTAGTTAGCCCAACAGTGAAGTTCTCTGGGAATATACTATAGTATTGTTAATCTCACAAAGATAATCTGAGAATTGGTTTATAGAGAAATAGCAGCAATTTTCAGCCCTGTCAATATCAAGGAAATCAGTTACAGTATTATTGCCCAAGATAAATTGAACATTAACATATCATATCAACCAATTATGTACCACTCTTCATCCTAGAGAAGAAATCCACAATTACTGTTGAAGACAACCCAGGTATTAATTTATAGCTAATATGTACTAAATATAACAGCTGTATTTCCACTAATAGTAGAAAAGAATTCAACTGTAATTTTCAGCATTAACTATCAAAAGATTAACAAAGACTTATGGTCATACAACTAAAGATATATGGTTTTGTAATGGGTTATGTAAGAAAAACACTTTGAGTCATTAAATTGTATGATAGAAGAAGGAGAAGAGAGAAGTGGTACAAAGGATCCTATTGGGGATTAGAAGGATGTTTTAGAATCAGGTGAGAAAAAACTGACCAAAAAAAAAAAAGATAAAAGAAAAAGAGAGAGAAAAAATAAAGAAATCATACAGAGAGTAAAAATAAGAGAAAGCATAAAAAGAAAAATTAAAAGGGATAAGGGAAAAATAAAGAAAAAAATAAGAAAAAGAAATGAGAAGAGGGCCGGGGATTTAGCTCAGTAGTTCCTGCACCTGCCTCGCAGCTCAAGGACCTAAGTTCAATCCCCGGTACCAAAAAAGTAAAAAATAAAAAAAATAAAATAGAAATGAGAAGAAAGGAAGGACAAAGCCCCAATAAACTGGTGAAGAAGGAAGAAGGAAAGGAAAAAAGAGAAAGAAAAGAAGCAAAAACAAAATGTAAGGTCAAACTGAGGCACAATTGAGACCACTGAGGCAGGCAAACCAACATGAGATGAATTTATTGCCATCTGGGTGCAGATGGGCCAAGGGCAAGAAGGCCATTGATATGAGGCATTTTAGGTAGGGGAGGGGGCACTGGCCAAGAGAGTGGAAAATTTTAGAGCCCCATAGGTGATGGGCCTGGGGTTAGCTGATAAACAGGGTGATGGTGAGAGCAGCAGGATGGCTGCTGGGTTCTTGTTATCTCTGTGCTCCTGTGGATGTGGGTAGCGGGTCTGCTTGGGTGGGGGTCTGACTTGGAGGACCTGTCACAGAACAACTAGAAACAATGTACATGCTCACAAAATAAAAAACAAAATGGCCGGGCATTTAGCTCAGTGGTTCTGCCGCCTGCCTCACAAGTGCAAGGATCCAAGTTTGATCCCCGGTACCAAAAAAAACCAAAAACCAAAAAACAAAAACAAAAACAAAAAGAAATTTCTCTGTGATTTTGAGCATGTGGTTTTCTTCCAGGATCTCTAATTTTGTGTCAGTGTCCAAGGCCAGATATGTTCCTGCTCAAACTGGTAGATAAAGAAGGAAGTCTGTTATGGCTTGTGTTTAGATGTCCCCCTAATGCTTCATATGGTTATAAATGGGGCTTTTTCAGAGATGGTTGAATCTAGATTGTGTGAGCCTGGAATTGATTTGTGGTGCTATGTTAGGCTCAAGGGCACTAGGATTAAGGGTATGAGTGCTTCCTGCCCTAAGTAGTCTGGACAAAATAAAAGGGGCAGAAAGACACTGTTAAGATGCAGATGAAAACAATGCTGAGATTCCATCTCACCCCAGAAAGAATGGCTGATATCAAGAAATCAACCAAAAACAAATGCTGTCTGGGGGGTGTGGAGAGAAGGGAACCCTTCTCCATTGTTGGTGGGAGTGCAGACTGGTGCAACCACTGTGGAAATCAATATGGAGATACCTCAAACAACTAGGATTAGAAGTCTCATTTGACCCAGCTATTCCCCTGCTGGGTATCTTCCCAAAAGAATTAAAAGAATCATGCCACAGCAATATATGCTCACCCATGTTTATAGTGGCATAGTTTGTAATAGCTAAAACTTGGAAACAGCCCAAGTGCCCATCAACTGGAGACTGGATAAAGATGTAGTTTTGCTATAAAATGGAGTACTACTCAGCCATAAAGAACGAGAAACTAGAGAAATTTATAGCTAAGTGGATGGAGATTGAGGCCATACTCTTAAGGGAAATAAGTAGGACATACATGTGTAAATACCTAATAGTTTCTCTGGTGTGAAAAACTAAAAATGTAAATAAGAACCAAGATACATCATGTAAAGGTACAAGGTCCCAATTATGACTATAACTGTATTGTATACCTAAAATGTACCAATAAACAATGAAAAAAAAAAGTTGGAGTAAGCATGCTGTTGGAGACAGCCTTAAAAGATAGAGTAACAAAAAGAAAAAAAAAATTTTTGTGTGTGTGGGGGGGTACTGGGGATGGAACTCAGGTCCTTGTGCTTGCACAGCAGGCAGCAAAACCACTGAGCTAAATCCCTGGCCCCACAAAAAGAAAATTTGACTCTATTCCTCAGTAAAGTGAATGATGAGAGAATATTGGAAGAAGACGAAAAAAAGATTATTGGAATTTAATTTTAATCATTTTGTGAATTAAACTTTTTCAAATAAATAAAACATTTCCTTGTTGTTTTTCCTGTTTTCTCCTTGTCATGAACTTCCCTGTTGCAACGCCTCTTTGCCAAACCACTCTGCCTTGGAGCAAGCTGATTATGAACCTCTATAAACCTCTATAAACTGTGAGCTAAATAAACCTTTCCTCCCTTAACTTGTGGGTGTTGGGTATTTTGTCTCAGCAATGAAAAAAGTAACAGTCAGACCCCAGGTCTGTGCTAGATTCAGGCAACACCAGGCCATAGGAGTAGGTTGAGGGCACCAATTCTGCAACTTTGAAATACAGAGAAATTAAGGCTGAGCCTGGCCTCTGGTCATGGGGGTCAGGCCTATGTCCTTTAGCTTAAAACCTCAAGAAGTCTTTTGCCAGCCTGACCACAACTCCCTCAGCATAGGTGTATCCTGTGGCTGTCCCTCATGCAGTTACTGTGGGAACATAACACCAATAGTCCTGAATTGAAGCCACCTTGCCGCTGCTCTGAGTCCTGGGTTCAAACAATCGACACCTCCCTGAAATGACATCTGACCAAGCACTCTCTCCAGTGAGTATGGTGGATTCTTGGTCTGGAGTCACTCATTAGCTGTTACAGCTCACAGCATACACTGATCTATCCCATCACCGAGTTTCTCTCCAAGCCCTCTGGAATCCCCTACTTTCACTTTGTCTCTTTAGATTCCATCTTATTTTGTTGCAAGCCATGAGCTGGGAACTGGGGAAAGAGTACAGATTTCCCCTTCCTTTTCTGCACTGTGTTCCATCTTTTTAATTTCTCTATAGGTTTTAATTTTCTGTCAGATCCTTCCTGGTTCCCTGGGATCTACTTTCCTCTTTTTTATTTTTAACTTCCACAAGTTATTTCCCAGTGTCTGTATTCCAAAACTCAGAGAGGCTGAAATGTTGTTGCCTACAACTCCACCATGTTTTGGAAGTTGCCAGCTTTTTCAAGAGAAATCAGAAATCAAGTTTTTAAATCTGCTAGCTAATCACATTTAAAAATATGCAAGCTGAACAAGATGACTCTGATCTGAGTCTGGGCTGAAGGCTTTCCATTTGTAATATTTGCTATAGAGTACACTTCCCATTCTCACTGCCATCCTTTCTAATCATTTCTGTTTTTGTGACACACTTGCCTTGGTCAAAAGACTAGGTTTTATACGCTCAAACCTGACTTCAACTGTCAGTAACTCATGCATTGACAGACTGGCTACAATACTGTAGCCTATGTGTTTTTCCCCCCCAGTACCATGGATCAAACTCAGGACCTTGCACTTACCAGGCAGCCATGACACCGCTGAGCCACATTCCCAGCCCAGACAATGTGTTTTTAACGAACACATTTCATATTCTTTAGTCCAAGTTTCCTTTCATGGGATCAAAGAATTAATGAGTCAGAAGGGAGCTTGGGGGTGGAGGTAGGACTATCCTCTAATTCAGCTTCCTCCTTTCTTTAGCATACTTACAGATGGTCACTCAGGATCATACAGTATTGCTACAGACAGGCAGCTCATGCCCATTATATTTTCTAACTTTAAAAACAATTATTTCAGAGTGTTAATGGATATGAAATAAGGTAATATTATTATCATTTGTTTAGGACTTTGGATGCAATAGGCATTGTTTTCTTCTTTGTTTGTTTTTGATTTTTTTTTTTTGAGACAAGTTCTCTCTATGCAGTCTAGGCTGAACTTGTTCTTTCAGCATCTTTCTGCCTCAGCCCCTGAGTCTTAGGATCTCAGGTGTGCCAATCCGGACACTGTTTTGAGCACTTTACATATGTGGCTCTTTATAACCTCTCAAATACTCTGTGTGGAAGACACTATTGGCATCTCCATGTCAGAGACAAGGAAGGTGAGAGACTAAGTCAGTTAACCAAAGTTGTAGAACTTTTCAATGGCAGAGGTGGTGTTTATATCCAACTAGTCTGACTCCCACTCTGTCTATGTATAAAGCACTTAGCACAGAACAGAATATGCACTCAAAAAAGGCCAGGAATAGTAAAAATGGCAATCAAGCATAAAGAATGCCCAGAAAAGGTTGTAGGGGCTCCTTTATTTGAGGTGGTTTGGGGAATGGTTCATTTCCTAAGTTCACTTTCAAAATGGATGTGTACACCTTGAGAAAAATCTTTTAGAAGGCAGATTAAGAAACTCCAAGAGAGGGAAGGTCTTAAAGCAAATAGAGCAGGAGTTCTGGGATCAACTGTCAGATGGCATTGCAGACTCTATTCCATGTTTCTTCACCTTAGTTCTTTTCTTGATCTTGGATCTTCATTTTCCACTGTCTGTGCTCTTACACCCCAGAGCCAGGATTTCTCCCACCTTTGTTCCTCTGAACTCAAGACTTCACCTTCCAATAACTTTGAACATTTCCTTTATTTTATAATGTTCCAAAATGCATCAGACATTTAATATAAAGTTTAGCCAGTAGGTGTCAGGATCTATCACAAAGTGAACCATTGTTTAAACCATCTTTGACATTTAAATTCAAAGATTAAAAGATCCAAATTAAGTAAAACAAGCCAGTTTCCTAGTTTATTAATACTTACAAAGTTATAATACCATTTCAACTTTTTGTTTCACTGGATATATCTAGAAGTTATGCTTCAAACATTTTAAATTTTGGGAAAACTTTGGAGATAGAAGTTGACTACTTGGTACAGAGATCAAGAAAATAATTTTTATGTAAAATTATTCATTCATTGATGAAGTTATTTATTAACCTTATTATTCTGTATATTCATTGGTAAAGAAGTGACAGCCAGGAAATCCAAGAGTAGGACATCCTTCTAGTATAGAAGATCTTGCATGCTATAGGACACTAAAGTTTTTAATGAGACATTTTAGGCTACTGGTACCTTTCTGGGGTGTATATTTGCTTTAACTCTGTTTTTTCCTCCCAACCTATAGACATTCTACAAAACATATATTTGTACCCCCATTTTTTTGTGACAGGGTCTCCCCAGGTAGTCCAAGCTGGCCTTTGAAATCACTATTAGCCCAGCCTGGTCTCAAACCCATGGCAATCCTCCTGCTTCAGTCTCCCAAGTGCTCAGGTTATAGAAGTGCACCACCATGCTCAGCTGTACTCTCATTTTAAGAAAAGGGAGCATGTGAAAACCTGGATGTACTAAATAGCTCACTATCATTGAGTCAATACTGACTGAACCTGATGCAGGAGATGAAATATGAAAAGATTATATCTCCTTACCTGTCAGATGTCTAATATGTTGAGATGCTCTCCAGATGGTCTATCTAAAATGCCTTGATAGACATCAGGCATTCTTGTCTTGGGTAGGCATATAGCTTTAAGTCTGGAGGAGCAAGGCCAAAGAAACAGTTGAGTATTCATGGGCCAAACAATAAGATCAACAAGACTATTATGGGCCAGGGATTTAGCTCAGTGGTTCCGCAGCCTGCCTTGAAAGCACAAGGACTTGAGTTCGATCCCTGGCACCAAAACAAAACAAAACAAAAAAAAACAAGACTATTATGAATATAATCAAGAAATGTTTCTACCAGGAAGAGCCATAATAGCCTTCTACAAAGAGGATAAGGAGAAGGCAATTTTAGAATCTGACATCACCTTAGCCTGTCATTTATACATTGAACAGCCATTGAGATATTAGCAGAAGAATCAGAAATATACACACACCATTTGTCTTTTATAATTGCACAAGTACCCCTTTGTGCTGCAGTCAGGATGTCTAATGTCACCTGATTTTGGAGGATGACTAGCTTCATTAATTTTACTTCTTTTTTTATTTTTTGGTACCAGGAATCAAATTTGGGACCTTGCACTTGTAAGGCAGGAGACAGAACCACTGAGCTAAATCCCTGGCCCATTAATTTTACTTCTTCATTTAGAAGAGAGATACCAGTTGAGGTATCTTTTTTTTTTCCTTAAATTCTTTTATTGGTACATTTTAGGTATACAACACAATTACATTTCTCATTGGGAACTTGTACCTTTAGTTGAGGTATCTTTAAGCCTCATTGAGTATAGTTAGTCAAGACCTCGATGTGTTGCGTGTCATCCTCTAATCCTAGGGAAGAGTCAAAAATAGAAGCCAAATGGTCATACCAGTGTGCAGGGGACCACAATATTGATTATGCCCAAAGCAAGCTGTAAGCAGTGCAGGCTGTAAAAAGTTAACCCCTCAATTGGCTTGTTTTGAGAAGTGAATCCAGCTAAAGCCTATGTGCTGCGGTCAGAGTAATTCACACCCAAATTCCATTACCACAATTCAAACCTTCTTAAGTAGAAGGACAAGGTTCTAACTACAACCCTATATTTTGACTATCCTGTTGCTAATTCAAGAATGCTTTGTCTTGTCCTTTACAAGCCTTGATGCATTAGTATTCATAGTAACTGCATGACTGCCTGTCCTCACAGGTAGTTCCCCTTTAGCATGTAGTTTGCCCTTACATCAATTGATTACCAATAAAAATCAGTGGCTTTGACTGACCAGGGCCTTTGCTGCTTGCTCAGCATTAGCTGTTGTAAGACTGAACAACAGTTACTCCATCTTTGTAATAGGGCCCCAACTTTCTGCTTCTGTTATGGATCACCAGGTAGACATCAAGTTCCAGGGATGTGCTTGTTGTTGTGCCAGGAAGGTCTATTGTGTGCATAGTGTTCTGTCATGCTTGCCCAACTCCATATCTGAATATGTTATCTTAAGGACAATCTGTAAAAGGTCTGTTTTATCTCTCTCCTTGGCTTTTGTATTTCTGCTTGCCAACTTCCCCTGAGAACCCCCTATAAAAACAGCTTCAGACTCTGAGCCAGTTGCCTCTCTAAGCTACTTTGCTTTGGGAGTGCCATCTGGCCAGACTAATAAAGGTCTGTTTTACTTTCCAACATGTCCGGTGTGTTCCTTCCCAGGTGTTCTTCACTACAGTCAGCTCCTCGGAGCATTTGGTAAGGCCCTTGGTCTTACATTCTGGAGGCCCCAGCGAGATCCCTGGGTAGGAACCCCCAGTTCAGCCGAGACTCCGTGGCGGGATCCAGCAGGAGACTCTCAGGCACAGACCTCAGAAAACCTCCGGAGGTAAGCTTTTGGCTGGTTGCAACCATATGTTAAGTCAGGAGTGAGGTGGCTGACGAGCCGGGAAACCTCCCCTGACCCCGAGGTTCCTGACGAGGAACAAGGGAAGATTTAGTTTCAGTTTGTCGTGGTGCCCATTCATCTTGTCTTTTGTATGTTAATGTTGTGTCTGTTGTGTGTTTGATTTTACATTTTTTTCTTTCTAATCTTCATCAGGAGCAGAGTAATGGGAGGAACCTGTTCTACCGGGTCCACTCCGCTTGACTGCTTTCTCACTAATTTTAAATTGGCTTTTTCTCCAGAACAAGAAGATGAATATGGGGTGAAATTTTCTCGAGGAAAACTCCACTCCCTGTGCCAACTGGAATGGCCAGCCTTCAGGGTGGGATGGCCAGCCGAAGCGACTTTTGACCCCAGTGTTTGCCGGGCGGTTTGGGGCAAAGTCACTGGTAGCCCTGGCCACCCAGACCAATTTCCCTATATAGACATCTGGGTTCAGGCTTGTGAGAAACCTCTGGCTTGGCTGCAGTGCTGTTCCCTCTGAACAGACACTCGCATTTTAGTCGCTGCCCTAAAAGGGCCCTGGGAACTTAAACCCCGGGCTCCTAAGCCAGTTCTCTCACAGGAACCTGACCCCCTGGATCCCTTAGGAGGGCCTCCACCCTATGTGGAATCCTCCACCCCCTCAGATGGCTCCCGCTCTAGACCCCGCAATCCTTCCCTTCCTCCGTCTGTTCAACCTTCGGCTCCTACTCCTCTCTATCCTCCTCTCCCTGAGGGGCCTCAGTCCCCGGACTCTGTGACTTCTCCCCCCCACACATGAGCTGGGGCTGTGTATAGGCCTCCAAGGTCCCCACTGGGGAAATTAGTTCGGCCCCTCTCTTGCCCCTTCGGGAGACAGAACAAGGTCACTATGTTTATATCCCTTTCACTACCAGTGACATATAATTGGAAACATCAAAATCCTCCCTTCTCAGAGAAGCCCCAAGCCCTAATATCTCTCCTAGAGTCTATCTTCCATACCCATGATCCTACTTGGGATGATTGCCAACAACTCCTCCAGGCCCTTTTTACCTCAGAGGAGAGGCAAAGGATCCGGGGACAAGCTGTGAGGTCGGTACTAGGTGGACCAGAAGGCCCCCTAGATGACCAACAGTGAGCCTGTCTGGAAGCACAGCTCCCATCCACCCGACCCTGCTGGCAAACTAATACCTCGGGCAGGAGAGAAGCTCTCCAGAGCTATCATCATCATCTCCTGGCCAGCCTGAGGGGAGCTGCTTGGAAGCCTACCAATTTGAGCAAGGTAAGTGAGGTCCTTCAAGGACAAGAGGAATCCCTTTCTGCCTTTTTGGAGCATCTGTTGGAAGCATACCATACGTATACTCCAATTGATCCAGACACCCCTGCAAATTGGCAGGCAATAAATTTGGTATTTGTTACCCAGTCGGCCCCAGACATTAGAAAGAAGCTACAAAGACTAGAAGGATTTGAGGGAGAGAATAGAGAAAAGTTGAGCCATGAAAGGGAGGGAGCAAGGGAAGGATTCAACCCCTATTAGAGAAAGATCAATGTGCCTATTGTAAGGAAAAGGGCCATTTTAAGAAGGACTGTAAAAAGCTAAAAAGAAAAAAAAAAAAAGGAGACCCAAAAGGAAAAAGGTGAAATCCTCTTAGTAGATGAAAAAGATTGACGGGGCCAAGGCTCATGGCTGCTCAACCCTAGTGAGCCTATGGTGACTTTGGAGATAGGGGGAACAGATGTTCAGTTCCTTGTGGACACTAGTGCAGCCCACTCTGTCTTGAAGACGCCCCTTGGACCCCTCACTTCCTCAAAAACCTCCATTACTGGAGCCACTGGGAAAGTGGCCTCCTACCTTGGACCACTAGATGGACTGTGAATCTAGGAAAAGTCACCGTCACCCATTCCTTCTTAGTTATCCCTGAGTGCCCATACCCATTGCTGGGAAGAGACTTGCTATGAAAGTTGGGGGCTATTATTTCCTTTGAGCCTGAAAGAGGGACCTTTGAGCTTAAGCCACCCTCCACCATTACGGTGACGGTTCCCCTAGAAGATGAATTTAGATTGCTAAAGGAGGGTGCAGAGCTCCCCGAACAAAAATGGGACTACCTTCAGAAAAAGTTTCCCAGGGTATGGGCTGAAACCAATCCACCTGGGCTGGCCAACCACCATGCCCTGGTGGTGGTCCAGTTGCTGGCCTCTGCTGCCCCCATCTGTGTGCGACAATACCCCCTCCAGCTGGAGGCCAAGGTGGGAATCTCTAAGCACATCCACTGACTCCAAGAGGCTGGCATCTTGGTCCCTTGCCAGTCATCCTGGAATACTCCCCTGCTTCCTGTGAGGAAGCCTGGCACCTCAGACTTCAGACCGGTACAGGATTTGTGGGAGGTGAACAGCTGGATGGAGAGTGTCCACCCAACAGTACCAAACCCCTATACTCTGCTGAGTCTCATCCCTCCTGCCCATGTGTGGTATTCAGTACTAGACCTTAAAGATGCATTTTTCAGCATACCTCTGGCACCAGTGATCCAACCCTTCTTTGCCTTCGAGTGGACTGACCCAGACACTGGGACTACTGGACAGCTGACATGGACCCAGCTGCCACAGGGATTCAAGAACTCTCCCATTCTGTTTGGGGAAGCTCTCAGCAAAGATTTACGAGAGGTAAGGAGAGTTTTTCCCCAAGCAACTATTCTTCAATATGTAGATGACCTCCTAGTGGCAACTTCAACCAATGAAGAATGTCTTGCGGACACCGAGGGCCTCCTGGAAGTTCTCCAAGACCTGGGATATTGGGTGTCCTGAAAAAAAGCTCAGCTTTGCCAGACCAAGGTAACCTACTTGGGCTATATTCTTGAGGAAGGGAAGAGGAGGCTGGCAGAATCACAGGTATCAACAATTCTCCAGATTCCAGAACCAAGATCAAAAAAACAGGTGGGTAAATTCCTAGGGACAATTGGGTATTGCAGAATTTGGATCCCAGGTTTTGCTGAAATTGTCAAACCCCTGCACGAAGCCACCATGGGGGGAGATACACCCCTGGAATGGACTGAGGCTTGCCAGCAGGCATTCCAACTGCTTAAAACTACACTTGCTTTGGCACCAACCCTGGCATTGCCAGATATAACTAAGCCCTTCACTCTGTATATAACAGAGAAGAACGGGGTAGCTAAGGGAGTGATAACTCAGACTTTGGGACCATGGAAGTGGCCGGTGGCATACCTCTCAAAAAGGCTAGATCCAGTGGCTTGAGGGTGTTCCACCTGTCTGAGGATTGTAGCAGCAGCAGCTGCTCTAACCCGAGAGGCTGACAAATTGACATTTGGACAGGATTTGACTTTAGTCACTCCCCATGCCATTGAGCCCTTATTAAACAGCTCCCCTAGCAAGTGGCTATCTAATGCCAGGTTGTTACAATACCAAGGACTCCTATTGGAGCAGCCATGCATCAATTTTGCCACCACCACTAGCCTCAACCTGGCTACCTTATTCCCAGAGTCTGACGAACAGATGCCCATCCATGATTGCCTTGAGACTCTTAAAACTTTATGGGGAGGGTGTCTGGATTTAACGGACCAGGCCCTCCCCCAGGTGGAGGTCACATTCTATACTGATGGGTGCAGCTTCATGCATAATGGAGTACAATATGCCGGGTCGGCAGTGGTCAACCAGGACCAACAGGTAAAATGGGAGCAAGGGCTGCCCCAAGGGACGTCAGCACAAAAGGCTGAGTTGATTGCTCTGACCAAGGCTCTAGAACTAGGTAAAGGTAAAAGAATAAATATTTTCATGGACAGCTGTTATGCCTTTGCCACTGCCCATGTGCATGGGGAAATTTATCAAAACCGAGGGCTACTGACCTCTAAAGGAAAGACAATTAAAAATAAAACTGAGATATTGACATTGTTACAAGCTATTTGGCTACCATTAGAGGTTGCTATCATCCATGTCCATGGGCATCAAAAGGGGCCTAGCCCTGAGGTGATTGGTAATAATACAGCTGATCTGGCAGCAAAACAGGCTGCCCAAAAATCAGTGGGGAAACAGATGGTTCTGCTCCCCACACTGGTGCTGCCAGAGAAACCAGAGTACACAGATGAAGAAATGGTGGAAATGACCAAAAAGTGGTGGATCCAAGGTAAACATGGATGGTGGACAACTGGAAAAGTGGTGCTCCCAGCTGCTGTAGCAGACACAGTGCTACAAGAACTTCATGGGTCCACCCACCTTGGTGAGAAAAGAATGATGGCCTCTCTGTGACCCCATTTCATCAGCAAGGAAATGACACAAAAGGCCAAAGACCTAGTGAGATGATGCCCCACCTGTATCAAGGTAAACACAAACCAGGTGACTGGACCCCCAGGGGTCCAATATAGAGGATTAGCTCCAGGAGAACATTGGAAATTGGATTTTACTGAAATGAAACCCAGCATGTATGAGTACAAGTACTTATTAGTCTTTGTAGATACTTTTTCAGGATGGATAAAGGCCTTTCCTACTAAGAGAGAGACAGCCGAGGTAACCGTCAAAAGGCTCTTGACAGAAATAATTCCTCATTTTGGCTTGCCCTTAGCTCTGGGGTCTGACAATGGCCCAACCTTTATGGCTAAATTATCTCAATTCATCAGTAAAGCTTTAGGGATAAAATGGAATTTACATTGTGCTTATAGGCCTCAGAGTTCAGGACAAGTAAAAAGAGCAAATTGAACCTTAAAAGAGACTCTAACTAAATTATGCCTGGAGACTGAACAAGGTTGGGTAGAACTTCTCCCCTTTGCCCTCCTTCATACCTGGTGTACCCCTAAGCTGCCCCTAAATCTGTCACCCTTCCAGATTATTTATGGGCGATATCCCCCAATCATCCCTCTGGTTGACTTGGAGTTAAAGGAACGACTTTCCCACCTCCAACTCCTTAAGTCCCTAAAAACAGTCCATCAGCTTCAATCAGAGCTACATGATAAGCTGAAAAAAACTATGCCTGGTCCCAGTAAAAAACCTTTGCAACCCTTACCCTATAAGCTGGGGGATTTGGTTTTCATTCACAGATTTGACTCCAAGACCCTTGAACCCCCGCTGGAAGGGACCATTTCCCATCGTACTGGTGACTCCCTCAGCAGTGAAGGTAGCTGGACACTCTGCCTGGATCCACCGCAGCCATTTAAAGGCAGCACCCCCGGAGGAAGCGACATCAACATGGCTGATAGATCGGAACACAAAGGACCCCCTCAAGATAAGATTGATCAAAGACTAGTTTGGACAATATGGGGGTTCTTGGGACTACTGTTCTTACCAGCCCCAATGGAAGGGGGACCTGGACACCAGCTGGTGTTGTCCAGCCACACTCCCCAGAACTGGACTTGGTCCTTGAAAAATGCCTTAACGGGAGCTCACATTGCCACCATTACTACTGATAGACAGCCCCATTTTATTATACACCTGTGTTCTCTGGGGCTTCCAATCATTAGTGGTGGTGGGGGGGCTGGATCAAAGGGTAAAGTTTCATCTGGAAAGATGGGTAAAGGGGGTCATGGAGGGAAGTGTGGAATAGATGATAAGTTGAAAAAAACTCTCCAAGATATAGATATTTATGCTTGCCCCATAGGAAAAAATAAAAGGTACAATGGGGGACCAGGAAACCACTGTCATCATTGAGGTTGCAAATCTATTGCCCCGTGAAAAAACAATGATGCGTACTTGGCCTTGGAACGACAAACACCAAGTGGTTCATGTTCCAAAGGAAAATGTAATCCCATCAAGCTAACCTTAAAACAATGACAAAATCCATATAAAGATTGGGAAAAAGAAAAATCCTGGAAGTGAGACTCTATGTGGGTGGAAAGGACCCTACGACTGACCTCCTCATCCAGCGTAGCCCAGTAATAGTACTGCCTAAACCAGTAGGCAACATTTATAGGGTCTCCAGCCCCTAAGAAAAAAAAAAGACAAAAGGAACCTATAATGTGTCATTAGTTGCTCCTGAATCTCTGATCCAACCATACCTAAAAACCCTGGATGACATGTACACCCTGTTAAATGAGTCTAGCCCCAATCTTACTCAAGGGTGTTGGCTGTGTTTGAGTCCACATCCCCTGTATTATGTAGGGTTGACAGTAAATGGCACCTTCTCAGAAGCTGACCAAAATGAGTGTGATTGGAAACAACCGAGGTTGTCAATTGGGGATATAAAAGGAAAAGGGTTATGTGTTAAAAATCCAAGTGTTACATCATCTTATCTGGACAGTATATGTTCTTATCAGACACCCACCGTCAGTAATAAAAAATATTTAAAAGCTGAAAACAATACATGGTGGACATGTACAAATGGTATAACTCCCTGTTTATCCATGACAGTCCTCAATCAGGAACTTGAGGTATGTGTAATGGTCCACATTTTACCCCAAGTCACTATATATGGAAAAGACCAGGGTTGGAAATACCTAGCTAAGAGAACACACACCCGAGAGAAGTGCCACCCAACATTGATTCCTGTGTTAACTGCAGCAGGCATTGCGGGATCAGCGACTCTGGGTGTGACTGCAATAGGACTGCAAGACTTTAATTTCAAGATCCTTGCCCAACAGGTAACAATAGACTTAGGCCTACTTACCGAGTCAGTGTCTCATTTGAAAAAACAAGTTGATTCTCTGGCTGAGATGGTCCTTCAAAACCGCGGAGGACTTGACCTCGGATTTATAAAAGAGGGAGGGCTATGTGCAGCCCTAGGAGAACAATGTTGCTATTATGCTAACAAATCTAAAATAATAAGAGAAACTCTGGCCACTGTAAATAAACATCTACAAAAAATTATAATAGATTGATAAAACAGGAGGGATGGTTCCAGTCAATGTTTAACTGGTCTCCCTGGATGACTACCCTTGTTTCTGCCCTTGCTGGACCCCTGTTAATCTTGTTACTAGCTTTGACTTTTGGCCCATGCATTATTAATAAGCTTATGGCCTATGTAAGGGCCCAGATAGGATCTGTTCGTCTAATGATTTTAAATCAACAGGCCAAATATCATCCTTTAAGTGAGCTAGATAAAAAAGAACAAAGATGGAGACAAGAATACCAAGATAATGTTGTATAAGATTACACAGCTACAAAAAAAATCAGTGGGGAATGTAAGTCTGAACAACAGTTACTCCATCTTTGTAATAGGGCCCCAACTTTCTACTTCTGTAATGGATCACCAGGTAGATATCAAGTTCCAGGGATGTGCTTGTTGTTGTGCCAGGAAGGTCTGTTGTGTGCATAGTGTTCTGTCATGCTTGCCCAACTCCATATCTAAATATGTTATCTTAAGGACAATCTGTAAAAGGTCTGTTTTATCTCTCTCCTCTGCTTTTGTATTTCTGCTTACCAACTTCCCCTGAGACCCCCTATAAAAACAGCTTCGGACTCTGAGCCAGTTGCCTCTCTAAGCTACTTTGCTTTGGGAGTGCCATCTGGCCAGACTAATAAAGGTCTGTTTTACTTTCCAACATGTCCGGTGTGTTCCTTCCCGGGTGTTCTTCACTACAGTCAGCTCCTCGGAACATTTGGTAAGGCCCTCGGTCTTACACTGGCCTGGCTCCCTGGTTTCTCTGTCTCTTTAGTTCTGTCTTTGTTTTTTCTCAACCTTGTGCCATAGCATCAAACAAGAGATCAGAACCTACTGCAGACATCTCTAATAACAGTGAAACACACTTTTAGACTGTCAGTGTTGTAGACAAGGTAAGTTTTGTAGATTTATTAATTTTTTTTACTTTCTTGCCTTATAATCATGTAAATCCCTGTATATATCTCCCTATCCATCCAGGGGATAGCCAGGGCTACAAATTGGTTCCACAGGATCAATGAGTGCCATTGGAGACTTCCTATCTAATTTGAGGGTGACTGACCCAGTCAGTTGAAATTCAGTCTTTGACCTGTAAAATTATAGTGTATATACATTGCTTGGGGTGGGGGGTGTCTATCCTAAGTATTTAGTAGAGTTAGGCCAGTGAGAATAGGAGTGATTTTTCTTTGTTTTGTTTTCAACATAGGGGGCCTTTCTACTAAGTTGTCCTATAGTTGGAGTTAACCACATATAATCATCCTATATCTGAAAGTAGCCATCTTGATATCTGTGATAATGGTCAGCTACTGGTGTAATGAGAAACTGTCAGAAAGGGTTAGTAATTGGACCCCCTTTCTGTATCTAGCCTTTAGTACTATGGTATTGTTTTTATATATCTTTTGGTTATACTGTTTTTGGTGTTTAAGACCAAGTTAAAATGATACCTGCATTAATCAACATTGCTGTCTATCAAGGTCAGTTAAGTTTCCTCAGGCATTACTTTTGGAACCATGTATAGAGTCTCTTAGCTTCTTTATCAGTGTCAGCTGCCAGAATGGGTCGTGATCTTGCTTGACCATGTTTCTTTCTGTGAAAGCATGGAAGTTATTTTTTTCTTGGTGACCCTCCTTTGGTATAGAGAAAGGGTAATGGGATGTTGCCAGAGATACCTGCAGTGATCCTGGCCTCCTGCAAGCCAGTGATGTCCATGAGATAGGAAAGTGAGAATTAAAAGAAACACACAGAGATTTGAGAGAAACTGAGTCTTGGGCTGATCTAAGCTGCTCTGGGCAGCAAAGACAAAGAATTCCCAGGACATCCAGTGTTTATTCATTACAAGTGTGGGAAGGGGGTAAACTGGGCAGGCCTTGGGACACATGCTGATAACAAGTATCAAGCAGGCAGAACTGTAGAATGAGGGCACAAGTATATCTTTGCTGAAGAGGACAAACAGTTAATTCAGAGGGGAGAAATTTAGCTGGAGCTGAGTTGACCTTGGCTGGAAGTGAACTTAGCTGATTGGATTACTTCCAACATAACACAGTCAAATTATAGAAGGGCAAGAAGCTTGTGCCACTATAGCCTGCTAATACTGGGCAGAAGTGTCTGCTACACTTTGGTACATTGCACATTTGTTGATTCTTGTCCTCTGGGGTCCAGTGATCTCCTTGCTCAGGAGGTTGGGTGACTCACCAATGTTGTAGGATCCCATGTCCTGGGTCTTTATTGAACTTGGAGGGCCAGGGCCAAAATATTGGCTGTTCTTTTGGCCCAATTACCTTTCTAGCTCTGGTCTTTAAATTTAGTTGTTGAGCACCCAGAAGATAAGATCAGTTATATCAGTATTATAGTGGGAGCAGTGAGCTTAACTATTATAATCTCATCTGGATATCAAACACTTTGAAATGTACAATATAGCCAGAAGACTTTTTTGCTAAATATGGTTGTTTTAGAAGTTGAATCTCTGTAGAATGTTATCAGGTAATAATCATAAAGTTTATAGAGAAAATATAGTATTTTAGCATGACAGTTATGATATTATCTTTGAAACACATTTAAATGTTTATCTTAGCATAGGATAGCTTTTTTTGGGGGGGGCGGTCAGTCATCTCTATCTAATACAAAAAGAAGCTCTTACCTAATTTGGTATCCTTCAATAGAATATCATTAAAGAAGCATGTGACATTGTCTGGACTGCTCAGTGTCTGAGCATCTCTCTCTCTCTCTCTCTCTCTCTCTCTCTCTCTATATATATATATATATCACATAAGCTTTTTTAAAAATAAATTTTATTTCATTTTATCCCATTCCCTCTGTCAGGTCCCATCCCCTCCCTATGTACAAAAGCTTTGTTTCCATTTTTTCCTTCTATTTTCACTTTTTTCTTGTCTCTTCCTTCCTTTCTTCCCACATAAGCTTTCTTTTTCTAAAACTATCATTTGAGTGGTGATCTCTTATCACAAGTAGCTGGAGCACAAGAGAAGGGCATACATGTGAGTCTAAGAAAAAGGTTATCACCTTAAACAATCCTAGTTCTACATTTTAGAAGACCTGTACTTCCGAAAGGCATGAATACATTTAGTATACCATGAGATGAGCAATAATGAGTGTTACACCCATATGGAAACTAAAGGCATCTTCTAATAAGAAAAACATTGTGTTTACCCACAGAAAAATTAACCTTTTGATGATAACCAATATACACATATTACAATAACATGTTTAGCAATGTTAATTGAGATGTGTGTCCCATAGGGCTATGAAAATTACTGGGGTCCCATTAGTGAACAAAGGCTGGATTAAGATGTTTCCAGAAAGCTGCTCCTTTATTCACCAAGGGGAATCTCAGTTCAGCCTAAGGGGGAGGGTGGTCTCTATTTAATTGTCTTAAGAAATTTTAGATAATTTATGAGAACCATTATTTTTGAGCAATAAAAGACTCCCAAATTATTGTGCACAAACAATATGTATTGTATTAGTAAAACCAGTTTTGACATCATTTTGATCAGCTGGCAACCTGGATGAAAGTATGTCCTTAATCATAATGACATTTGTCTTTAAGCCATCTTAAGTTATAGACAAATATCTTACAAATCCAAAAAGGCAAAAAAGAAGAAAATAATTGTTGAGCTCAAACAAAACAGCCATAAATATTGTAACAGATTGAACAGACTGATGGACAAACACACATAAGACAATTTGTTTATAAACCAGAGTGCACTCAGGTGTATTTGGCCAAGTTGAATTATAATAACCCTGTTATAGTTTTTAGGTTTGTGACTATAAATAAGACTAGTCAGAACTTTGATAGACCAATTCACAGATATATCTTGTAATAAGAATAGGAAGGAATAAAAACCTTTTTCTCTTGTGAATACAAAGACAGGTTTTAAGATAGTTTGAGATAACTTTAAGATACATTTTAAAAATAGGTCCTAGGCTGATGGTTTTGTCTAGTAGCCACAGGCTCCCTGTGGAAGAAAGTAATCTTGTCATATTGTGAGATGTATATACAGTAAGATCTTTGCCTAAAGTTAGCTCAGACATCTCTGTATCAGTAGACCTATGGCAGGCACAGCTCTAAGATACATAGTCCATCCCTTTGATATAATGTCTAATTTATGACTCAAATACCCTACAGGCTATTGAGCAGGTACCCAATTCTACATAAGCACTACCAAAGCTGTGCCTCACTTTTCGTCAATATACAGGTTGAAAAGTCCTTTCAGTAGGCTCAGTGTCAGGGCATTTAGAAGTGCTTGTGTAAACTTCTGGAATGTAGTTTGGGAGTCAGGTTCCCAGGTTAAAATATGGGTATGTGCCTTTTGGACTTCTTTTATAAGCTGATAGAGAGATTATGCAATCTCCATATCTTGCTATTCAAAGGCAACAAAAGCCTGTAATTCTTAGGAATTGCCTTAGGTGTTTTAGAGTCTTGGGCTGCAGGAAGAAAAATAACAGTTTAATTCTCTCTTCTAGACTTTGGGTTCATATATATATATATATATATATATATATATATATATATATCCCAAATATTTTACCCCAAGGCTGAAAGTTGTGCCTTAGATCTAGAAACCTTATAACCCCCGTCTGCCACAAAATTTAGCAGAGCATGGCTGCCTTGGCTAGAGAGCTTTTCTGAGGGAGCACATAACAGTATATCATCTACATATTGCAAGACCATGACTTGGAAAAAACTACACTATTTAAACAAGATCCCCAAGAGGAGAACTGGACTTTCAGGCATAATTAAAAGGAATGAGCAAAGAGTCACATTTATAGCCTAAGGGTTGTGAGAAATAGTGAGTTACCTCTTCTCCAGTGACTCCTTTTACTGAGGTATGAGGGATGGAAGGAAGGCTAGGGTTGAAAAAGAACAGCAAAGAGACATGTGTTAGTGTTCAGCAATAGGCTGTTTTTTCCCCTATAGTCATGATTATCCAAGGCTCCTCTGGAGATAACAGTTCAACCAGAGGGAGATGGCAGAGAGTGTACTGGGGCCTTTTAGTCTTGTTGGACCAGCTAGTAAGATGGGCCTGATTCCTGGGGTCTTCACCTCAGGGGGCAGTCCAACTTTCAAGGTTTACCTGTGTAATCAGGGCATGGCTTAGGGGCCCTCCTAAGGCAATCTCTCTTAAAGTGGCCTGGCTTAGAAGCCTTACCCTTAGACCTAAAGGGTAAGGGTTGGGACCTCAGATTCTGAAGGACAAGTGAGGAAAGCCTTAGGCTTGGTAATAGCAGGTGGACTAAGCTTTGACTAAGGTTGTCTTGGAAACTTTGTCCTCAGGGTCCAAAAGGCAAGAGTGGGAAATCTCAGACTCAGTGATAAGAGCCAGAGGTATCTGGTTTTCCCATGGCTTATATTTACATTTTGAACACAAGTAAAGAAGTGTTTTTCTTAAAGGCATAAGTTATAATTCATTTTAGTCATAGCTACCATGTTTAAAGAAGGAAGCATTGTTAGCAAAACCAATAATCAACAGATGCAAACCATTGTTTTTGATTCTTTGAAAGAGAGTAAGGAAAATAAATTGAGATGAAAATTTAGGGTACTTTTCAGCCTGTTAAAAAGACAACCTCTAGAGATAGGCAGAGTCAAGATAATGGCTTGGGAAGTCCCACCCTGGACCCTAGGGGAAAGTCCCCAAGGCATTCATGCTAAATGCCTAATTATCTAGGCAATTTTCTTTAGCAGCAAGACAAGACTACACTTCGTTCAAAATACAGTGTAAAATTCCTATGTCTCTGAAGCTCACAGGTTAAATTTATACCCATCACCTAGCAACCACAATTTGCATGTTACTAAAGGCCACATCTATCACTTTTCTACATGCACAGGGTAGAAGAAAAAGGCTGGCTGAAATTCTTTTTTATTCCTAGTTAGCATATGTAGAACACAAGTGTAAATTGCTTCTCTGCTAGCTGTTCTGTGAAAGGCAAACAATTGTTGCAAGTTGCTTCTGCTGGACACTTCCTAGAGCTAGAGAGGTGCAGTCTAGTGATAAGGTAGCCAAGGAATTCTAAAGTTACCTCCCAATGAGTTGGAATGAAAACAATTTAGAGGGAGTTTGTAACTTACTAGCAGAGAGAAAAGTCTTGAGTGACACAAGTAGGATAAGTGGAGAGATTTTTCTTCTGGTTTCCCAGTCAGGCTGTCAGGACCCAGATTCCACCGAGGAACCTTTGAGTATATGCCAGAGAGTAGCCCTAGCATGACCCCTCAGTTGTCCTCTCAGATTCCACTAGTTCCACACAACCAGAGATGTGTTTATGGAAAGGAATATAGCTGCCTGTCTCGCCAACATTCAGTCCACAATTTATTAGTAAAAGTATTTTTTTCCTATGTGGGACTGCATAACGCTGTAATCATAAAACTCCCCTAGCCCCAACTGTGATTGAATGTGAGTAAATAGATAAAGATGCTTGTTAGTTCTGGGACACTAGATAAGATCTGTATCAGCCATAATTATTCAACTCTTTGTTTGAAAACTGATGTTCCGGACACCGCTATCTATAGAACAATTTACAAAACATCTGCTGACCCTCAGTACACCTCAGGCTCATTAACATACAAATGTATGACCACTAACCTTTGTTCCCTCTTCTGTAAATTTTGCCTGTTAACTTCCCTGCAATCCCCTATAAAAAAAGCCTCGGACTCTGGGCTGATTGCCTCTCTAAGCTACTTTGCTTTGGGAGTGCCCTCTGGCCAGACTAAGGTCTGTTTTACTTTCCAACTTGTCTGGTGTTTTCCTTCCCAGGTGCTCTTCGCTGCAGTCAGCTCCTCAGAGCATTTGGTAAGGCCCTTGGTCTTACATTTTGGAGGCACCACTGGGATCCCCGGGTGTGCTTCACTGCGGGGCCTTTGGTAAGGACAGCGGTCTTACACCTACACACATAAATGATGAGAACCAGACCTAGGAGGGGAGAGAGTGAGATCCAGGAAGTTGACAGTTCTCCCTTAAGCTCTTAAATGTTCTGCTTGGGAAATGGCTCCTTCTAGTTTCACCCAGAAGATGGTTCTTTCCACAGGGTCTCGGGTTCAGTCTCTTGAGGAAGACTGTTGCCCAGAACACTTCAGTGGGGACATGCTTTTTTTTTTTTT
>NW_004624737.1:5096946-5115522 GCF_000247695.1 Heterocephalus glaber | reverse complement strand
AGACAGCATCACCGGATCATTGAGGTCTCAGTTGTGACCAGAGGCCAAAATGCAATTATGTCTTGGAATTCCATAGCTGGGCTGTAGGCAGGAGAACTAGGCTAACCAAATGATTTTTCCCTAAAATTATGTAGCATTGCTCCCAACAGATAGTGGCAGCTAGATGGGAGAGATTTCATCCATGAACAGATGGGCTAACATCAGGAGAGAGAGATTAGCAGTTAACTGGGAAAGGAATTAGGCTTATATAGGTTTTGAAGGGCTAAGGAGTTTGGGGTAAAATATTTATGACTCAGATGTCCAAGGGTGGACTGCTCAGGTGTGCACACAATTATTGGACTTCTCAACACCAGGGGGGTTATACATTATATTTTGAGTCCATTTTTCTTTACTGGGAAGCTGCTGCTTGCTGTAAGCAGCCTGTTTGCTTTGTCCTGTTTGTTTGTGAAGGTCTCACTTAAGTCAGACCTGACAAAGAGTAGGAAATGTTTATTGAGAAGATAGCTCCTGAGAGGTAGTAGGGGTCCTGAATGGGTAGCTGAGGACTCCACTTTTCAAAGGAAGTTTTATAGAGCAAAAACTACATGGGTACAATGTGTGTTAAAGCTATGAACAACCAATAAGGTTACAAATATAGTCGCTTAGGTAATAGTGATCCAACAGGGGAACAAGTCATGTAATAAGTGTGCATGGAAAGAACAAAGACCTTTCCTTGGAAATCATGGGTCCGGAGGTCTTGGTCACCCACCAGGGTGACTGATGTCTATCTAGACTTCATTAGGCCAGGTCCTTTGGGGAAGTATGCAAGCCTGGTCATTTCATCTTTATCTTGAGGCCTGGTCGCCAACAGATGCATCTGACCACAATTGTAGTATGTTTTCATCTCTTGTGCTGACCCTGTTGAAAGGCCAGCCCTGTCTGACTGCCTACAATATTTCTACCTAACTTAGCTGTCTATAATGCCATTAGAAATCTATTTTAGGGCTGGAGATAGTGGCACATGCATGTAATCCTAGCACCTGGGAGGCTGAGGGAGGAGGATTGCTGTGAGTTTGAGGCCAGCCTAGGCTACATAGTGAGTTTAAGACCAGTCTGAACTACATAGCAAGTGTAAGGTCAGACCAATTCATGATTGAGACCACCGAGGCAGGCAAAGTCTTAGAAACATGAGATGAGTTTATTGCTATCTGGGTGCAGATGGGCCAAGGGCAAGAAAGCTGTTGGCACAGAGAGGAGGGTGCTCGTGATTGATATGGGTCATTTTAGGTAGGAGAGGGGGCACTGGTCAAGAGGGTGGAAAATTTTAGAGTCCCATGGGTGATAGGCCTGGGGCTGGCTGATAAACAGGGTAGTGGTGAGAGCAGCAGGAAGGCTGCTGGCTTCTTTTTATCTTTGTGCTCCTGTGGATGTGGGTAGTGGGTCTGCTTGAGTGAGGGTCCAACTTGGGGGACCTGTCAGTGAGACCCTGTCTCAAAAAACAAACAAATAACCCCCCTAAAACCCAAAACCAAACCAAATCAGAACAAAAACAACCCTATTTTATTTTTATTTTTTTAGTACCAGGGATCGAACTCAGGACCTTGCGCTTGCAAGGCAGGTGCCAGAACCACTGAGCTAAATCACGGGCCCAGCCCTATTTTAACCTGGTGTATATCACTGCTATAATCCTCAAAGAAGCCCAAGTCCCTAGAAGGTCTTATTGTAGCAAATATAACTCACAGTGTCTTAGCTCTATGTGGTATAACAGATTCAGGCTGGGAAGAATTGAGCACACCGCCCTGCAAGTTGGAGAAAGGTTTATTTCACTAGTGGACTGGTCAGGGACTTCTCTGCAAAGCAATCAGTCCCATCTGGGCAGCGAACGGGGTTTATATAGATTTGAGAAAAGAGGGGCAAGGATACAGTGGCAAGACACTTAACATTAGTTCATGGGTTGAGGTAGATACCTTCAGCTTATACAATTGGATAGAAAGGTACACTAGGATTAACATTATTTACATATGGCAGGAAGCAGGGGTTACAGAAACCCTACTGAGAACAAAGAACAATGGAGGAAAACATGTTGGGGCAAGTTTGAGTGAGTCTGGGCTATGTTTTAGGTGCAGGAGGGGTCAGAGGTAGGAGGAGCCTTTTGCTTGCTACCTGGTTAGCTGCAGCACAGACTTCTGGTCAGAAATCATTTCCCTGTTCAGTCTGAGACAGGAAGGTAGGGTGTGGCTACAACTGGTTGGGAAAGGAGATGTGACAAGATCCCAGAACACAGGGACAGAACAGTTTCCAAATTCTTGAACATGAACGTCTCATGAGAACTTGAGCAGGTTTCTAATAGGATGGCCCAGACCCTGTATCAGACTGAGTAGTGGAGGAGTGAGTGATACAAAAGGAATAGTCCATATTGAATTTTGGCCACTGTGTTCTCTCTTGCATGGTGGTCTGCTTTCACTGTATGCTGTACTTCTTTTCCTACTTTTGTTTGGTCCAAACTCACTCTGCAAAGCCTGTTTCTTTTCCTGCATTTAATAAAACTTTGCTACTATTTGCTACTGAACAATTCTTTGCTCAGGACAGAAAAATCTAGAAACTACCTCCATAAGGAAACTCTAGCACAGCAAAACTTGGTATCATATTTGACTTAGCCAGCCAGCAGAGTAAGTAAGGCCCTTTGGGAACTTTTATTGTTTCCTGCTTGAAGTTTATCTCCCCTTTGTTTCTCTTTCCCATTTTTGGTCATTCATTGTGGATACAAATCAATAAAGAATAGCCAGAGAGCCTGTTATTAATCTAGTTGAAGAATAGATTTTTAAGTACCATGTGTGGGACTAGAGTTTAATATGTCTTTTGACCTCATATTTCTGTTCTCTGTGATACTTTGCTCAGATTTCTCTTTTGGGAACAAATAGGTGTTGGTACCTTGGTAGCCTGCCTGAGTAACTGTCTATCCCAGTTCACTCCTTCTTGAGCTAAAAGTCTGGTCTGTGCTTTTCCCCTAGATGACTGTTTCTTTTTCAGGATGCTACCTTAGTCAGGGTCACCATCTTGTCTCATTACAGACTGGGCACCATCTTGTCTAGTCACATGACTGGCCACCATTTTGGATCAGCCATGTGGGTTCCACCATGTTTGTTTCCTTTCCTTATTTCTTTTAACAAAATGTAGGTAGAAACATGCCTGACAGCTCAAGCAGAACAAAAGAACAGCCATTAAAGCTTAACTTAAGTGATTGTGAGTCATTCTTAGAATTTAAAAATGTTTTTGTCTTTAAAAAGATGTTTCCATCTTTACTACCTTAAACAAAGTACCAAATTTTTATTATTGGGGTAAATGCAAGGGGCATTGTTTCTCAATTGGCCCTGCATTTCTTAAGGAGAGCTATCAAATTGCTCAACATTGTTAAGGGAGTTCCAGTAGAGAAGGACTCCAACCTGATCTATCTCATTGAAGTTTCAAAGGGCTAGGTAGAGCCATCAAGTGGCTCAACACTCCTCTCCCCAAGGAGTTAGTGGGCCCCAGTATGGAGACAAAAGCCCTCTGTAGGGCTTTCTTCTATATTTCTGTATAGGATGCCATCTTATGGACCTAAGAAGTAGTTGTCTCTCTGTCTAGGCCCCAAGACAACCCATGGGAAACCTCATGATCAATGCCCCACTGATTCCACCAACTTTATGACTAGGGCATATCCTTGATCAGTGGGAAAAGTTTGATCCTGCTGATTTTAAAAAGGAACAACTTCTCTGTTATTGCAATACAGTCTGGGTTCAATATAAATGAGGAAATGGTGAGAGATGGGTATAGGGTGACAATTAATGAGATTAGTTTTCAGTTAAACTGTTTCTGCTTAAAACATTGAAGATAGAGTAATGTTTAGGCTTTTGTGACCCTTTATCTTAGGAAAAGGCCAGAAACTATGATATTTAGAGTGGTCCCTGAGGAAGAGTGCTCCCTGAGGAAGAGAGAGATATCTTTAATTATTCTGTTCTCAGATCCCCACCTTTCTCTCAGAAATATATGAGTCTCTCCTATCTGTTTAATAAAGAAACATCACATGGTTCCCCAGACACCTATGACCCAATTGCTGGACATGGCCTTTTCTGTGTTCAACAGTTGGGATACAGAAGAGAGTCAAAAGAGAAAAGCTAGAATTATAGCTGTCACAATTGGCAATACTTTATACTCACTCAGGTCATCTAAGGGAAAACCTAAGGAAAACTGAAGTATCTGTTTTAAGTACAAGAAGTCTGGACACTGGACACACAACTGCACCAAGCCACTGCCTAGGCCTTGCCTCATGTGTGAGGCAGCCAAGATGCCTGACCCATGACACAGGAAGTTTGACTGTTCTTGTTCCCAAAGAGGGGCTAGAACAGCCCAAACCCTCTTTTCCTGCTCTGAGGAGACACAAGGGAACCTACAATGCCCTTGTCCACAGATATTATCATCTCCTATGAGGAACCCTGGTTAATGTTGATATCATGGTTGAGTCAATTCAGTTTCCTCATTCTGTTTTGACTTCATCTCTGGGAAACCCTCCTTTGGAACTATAGCCATAATTGGGTTTCAGGGGGTCCCTAGTTAGAGATTCTTTACTCCTGCTGTAATGTGTCACTTTGAAGGCCAAATGTTTAACCATGAGTTTCTACATGTCCCATAGTGGCCTACTCCCTTGCTAGGAAGAGATTTACTAGTAAAATTGGAGGCAGTTCTCAAATTCTGACAAAGGCCAAAATGGATTTTACCTGTTGGTACTATGCCTGGTCTCCCTGACCTAATTAGCCAACAGGTAGACCCTGTTGCATAGTATAATAAGATACCCGACTTAAAGAAAATTCTTCTTCTTCTATATATCAGAAAAGAGAGGAATTACTTTGGGTGTCTTGAGCGAAAGGCTGGGACAAGAACTCTGGCTAGTGGCATACTTTTCAAAAAGTTAGAAGGAGTGGCTGCTGGATAGCCACCCTGCCTAAGGGCAGTAGCAGCTATATTGAAGGTAACAGAGGAAGCTGCAAAATTAACTGTAGGACAGAAGCTAGGCATCTTGACTCTCATCAGATCAAAGCAATTCTTGAGACCAAAGCTTACTCGGGATTAACAGGGAAATGGCTTGCCAAGTATCACGCCATGCACTTAGGCAAACCCAGAGCTGTTAGACAAACTTGAACTGCTATTACTCCTACCTCTCTGAGGTCTATAAGGCCAGAAGTTGGCCATTCTTGTGAACAAGTGCAGTTGTCACTTTGTAACAGGTCATTGAAGCCAAACCCATTCAGGGAACAAGGACCTATGCTCAAAGGGCAGTGTTCATAGCTCTTACTTGGGCACTGATATTAGGAAAAACCAAGAAGCTATATATCTATTCAGACTCCAGATATGCCTTTCTGTGCCATATGCCCATACAACAATGTGGAAAGAGCAAGCCTGCTAACTAATAAGCAATTGTATAAAATGCACAAGCAGAAAATTCTACAACTTTGAGAGGCAGTCCATTTTCCCAAGCAGGTCATTGTCATTTCATTGTAAAGAGCACCAAGGAGACATATCTAAAGACTCTTTGGGAAATCAAAAGGCTGACAGGAAGTCAAGAAGGGCAGCCATACAGCCCTTCATGACCCTATCCTTATTCCCAGTTCCTGAGGAACCATTCTGCTTCTTCCTCAAAGGAGTGATTCAGTGACAAGCTAGAAATATCCTCCATGGGAAATGGTAACTAGAATTTTCACAGGACTAAGAAGAAAGATATACCTGAGAACCTCTGGAAGACCTGAGGGTCCTCGTCAGAGAGCAAGACTCCAGTACTGCTCCAGGTGCAGATAAGTAGATTCACTAATGACGCTAATTCATTACAGCTTAAATGGGCAACTGTATTGAGGCTCCTGTTATTAATTAGATCTATTATGTGGGTAATCTTGCTAAGGCTATGGGTCTCAGTCTCTTGATAATTTATCTAACTGTCCTTTTTGTCATACTTTGTCTTCCGCAAGAAGTGTGGAAATATGACCTTCTCATATTTGGATTCTACATCCCCAACTATACTAGTAAAGTTACTTTCTTTCTCCCATTGAACAGATAGCTCAATAGTCACTCATTTTTTCTCACTGTCTTTGTTTGTTTGTTTTTTTGGTACCGGGGATCAAACTCAGGACCTTGGTCTTGCAAGGCAGGCATGGTGCTGCTGAGCTAACTCCCCAGCTCTCATTGTCTTTTAACAGTTTTTCTCTTCGACCTAGCCAGTGAGACACAACTCCTCAAGGTAGGTGGAGACCACACAATCCCCAGTAGTTAGGGTCTACAGCCCCTTCCAGCTGGAAAAAAGCTATAGAAGACAGAGACCTCCACTCCCTCAGCATCCCATAAAGAATTATAGGGAAGGAGCCAGAGATGTAGGTCACTGGGACCATGCCTACTTCATAAGTACAAGGTCCTGAGTTCGATCCCTGGTACTAAAAAAAAAAAAAAAAAAAAAAAGAATTATAGGGATATGTTTCTTAGGGGGAAATGAGACAGGATGGTAGGGGATAGCTAAAACTGGCTGGGAAAGGAGGCATGACAAGATCCCAGAATACATGAACAGAACAGTTTCCAAAGCCCTGCACATGGACTTCTTGTGAGAACTCAAGCATGTTTTCAACTGGATAGCCCAAACCTGATATCAGCCTGAAGAGTGAGTGATACAAAAAAGACAGTCTATACTGAATTTTGGCCACTATGTTTTCTCTTGCATGGTGGCCCACACTCATGCTGTGGGGTGTAGTTCTTTTCTTATTTTAACTTAGCCAAAACTTGCTCTGCAGAGCCTATTTCTTGTCCTACTTTCAATAAAATTTTGCTACTGTTTGTACTTGTCTTAACCAATCCTTTGATCAGGACAGAAAGAACCTAGAAACCACCTCCATAAGTAGACTCTACCACCTCAAAACCCAGTAACAGGTTCAGAATATGCCACCCCCAAATATGCCACTCTGGCATGAAGATTGTTTTGATGTGAAGACTATTGAGAACAAGCAGAGGCAGGATGAGGACTGCCCTTCCTAATCTGCCTCAAGGGAGACCATTAATTCTCCTGTGATGCCCCCATGCCCAGTACCAGGAAGAGGATAACAACCTTATCACCAGAGATGGCACCTTAGAGGGGAAGACTATGCATATAATCCTTTTAGCTCTGACATTCCGTTAATTTCCCCATATATTTACCTACCTACAATCTGCTGCCCCTGAAAACCTAAATCCCTTTTCCATTATCTTGTTACATCTCTACAAATTTGTTGTTCTCTAGGTACTGTAACAGATATCCAGAAGCTAAGGAGAAAAAAAGAAATTACGTGGAGAGTAAAAATAAGGGCAAAACAGTTAGAGGAAGAAAAAAGTGAGAAAAGGAAAAAATAAAGAAAAAGAGAAAAAAGAAGCAAGAAAAAGAGATGAAAGCAAGGAAGAAGGACAAAGCAAAATTTCCAAACCCAAATAAACACAGTGAAGAAGGAAAGAAGAAAGGAAAGAAGAAAAAGACAAAGCAAAAACAAAACAAAGAAGAAAATGCATATACACCAATTTTCTCTCTGATTTTGAATGTGTGGGTTTTTTGCTCAGATCTATAATTTTGGGGCGGTATCCAAATCAAGATGTGTCCCTGCTTACATTGGTAGATAGAGAAGGCAGTCAGACCTCAGATCTGTGCTGGATGCAGGCTCCAGAAGGCAGTATGATTAGGGCAAGGATGCCCATGCTGTGACTTTCAAATCCAAGGCTAAGCTTGGCTCTGACTGTGGGTGCAGGGCCTGTGTCCTGGAAAGAGGGGATGTCTTTCAGGCCTGTTCATGGCTCCCTGTCTATGGCTGTTTCCTGTCTCTGTCTCTCACCTAGTCACTGTGGCAATATAGCACTGGGAACCCTGAAGGAAAGCCATGCTGTGGCTGCTCTGACATCTGCATTTAAACAATCATCCCTCCCCTAGAATAATGTCTGAACAAGTGCACTCTGTCCAGGAATATGGCAAGTGTTTGGAGTGGAGTCATTCACCAGCTCTTGCACGTCAAAGACTCATGAGAGCAGAATCCTGTGGTCTCCTTGCAGTTCACAACATCCATTGGTCTGTTCCACTGCCATGTTTCTCCCTGAAGCCCTCTGGAGCCCACAGCTTTCACTTTTGTCTCTATAGATTGGAACTCTCTTTCCCATTGCCATAATCCAGAAGCTAAGGAGAAAGTTCAGATTGCATTCTGTGCTTCACATTGTGTTCTGTCTCTTCAATTTCTCCGCAGGTTTTAGTTTTCCTGTCAGATTCTTCCTGGTTTCTGGGGGTCTACCTCTATCTTTTTTTTGGTACTGGGGATCAAACTCCAGACCTTACACTTGCAAGGCAGGCAGTGGAAACACTGAGCTAAATCCCTGGCCCCTACCTGTATCTTTTTTTTCTTTTCCAAATTGCTATTTTCCAGTGTCTGGATTCTGAATCCTGAAGAGGCTGAGTTGCTGCTTACCACTGCATCATTTTTCTGAAAGTCTTTGAGCCTCAGTTTTAATTTCTATTATCATTGCAGCAAGGACCCACACTAGCCCATGACCATGCTAGATAAACCACAAGTTGAAATCATCCCTCTGAGTTACTCATTACTGAGTTTCTCCCATGTGAGTTTCTCCAATGCATGATACACATCATAAAAAGCTTCTGTTTGTTGCTCTATTTCCAATGTGTTCTTTGTCACTTTTACTCATAGGGCTTCAGCTGAATAACCTAGGAGAGCATATTTTATCTATCTATCTATCTATCTATCTATCTATCTATCTATCTATCTATCTATCATCTATCTATCTTTCTCTTTCCAGTACTGGGGATCAAACTCAGGGCCTTGCACTTGCAAGGCAGGCGCGGTGCCACTGAGCTAAATCCCCAGTCCTAAGGGAGCATATTCTTTTTCCTCTGAATCTCAAGTGGTAGGACTGATACTAAGTTATAGGACTGATATTAAGTCATTCTGAAAGCTGAAACCTTGTTGTCATGGGAAACCCCAGTTAGGCCAGGCATAGTGAAAGAAAACAAGGCTGATTAAGAAGCTAAAACTAGAGCATTTCTTGGTGATTTTGGGGAAGACTAGAAGAGGGAGAATCAGTTTGGAGCTTCAGATATTGTGGGTGGGTAATGGAGAGGGGCAGTTTTCAAGTGTAGGGGCACAAAATGCTTCCTTTTACCCTACTAGGTTCTTTGGTTGGTCTACAATTAAGTTGACACAAAATAGATTAGTAGGAGAAGATGAATTTTAACTACACATGTATGCACAGAGGTCACACCAAATCATAAGACTGAAGGAATTGACTAGATGATTGATACTTATATATCATCCTGATCTACAGAATGCAATAAGGGCTTGGGGTTCCTGAAAGAAACAAATTATCGGGCTGGGGATTTAGCTCAGTGGTTCTGGCTCCTGTCTTGCAAGTGCAAGTTCCTGAGTTTGATCCCCAGTACCAAAAAAAAAAAAAAAAAAGAAACAAATTATCTTGCTGTAGGGAGTCCCTGATAAGAACTCATGAAGGATAGAAGACAACATTAACTTTCTTCTTTTACAGTTCTGAAATGCCTAAATAAAATTAAGGTAAATTTGGCAGGTGGTTCTCTTTTTATAAAAAAAGATGTGTTATGAACGCCCCTAAAATATTCCCATGGAGGATTAATCTCTGGGTCAGTTTATTATTTGTAGGTAGTCTTATCAGAAGATAGCTATGAATACCAGGCTTGCCAGTACCAGATGCTGGTCTTATCTTTGTCAGTCTTGTCCTCTGGAGGTGCCTGGACATGCGAACTGAAAGCCCTGAGCAACAACCCTGTTGTAAGCAACAGTATGTGCCACTCTTCCCTAAGCTTGGCGCTGAAGAAAGGGATTTCACTGTCCTCAGGATTTCCCACAGCTTTGGTGGAGATCTGGGACACACTGACATGGGACCTGGTATGGCCACATGGACTTTATAAGACCAGCTTTCAACACAGATACTCTTGTCAGTGAGAAGCCATTACCTGGCAAGCTCACCAGGCTTCAGTACTGTTTTAAAAGGTACGTTTTATTATTTTCAGGAACAGTGAAGCCATTTCAGAGATCAGGAAACAAATGCCATTGAAGAGAAAGTTTATTATTTATAGTTCTAAAAGAAGGGAGCAATCCAAACCAAGGTCTGCACATATTGCAGACGGGGAAGCACAAGTACCACTGAAGAGCCAAAGGGAGAGATTGAAAAACATGGGGAAAAAATCTTTATTGTGGCTTCTGTGGGAAGAAACAGTTAAAGAAGCAGTTTAGGGTTGGCTGGTGTGAGTACAGTAGGTTCAGCTGGCTCCAGCATGTAGGAATTATATCTAATTGTTTGAAAACTACCCCTGGGGTGGTTAGGGCTGATGAATAGTTATTCTAAGCAAAAAAATGGAGAGAGGAGATGGTTGGGGTAAGGAGTTAGGGCAGGTTATTTTGCATATGAAAATAATACTCCCAAAGAGTCTTTTTCTAGGGATTGGCCAGCCCAGGGAGGGACAATCTTTCCATGGTCAACAAGCCCAGATGTAAAACATCAGAAAATAAAAAAATGATCCTCCTTTGTTGGAGTAGGAACCTGGAAACTGGATTGACTTCTTCCTTGGCTGAGATGCCCCCACATCTTCCTACTGCTGCCAGTTAGTTAAGGGTTCTTCTGCTCTATTTAGGTGGAAATCATGAATCACTGGCAAAGTGCGGCACAGCTCTGCTAGTGGCCCATGTCACTGGACAACAGATAATGCTGGATACTATCTGTTAATATAGCTGGTTGCTGGTCAGTGATGCTGCCAGTTGCTGCCATTCCATGCTGGCTATTGCTGGATGCTACCAGGATTTTCTGCAAGTTGCTGGTCTCTGCTGTTTATCTTCATTGGCTGTGGGTCTGTGGGTCTCTTCAAGGCTAACAGTCCCTAGTGTTTATTGCTCTTTCTTTTGAAGCAACTACTCTATCCACACTATTTAGGATATTTACAGGACCTTCTGAGCCCACACTACCCAAGAAATAAATCAGCATAGGAAAAGGGGAGTCAGATGCTTCTTAATGATGATCTCATCATCACTCCCTCCTCGTGGATCTTGGATAATTGAGGAAAGGAGATACTGTACTTCCTAGAAGAATAACAGATAGGGCCTTAAGTAAATAATTAGAAAAAATGACAGTGATATGACCATGTTTGATCTCTAAATTTGTGCAGTATTCCATGTGAGTTACAATGATAAGCGTTCAATTGATTAGGCTCAAATATAAAGAAAGAGTTTTAAAGCACTTCTATTTCAAAACTTCTCTGTAACTTTGATTATCCTAATAAAGTGAAAGCAAAAGGAAATTGATGAATATTTTTAACAAACTTAAAATCTATTGACTTGGACAGAATAATTACAATAAACTTTGGATGATTTCTCAGAGATTGAATACTTTCAGAGAATTACAGTTTGGTAGGGTTGACCTCACAATAAACATATCTGACCAAAGACTGGGAAACTTTTAGACTATCTAGACTATCTATCTATCATCTATCTATCTCTACATCCGGCTGTCTATCTCTTGATTCTGTGTGAAACTATGAACTTGTTTCTTAACCTGATTTTCATTTATTTCCTCAAAGAATTTCTGGCCATTGCCTCTTAAGATGCTGTTCTCTAGTGTCCAATTTACTGTTAAGTAATGTTAAGTAATTATTGAATGACTACCACATGGTAGCACCGAGGCTACTGCAGCAGATATACTGCAAGCCTGGTTCCAAAGAAGCTCCTAGACAAGGAATGAAAGATTCTTAAAGATAGATCTTTCTCAAATGGGAAGGGGATCAAGAGATGAGGGAGGAGGGAGGGGAAGGGAAGAAGACTAAAAAAGAATTAAGAAGTGTTATGTTTGTGTATCAATCCTCATGAGAAATGTAATCATTATGCAATGTGAACATGTATTAATAAAAAATAAAAATTGAAAAAAAAGAAAGATCCTTAATAGTTTCTGGTTGCCTATTTCTGATCATTCTTGTGGGTGGTTCATGGATTGAAAATTAAAAACTTCGGTGTTGGGTTTGGGATGTAGTTCAGTGCAAGAACACTTGCCTGGCAAGGGCAAGGCCCTTGGTTTGATCCTTCGTACCAAACCAAACCAAAGAATGCCTTGGTCTAACAGGAAAGACAAACTATGCCAGAGAGTTTTGATATAACAATAGAAGTGTCTACAGTAGTGATTCTCTACTTTGGATGGATATAAAAAGAGATAGGGAGCTTTATAAAATACCCAGAGGTTTTGATTTAGTTGGAGAAGGCTCTAGGGACCAGCCTAGGTATCGAGAGTATCATTAAAGTTCTCCTCCAAGAGGACCCGATTCTGGGTATTGGTAAATTTCTGCAGAAGAACAGAAAAGGTGTAATTAGTTCTAGTACTCCCTCAAGCTAAAGTAGTGTCCCCAACCTCCCCTGAGAATAAGTGACAAACACTCAAAACAGGAAAGACTACCAAGAACCAAATTCAAAGGGAGAGGCAAGGCCACATCTTACAGGATAAATGTGAGCAAGTTTGGGAAGTCGTTCAGATCTCCCCATTTCTAAATGAAAAGGGATCAGTGAAGCCCTGTTTTCAGATGGCATTTGGGACAGGCTTTTAGGCTGTGTGTGGGGTTAATAGTGGTTGAATAGTGCTAGACATGACCAAACCCTTGCAAAACTTTCTATAACAATGCTATCAATAACAGAAAATGTGTAGTGATAGGATTAAATTTCTAAGAATGTCCATCAGATATAATTAGCATAGAAGACCATAAAGACCAGGGGCTAGTAGAACTGGGCCAGAAGAATTAAACAGAAACAATAATTCCATCAAAATATTTATTGAGGGCTAGGGATTTAGCTCAGTGGTTCTGCCACCTGCCTTGCAAGCGCAAGGACCCAAGTTTGATCCCCGGTACCATAAAAAAAAAGAAAAAAGAAAAAAAACATATATAGAACACCGAGTGTACTTTACCTTCTTTATTTTATTTAACCCTCACAAATGGTCCCATGAAGTGACTCTGATTGTCCTCTTTTATAGATTTAGGCTTAAAAGTGTGAAAGAAAATTAAAGATAGAGTTTTACGGTATTGCAATAGAGAGAACACTCATTTATGAGGGTCTTCTCAAAGGCAAAGGGCGTGGGGTTTTGTAGAAGCAAATATAGACAGGACTGAGCCCTATGGGAGTCCTGAGGAAGGATAAAGACTGGTTGTGTCCATGGAATATGCTAGGGCAGGGAAATCTTTTGCAAAATTAGCTATTTTTCTCGGATCACAAAAAAGTAGAGGGATTTCTTAGCCTTCTCTGTTTTCTCAGGACTCAGGAAAAATTAAATATTGTCAAAAGGTTGAGCAGCATGTTCAAGGTCAATCAGCCAGTAAGTGGCTTACCTGGATTCAGACCCAGACTGACTGGTGCAATCTGTTCCAGTTTTGTGGCCAGAGTGTCAGTTTCTGTGAAAAGAGAGACTGGATGCTTTTCCACCAGGAAAAGCAAGGCAAAGAGAAGACTCTACAGGTGAAGGTCCAAACTGAGTTATCCCGTCAGCCTGGATAGAATCACAAGAGTTGAATTCCAATTAAATAGCTCTAAGACCAGTATTTGAGGAATCCAACAAACCAGGGCATGGGTGAGGGTCCTGGGCTGAGACAGTGGGAGATTCAGGCCCTCTGTAGGAAGAACAATTGGGAGCTGGCATAAGTCCCTAGGCAGGAGCTGGATCTGCTCCTCTTGGAGGACCTTAGATACCCCACAGATCTTGGGCAGGAAGGTGGGCAGGTATGCAAGGAGCCTGAAAGAGACCTGTTTTACCCTCAGCTTTCTGGGCAACCTGAGGCACTCTCTGGCAGAGCAGCAAGACTGCTTCACATTAATTAGCCATCATTCTCATGGATTCATTAAGCAAGTTCAAGGACCTTTACTGCTTTGTTAACTGAAGGGTAAAATGAAAATGAGTTTTTACACTTGTGCAGTTTAATAATTAAAAAGTGGAGAGATAGTTCTGTTTTTTCTAATGTGTGGAGCCTCAAACTTTCTCTAGAGTTGCTAATACCAATATCCTCTCATTTAATAAGTATTTATTGAGTACCCGCAGTGTGCTGGCATTGGTATGGGCTATCCAGTGACTAAAACAGAAAAAAGATCTCTCTCCTTGTGAAACTTACAGTCTAGCAGAGTAAGAAAATAAACACAAATACATAAATCAGAGAATGATAAAAATAGCATATATTTTATAAACAAGAGAGCAAGGTTAGAAAACTCAGAAGTTGTATTAGTCAGTTTTCCATTGCTGTAACAAATACCTGAGATAATAATCTATCATTTATTTATGCCAGAAACCTTCAAAATCCTTTAGTCAAGCTTTTAAAAATATGCACTGCATTGTTGTTATCTATACTCACTGTACTATGCAGTAACACCCTAGAACTTCTTACTCCTATATGACTGTAACTTAGCAACCATTGGTCAACCTTCACGGGGGTGCATTTTTAAATAGGTCAGTGGAGGAGTTAATATGTAAACAAAGATTTGAAGGTGACAACTCTGGGACAGAGATTTTTTTGGACAGAGGGAGGAGCCAGTGCAAAGGTCCTGAGATAGGACTGTTCCTAGGGTGTTCAAAGAATAGCAAAAATGTCTGGAAAACAATAAAGAAGGGAACATAATAAGATAGGTCAGAGAAGTGATGGTACTCTATGGTGAAAGATCTCAGAGGTCTTTGTAAGGACTTTTGCTTTTATTCTGAATTAAACAGGGGGTAGAATATTTGTTATCATCTTATTATTATAACTGTAGAGGTGGAAAGAAGGAAAGAAGCTTGGTCCTTTCAGAGCCACTAGGGATCTAGGACACCAAACAGGAATAACAATGTTAAGGTTCAGATATTATTCCAGGGCAGCAGTCAAAAAAGTTGGGTCAAGGGCCGGGGATTTAGCTCAGTGGTTCCGCTGCCTGCCCTGCAAGCACCAGGACCTGAGTTTGATCCCTGGTACCAAAACAAAAAACAAAACAAAAAAAATTTGGGTCAAAGACAAAGATGTCACTGTGATGGTAAAATTGACAGAATACAATGAGGCCAAAACTAAAGACATGGTTCAACTATGTCTGCTTCTGGGTGACTTTCAATGAAGGCTCTCCCATGAGAACTGGGGACTCTGTGGACTCCTACAGGACTTTAGACTTGCCTAATCTTAGTACCAGGATATTCTATTGTACTTATTTGTCTGTCTGTCAGAGATTCAGCTCTTTGAGGTTAGGGTCTCTGTCATGTTTGTTTTTTATATTTTTCCACAGTATCAAAGTCAATGTAATGAATGAATACAAATACCCATCATTGAGTGGTCACTATGTGCTGGGTACCATCTATGCATTGTAAATGCATTAACCCTTTTATTCTTTCTGCAATTCTCAGAAATTAAAATGATTACTATCCTACAATGAGCAAATTGAGGTTAAGAGGGGTAATTTATCCAAGGTTGCTTAGTAAGTGAATGAGCTTTAGTTTCAACCCAGTCAGTTGGAGTTCAGAGTCTCTATCATTAACCACTATAAGGTAGATGAACACATGGGTCAATGGATGAATGGGACATGTCAGAATTATGATGCAAAGTTTGAATTAGTGTTTCCAGAAGGGAGCAAGAATGAAGAAATTTTAAAATTTATGTTTAGTTGTTAATAATTTAGTAGTATTGAAAGTATCTGTCTGGAATTGAAAGGAAAAAGGAGGAATGTGAAATGGATAGAAAAGGTAATAATCTAGCTTGATTATTATCAGATCCACTAACAACTCTTGCTTTGGTCCTTTGGCTCATGAAGAAGGTCACCTCCAGATTCTGGAATTGTCAAGCTTGAGATGTTTTTCAGTTCAGTGAGTTTTGGCGGAGAAAGTGAAATTTTGAGTTGTGTCTTGGAAGACGGAACAGGAAGTTAAAGATCAGAATACATAGCATAAGCAAAGGCATGGAGGGCTAAAGAGCATTCAGTTCCCAGGACAGTGATTTTCTCCTTGAGTTTGACCAATGCAGCTTGAATTTGACCAATTGATAGTGCTGGACAAAAATCCACAGAACTTTCCGGTCTCTGATCAATGCCCAAAACAGGAAACTAGTGCATAGTGCAGATTTCACATTTGTACTGGGTCTGAGTTGCCATTTTTCTGGGTAAATCTTAACTCCTAACAGCAAGACTCTGCCTTTTGCTTCATCTTTGAAATTCATTGAATCTTTCCATTTCATTTTCTTTCTTTATTCTCATCACTATCTTATACCTCAATAGCTGCATAAGTGGTATTGCTTCCCTTTTCTCAATCCAAGCTACTGCATGAACCCCTACATGTCCAGCCAAGTTTAACTGTGCAGAGTCATATACGTGTGGCATATGCATACTGGTTGCATTTAGGATCAGGCTGTGTACAGGCTGTGAATAAGGACATTATGCAAAAAGGGGATAAGGATATCAACAGATAAATACATCATCCCTCAAATGGGGAATACATGTCAAATACAATGACTGGGAAATAAGGCTGCCACTGGTCCAAACACCCCTCCCCTTATACTCAGTAAACACACTATCTTGGGAGTTGTTCCAATAGCCTGAGGAAAGGAGGCAGTACTGCAGAAGTCAGACTCCTTGGATAGATTCCCTACATACTTTCCCTCCCATCTGAAAGAGGAAACCAGCCTGGAAGTAAACTGTGGTTGGGGCCTCAGAGAAGACACAGCCTGCAACCAAAGAAAGGGAGAGCCAGCAACACAAAAACAGGCAATTTCTCTCTCTCATCATTCTCCCGAATATTGGGGAACACTGTGTATCTGTGGCATTGTACCCACCACCCAGCATCAATAAGGGAAGCCCCCAGTTCTAGGCAGAGAGAGGTTGAACATTGCAAAATGTTGGTGCTACCACACCCACTGGCTAGGACCTGCAGATTGAATCCTTGGAGACACAGAGGATGAGCTAAGGTAGCTGATGTCCCTCATTACTCCCAAGCAGGAAGATAATCAGCCTGCAGCTGGGGAGGAAATTGGCTTGTCTGCCTGAAAGCTGACTATGACAACAGGGAGAAGGGAAGAGGGTGGACACTCTGGCTATATGTGACTGGGTGATAATTCTGATAAATAGAATTTAACTAAAGAGATCTTCATACCAACAACAAAATCTCTTCATCCTATTTGACCTCAACGCTCAGCACAGAAGAAAGAAAAAAGATGAAAAAACCAAGGCAACAAAATGCCCTGAAAGACTTCTAGCTCTCCTAAAGCAGATCCAAGGGGCATGGATGAAGAGAAAGTCATACACCAGATAGCTGAGCTCTACAAAACGATTAAAGAGGAAGCAAAGAAACTTGGGAAGCTCAAAGATGACATAACCCCATAGTGGAACTGACAAACAAATTGACCAATGTGGTTATAGAGGAATGAAATAAAAAAATAGAAGAGTTGACCAAAACCATCCCAAACATCCAGATTTGCCAAAGAAATAGACTCCATGAAAAAGTGCCAAACAGAAATCCCAGAAATAAAGAATTCTGAATACATGAACAAGAGAAGTGACCAATACGAGGAGAGACTGTCAGACCATGAGGATAGAATGGAAGCATAAGATGATACAAACAGAGATGCCTCAAAAACAACAAGAAAGCAAGGAATATTGGTCCAACAATGGTGAAAAGACCCTAAGACTAACCTAAGGCTAATCGGAGTTAGAAAAAATCAGAGGACAGCACACATGGAATAAAAAATCTGTTTATAGAAATCATAAAGCATGGAAAAAGAACTCAACATGTAAGTGAGGCTTATAGATCTCCAAATAATTATGACAAAAGAGAAGCTCCCCATGAACATCATAGTTAAAAACTCAGAAGTCCAACACAAGGACAGAATCTTAAAAGCAAAAAATCACATATAAAGGTAAACCCAGCCCGCCGGAAGTGACGGGAGAGTCCGGTGGCTCCGTCTCGGCTGAGGGCAAGGTGACGCCTGTGCACGAGGCCGCCCTAGCCATTGGCCTCCAGTTTGGGAATCTGACGCGGATGCGGCACATCATCACCTACAGCTTGTAGCCCTTTGAGCACCGCGCCTTCCCGAACCTCCTCAGCAAGGGGATCCCCAACGTGCTGCGCCGCACTTGGGGGTCCATTCTGGGCATGGCGCCGCCATTTGTAGTGTTTTATCTTGTCTACACAAGGGGAACCGAGGAATTTGAGAAATCCATGAGGAAGAACCCAGCTGACTATGAAAATGACAAATGAGCAACCCATCTGCATGACAGTTCCTGCTTCTGAAAAACTTCTTTGGGAGAGGAGTCTGTATTGTAATTTCTTGAAGATACAATAAACTTCCTATGGGGCTGTGAGAAAAAAAAAAAAAAAAAAAAGGTAAACTCAGCCAAGCATGGTGGCACATGCAGTCTTATTTTTTGCTTGAGAGAGTGCAATGCCTGTATATAATGGTTAAAATGGTTTGGCAGGAAGTCCCTGGCCTAGAATCATATACTACCACCGGCGTTTTGAGTTGGTTCATAGTGTGACTTCTTCTTTTTTTTTTTTTTTGTATTAAATTCTTTT
>NW_004624737.1:5070201-5091611 GCF_000247695.1 Heterocephalus glaber | reverse complement strand
TCTTGCACTAGGGGCACAATTTCTCCTGTTACCTGAGAAATTATTTCTGATTTCATTTTTTCCAGATCCCCTTTTGTTGGCAGTTCAGTGGGTCCAGGTGGTTGAGTATCAGAGAGTTCCATTTCATTTCCCTTTGGGGTTGCTGTAGGTGATCTGGAAGTTTGGTTTTGAGACTTATTTATGTATTTTCTCATTTCGACTGGGCCAGGGGGCTGTTAGTGCCTGCACAGATTACCTCCTCTGAGCTGGGAGAGGTGGGACAGGGGATGCAAGCAGCGGTAGGGATGGAGACCCAAAAGCCCTTTCCTTTGGGCTGGGAGCAGAGGGAGGGATGGTGGCCGGGATGCCCCTTCCTCTGGACCAGGAGCAGTGGGATGGTGGCTCAGAAGCCCCTCCCTCTGGGCCGGGAGAGCTGGGAGGGATGGTGGCCTGGAAGCCCCTTCCTCTGGGCCAGGAGCAGCAGGACAGAAGGTGACCCAAAAGCCCTTTCCTCTGGGCTGGGAGCAGCGGGAGGGATGGTGACTGGGAAGCCCCTTCCTCTGGACCAGGAGCAGTGGGACGACGGCTCAGAAGCCCCTACCTCTGGGCCAGGAACAGTGGTACTCAGTACCTTGGTCTGGTGGTCTGGTGTGCTCTGTGTCTTTGTAGTGTGGAACCAGGTGGCTACCTGTCTGCAGTGGGGTGATTCGATGTCTTTCACCTGACTCAGGACCTTGGTCGGGCGTGCACAGACCTGCCTGTCTGCAGTGGGCTGATTTGGTGTGTTCTGTGCGACTCAGGTCTCAGTAGGGTGTGCACAGATCTGCCTGTCTGCAGAGGGTTGATTTGGCGTGTTCTCTGCAACTCAGGACCTTGGTAGGGCATGGGCAGACCTGCCTGTCTACAGCTGGCTGATTACACTTCTTTTTAGCATTTGTTTGAGACAGGGGTCTCCCTACGTAGTTCAGGCTGACTTTGAACTCACTATGTAGCCCAGGCTGGCCTTGAAGTCATGACAATCCTCCTGCCTCAGCCTCCTGAATACTGGGATTACAGGTGTGTGCCACCACTCCCAGCTCCACAGTGTGATATTTTATAGACATCACATTTTATACCCCTACAGGCTAGAAAACAGAATTCTAGAGCCTAGAAAATAGATTCATAGGGAAGCCCATAGAGATTTAAGGAGTAGAGCTGATGAAAAGCTAGGATCACTGGCACACCATGGGGTAATGAATACTCTGGCTCCTATTATAGAGTATGACCAGGATAGTTTACCTAACACTGTCTCAGGATTACCCCGTCTCCACTTCTCCACTTATTTATTCAGCCAACAAATAGTAATTGATGGAGGCCATAGAAATACACGCTCTTATTCTCCACAGAGTAGGATTTCTGAGGACTTTCTGTTGCACAGTTTTAGTGAAGGTGGACAAGTTGTTCTTGTCACTTTATGGTTTAGATTTTTTCACTTGTTCATATCTTGTAATGCCTCGTTTGCTTTTCCTTGAGACAGGCATCACAACCTCTTTCCTTTACATCAATAATTTATTAAAAAGCCACTGGTTCCCATAGCAACTTCAAAGTTTAATGGCTCATCTATGCCAGAGGGATCTTCACAAACTGTTTATCACAGAATCACCAGGTTTCCTAATGAAACAAAAGCTGCTTAAAACATTTAAAAGCTAAACACTGTGGGAGAGTTCACACACACACACACACACACACATGCACACAAACACACATGACCTGCTGATGTAATGTATTCTCTGCATTCTACAGCCTTATTATAGTATAGGAATGAAGCAGAAATCCTGAGAGATGTGGGTAGAACACCACTCTAGGGGATGCAAAACTAGAGAAAAGGAGTGGGCCTTAACCATAATGAGAAATATACGTATAATATATATATATATATATATATATATATATATATATATATATATATATTGCAGTGAAGGTTGGGGAGGCACTTTGGACACTAGGTTAAGGTTTTTCATTTTTGTCTTTTGCTGGAGCAGGGCTTAAGATTCAATTATTGTATCTCTGACTTAGTGAGAAATAGACTTAGTGAAAAACGATATTCAGGAGAGCAAAGGCTAGAACCGACAGTAAAAGGTGGGATTACCATTAACATCTACCTTCAGATTGCTTACCATGAAGACCAAAACTCTTGCCTGGATCAAGTTTTGGGCCCTCTGAATCCACTGCCATCCTTGTACTGCAGCCCACCTACCATGGGCTGCCCCCTTCAGTGCTTGGGCATCGCAGAATTACCAGGGCAAACCTATTTCATCATGAGGAATGTGGCTTTGGCTTGAGGTCTGCACATCTGGTTGACCTGCATTCCAAGATTCTCCTCAGTCCTTCTTCCCCTTCACTTTCCTTCTCCAGATGCCAGGCCTGCATCTTAGTCTGAAACTTTGCTAGCCTTCTTCTCCCTCTTCTGGTGTTTTTCTTATGTGTCTGTTTCCTTTTACCATCTGCTTCTAATGGGGCCAATTAAAGTAGATGGAGTTTGAAATGGACCCAAAGCAAGGAAGAGTTAAGATACATCTGGAATATGTTTACCAAAATCATCTTGTTGTTCAAAGGAGTGAAGACTGAAGTCAGTCTAATTAATGCTCAGAACCTTGGGCAGGCAATGTTGAAGTACATGTGCTCATGATCAAAATGAAAAACTGCTTCATAAATTCAATGATTGTTTTTGTCAGTCTGACACATATACTATTAGAGAGTTTTATGGAGAAGAAGTAAAGCAGAATGCCAACTTTCTTAAAAATAATTTGAGTCTGTAATTCCTTTCTCTGGTCTCTGAATAATGTTACAGATTATATAATATATAATTATATTATGAAGCTGTGTTTTCTTCCCAGAAATGTCCCAACATATCTTACTCCACCTCTTCGCTTTCATCCTCATTATCACTAATCACCTTAGCTCTTGTCATCTCTCATTGGAGTCACTTCAATAGCCTCCTGCTGGTCTTCTAGTCTCTTTCATACAAAGCTTGTAGGACTGAGGAGTTTATTTTTCTCAAACATAGATTTGACTATGTCAATCTTATTTTTATTTATTTTTTTTGGTACTGGGGATCGAACTTGGGTCCTTGAGCTTGGAGGCAGGCAGCGGAACTAAATCCCCAGCCCTTATCCTATTTTTAAAACTCTGCACAGCATGGTCATATCTTTCAAGATAAAACTAAATTCTTATTTTGGCTTATCAGACTGAGGCTGGAGATCTTTTGGGAATTCTTCCCTTTGCTCCCCAGCTGGATGAAAGGGCTTTTGGGTTCTTGTGCACACTTCCTGTGAGGAGCCTGATGGACCCCGAGTAAGTCTACAGAAAGCATCATGCCTCGGAGAGGGCTATGGGTGCTGCTTTTGGCATACGAAGCACATTAGAGTCACATATATAGAAACAACCGTATTTTCGAATGCACTATACCGATTTGCCAAGTACTCTAGCATCCCTTTCTGTTGGTAAATTCAGACCTTTTTCCTGGAAAATATTTTATATATTTAAAAATCAATTTCCTGAAATGTAATTTACAACTATAGAGTGAATCAATTTTAAAATACAAATTTTAACAAATGTATGCACTCATATTACCATCATCACATACAAGATACAGATTTTGTCATCTAAAAAAATCTGTCTCCATTCCTCCTCTCCAAACAATCCTTATAAACTTCTGGCCACCTTACATTAGATTTACCTTTTGTAGAATTTCATACAAATGAGATCAAACAGTGTATATTTGTGTCTGGCATCTCTGCCTCAGAATAAGATTTGTGAAGTTCATCCTTGCTGTAACTACAGGTCAGTTGTTCATTCAGCGTATACCTCAATTTGTTTATCCATTCACTTTTGACAGATATTGGGTTGTTTCTAGCTGTTTTTTTTACTACCATGAGTAAACTGCTATAAGCAGATACATATAGGTGTTTATGTGGACATGTTTTCATTTTTCTTGGATAAAACATAAGAGTTTAAGTGCTGCCTTGTACAGTAACTATGTGTTCAACTTTCTAAGACAAAATATTCCAAAGTGCAAATTTCCATACAGCAATGTATGAGAGTTTCAATCCTTGTCAATCACTAGTAATATCAGTTTTTCAAATTTTTGCCATTCTAAGTGAGTACATAAAAGTATTCAATTGTGATTTTACTTCACATCTTTTTAATGGCTAATACTGTTAAGCATTTTTCATGTGCCTGTTGGATATTTATTATCTTCTTTTGTAAAATGTTGCAGTATATTACCAATTTTTAACATTGGGTAATCTTATCTTCTTATTTATTGAGTTATAAGAGTTCTCTCTATATTGTGGATACAAATCTTTGGTCCTATCCACATACTGTGACTATATGCTCCTGTTATATGGCTTGACTATTCCTTTTTCAATGGTGTATTTGAAAAAATGGTTTATAATTTTGAAATCCAATTTGCCAATTTTTAATCAATGTTTTTATTTTGTGCTTCTTGTGCCCAATTTAAGAAATCTTTGCCTATCTCAGGGATCATAAATACTTGTTGCTAAGGCTTTCTACAAGTTTTATATCTTTAACAGTTTAGGCTTTTTATTTGTTCTAAATAAAATTTGTATATTATGTAAAGTAAGAGTTGGGGTTTAATTCTTTTCATATGAACATTTAGTTGTTCTGGCACCTTTCATTGTAAAAACTTCAACTGCCTTGGTAACTTTAAAAAAAACTTGACCAAGTATGTGTGGGTCTGTTCTACCTTGTTTCATTCATTGATCCTTATCATTCTTTACACCCATAACAACCTTTCTTGGTTACTGTTGATTTTTTTTGGGGGGGGGGTACCGGGGATCGAACTCGGGACCTTGAGCTTGCGAGGCAGGTGGTAGAACACTGAGCTAAATCCCCAGCCCCTTACTGTTTATTTTATAGTAACTCTTGAATAAGTGGTGCAAGTCTTCCTACAGTATTCTCTTTTATATTCTTTCAGTACTTGAGATTGAACCCAAAGCCTTGCACATGCTAGGCAATTTATTCAGTGCTGGGCTACATCCCCACCCCTTTAAAAAGTTTTAAATTTTGAGGGAAGGTCTCTTTAAATTACCCAGTTTAGATTCAAACTCATCATCCTCCTGCCCCAGCCTCCTCAGGTAACTGGGATAATAAACATGTGCCACCACACCCAGTTTCTAATGTCATACTTTTCTTCAAACTTAAATTGGTTCTTCTAGGTTCTTTGTATTTCTATGTAGTTTTTAGGAACAGCTTATCAATTTCTACATAAAGTTAGTTGTCAGGCTTTTGATTTGAATGAGTCAAATTCACAGTTCTATCTAGACAGAATTGACATCTTAAAAATACTGAATTTTCCAGTACTTAAAGATAGTATATCTCTTCACTTTGGTTAATAAGTTTAAATATGAGTTTTATTCCATTATTTCATATGTCTCCTTTAGGGATTCTGGTGATTGGCATCTTTAATTTTCTTTGGTTGTCTTTCATTTAACCATTTTCTCTCAGAACTTGTTACTTCTTCAGTTCATTTTTATTTTCCTGTTTTTATTTGAGTGTATTCTCCATTGGGTACTTGCCATGCAGCCTTCATTCCTAAAATGATTTTATCTTGTTTCCCCCGCCCCCGCCCGGAGTTCAACTAGCTAATCAATCATCAATCAATCAATCAGGTTATTTATCTGTTTCTTTGTCCATTTCTGTTCTTGGTTTTCAAATTTCTGTCTCAAAGTAGTTTTTCATATTTCTAAATGTTTGTTTAAAAATATTATTCCTTTTGGAATTTTGGGTTTTGTGGTTGCCTTTCTGGGAAGAGTGTTAGCAGCTGAAATGCTTTTAGACCCCCACCCTGCCACCTCTCCCTTCTTCCCTCCCAACTTCCTCTTCCTTAGAGAAGCTTTGTATGGCTTTAGGTTGCTTTACAAATAGCATTTCAATTCATGGATTTAGAATAGTTTACTATTCCCAGTTCAAGATCACCCTCTTCTGTCGGTGTAGTGAAGTACGGTTCCTTAAAGGACGGCTTTCTTCAAAAACAAATTGTAGGTGATAGTTTTTTGATGTCCTTTTTATTATTTACCTGGTCTAGTTTCATAATATTCTATTCTGGTGTTATTAAACTTATCTTCCATTATTTCCTTGAAGATTTTAAACTGATTCATCTTAATGTTTTCAGATTCTTCTGTTCCCTCAGGATATAGATCTCTCATTTGTGACTACCTCTCATTGTGCTGTACTTTTTTAAACTTTTGCTGGAGAGTTTATATTGTGTGGGACCCCTCCCCATTTTTCCCTAGCCTATGAGGAGTTTCTTGGTTGTGGTTTCTTAGCCCTGGTCTCATAGTTAACTGGACTCAACCTAAGCCTATATTCACATTCCAACTCAGAGCTCTCATTTTCAGTGTTGACAGTTCTCCAAAATCCACATGGTACAGGTCAGTGTGAGGACTCCCTTGGGACCCTAGAGTTGATATAAAGATCATCATAAACTTTCTTATTTCCACTTTGTTCTCTAAAAGCCTATTTGTCTTTCCTAAGGAAAGCTGTTTGTTCTCTGAACAGGATCATCCTCTCCCTCTTCCTCTCTCTTACTGTGTTAGGTATATAAGCCCTAAGTTCTAACCACCCCTCTAAGGGAGCACATCCTTGAGCCTTCCTGGGCAAGCACATTGCAAGCTTAAGTAAACTTTTCTCTTGCCAATCTGTCTTCTGTCAGTTTAAATTCACAGGCTCCCAGTCACTGAAACTAAGAGGGTGAAGGAAAAGTTTTTCTTTCCCAGCACCAAGATAGGACCCAGCTCTGGTCACTGGCCAAAGCAGAGTGTATTTCTGCCACAATTTTAGGTGTGTGTGGAGTGTTAAGGTCTATTGTTCTGGGAGAAAAGTTCCCGTTACTAGAAGTGCATTCAGGTTTTCCCCTGGGGATACTGAGCTCCAGCCTGGTCTGCCTGGTTCCAGTTTCACCATTTGTCCCTGTGGATTTTATACTTTGCTTAAATCTTTCTGTCTGTTTTGAGCCACTGAGAATTTATACTTCTCTTTGAGAGAAGTACATAAATGTATTTAATATCTTACCTCCCATTCCTCTGAATTTAGATCACAGGAAAGAGGATTATGAATACATTTACTCTGCGACTTTTATCCTGAGGTCTTCAGTCATTTTAAGAAGCAAGAATGACAATATTTATCTGAACTCAAATCATGTCCTTTGATTCAGTAATTCTACTTCTGGAAATCTTACTTGAGAAAGCAATCCAAAAAGTGGAGAAAAAAGGATTCATGATCAAAGATGTTCATGGCAGTATTACTTTTGATTATAATGATCTGGATATATTATAAATATTTCCCAGCAGTAGAAAAATATTCAAAAATATGTCCACTCAATGTAATATTATACAGCTACTAAAAATAATATTTTACAAAGAATGTATAATATTAAAAAGTCTTGTTATAATGCAAGGGAGAAATTTTTTTTCTTCTTTTGAGACAGGGTCTCACTGTGTAGTTCAGGCTGGCCTTGGACTCACTATGTAGCCTAAAGCTGGCCTCGAACTCACAGCAATCCTCCTGCCTCAGCCTCCCTAGTGCTGAGATTATAAGCATGCACCACCATGGCCCAGCTGCAAGGGAGAAAATTGTTTTAGCCTTTTTGTTTGTTTGTTTTGTTTTTGCAGTGCTGAAATTTGAATCCAGATCCTCCTTGTGCATGCTAAGCAAGTGCTCTGACATTGAGCCACATTCCCAGGATTTGGAGCCTTTTTTTTTGGTACCAGGGATCGAACTCAGGACCTTGTGCTTATGAGGCAGGTGGCCAAACCACTGTCCTTTTTTTTTTTTTTTAAACATCAATGTGCTTTAAAGCAAAAGCATAGAAAGGAGAATAGAAAGCACACCAAAATGCTAAAAATGATTGTCTCTGTGATTTTTCTACTTTTTAAAAAAATTTTTTAATTTTAAAATTTATTTTATTTTATTTTTTTTAATTTTTCTACTTTTTGAAAAGTAAATGTTTTACATTTTCAAGATTTTATTCATGAATCACTTGTAAGAAGAGATCTGAGTAAACATGTTGACTAAAAGCTGAATGGTAAAAAAAAAAAAGAAGCTGAATAGTAGAAAAAATGAATTATAAACTAGGCCTACTCTCAATGATTATAGAGAATGAACTGGCATCCCAAGAAGTGAGTGATTCTAAAGCACGGATATGACAGACCACAAATGCCACAGGAAGCTTTTGTGTTATAAGGCTATTGGCCAGATAGGTTTTCACTCTCAGGGCCTACATGGAATCAGTTTGGAGATATAGAGCAAGGCAGCAGGGCTAAAGGTGATTGCAGAGGGTAATGACCTAGTCTGCAGGCAAAAGGCTGGGAATTCAGATCAGAGGGAGTGGATGGATGGGAGTAGGGGTGAAGGCAAATCAGGAGGCTGCTCCACCGGGTCCTTGGCAGAGGACATCACAGAAGCCAGCATCTAGGGGAGGGGCTGCTGCGTTCATGCGAGCACTTCCTGGAACTTTGAAAATACAGGTGAAAAGTGACACAGGTCTTGCCTTCAAGAAACTTACAAACCAAGGCAGAGGTCTCAAGCTTTTTAAATAGGGGAAGCTTTGTTCTTTTGTTCTGATTTGATTTTTTTGGAAAACATTGTAGGGAACGGAGAAGGAGGGGGGCGGGGAGAGGGAGGGAGGGAGGGAGAAATGGAATGTGGGTGGATAAACGATTTGGAGTTCGGACTGTCCTTCCTCTCTTCCATCCTCTTTGTCCCTCTTTCTTTTTAAAATATTGGGGGGGGGCTGAGAGTGCAAGAAGAAATATAATCAATGTGGACCACCTTATTAGGGTTAGGATGGAACAAACACATCCCAAAATAGTATTCATTGTTTATCTATCAATCAAATTTAACTGGCCGCCCTGCATTTTTATTTGCTAAATCTGGGGACACCACACCTATGGCTTTGGTTTTGCCACTTCGGTGTCAGCGAGCGAAATCACCTCGTGCTAACTGGAGACAACCGCCACCAGGGGGCAGCCGGGCGCCGTGGTCAACGAGATGAGGGCGGCCTCAGGGATTCTGGGCAGCTCTGGCTACCTGCCTCCTTCAACCCTGGGGACACCACTCCACTTCTAGCCACGACTTCCATTTCTCTGATCTTGTTTTATTAAAGTAGCTAAGCTCTAGAGAAACATTTAAACCTCTTTTTAAATGTGAAAGGCATCCATAATAGAACAAGCAGACTTCCTTCCTAATTAATTGCAGTTATAAATGAATTCTTCTTCCTTTGAAGACCTACGTTTCTTTTCAGCTACTCACAGCTCCTGTCCCTCACCCCTTGACTGGTCCCCCTGTCCTTCCCTGTTTGCTCCCAAATTTCTAATCTGCATTGTTCTTTGCTTCTCTCTCCACCCCCACGTTCTTCAGCTTGTCACTATGGTTACAGGGGGACCTGTTTTTGTGGTGTCCTTTTCCATAGCCTGCTTCTGAGGTAAATTCCCCAGTAAATTCCAACTCTTTTCTCCTCTCAGTTATCTCTGCCCTTATTCTCCTTCAATGGAGAAAAAGCTAGAGAAAAACAGAGAGATGAGGAGAGAGGAGAGAGGAGAGAGGATATTTCCTAGCAACTTAGATATCAATATTCTTACCAGACTTTCTCCAGATAATTTTCTTCTTTTTGTTTTCACACTTATGAGGAAAAGCTGCTTCTCACCCTATGCCTCTTACTCTGGTGTAAACCCAACCCACTTATTAACACCTCTTGTCTTTCTTTCTGTAATAACAAGAAGTAACCCTTTTTCCTCTGTAAATGCTTTAACTTCTGGAAGTTAAAAGTGTGCCTTTAGGACTGAAAAATGAACTACACTGAGAGCAGGTCCTGTTGTTTGGAGGTGACATCAATGTAGAAAATTTTGACCAAGCTAGTCAGGGCACAAAGACATCCCCGAGTAGTGGAATGAAACGTTAAAGCCAAGGCCTCCAGAATAAGAAACTTCTTCAGAGAGATGGAGAGGAAATATCTTCAATAATTTTCAAGGATCAAAGATGGCTCTGAAAAACTTCCGGGGCAACAGTATAGATGTGAAGATCAGAAGTAGCAGTGTTTTGATATATTTGTATTTTGATTGATTTCTGGTAGCTTGAGAGTCTATAAGTTAGGTAATTTTTCTAGTTTCTCTTTAGATACAAGATAACCTGCTCAACTTATGCAAATGTTCATTCAAAGAAAGCAGCAGAATTGTGTTAGATCCTTCTGTAATTCTGTTGAAACTATGAGTCATAAGGTCCATTCTTAAGACTTGCATCAAATGAACACAGTCCAGCAACAGTTTTTAATGTTATAAAGCAAGATGGTCATTAAATATTTTTCTCAGGTTCATACTCTTCCTTTGACCTCTACTGCCTTCCTTATCACCTGGTGGAGAACCAACCTTCTCAAACCTTATTTAGCAAAACTAATTATAATTCTGGTTCTTGAGTCTTGTAGCCCTGGACTCTATTTTGAAATTGCAAGAGCAACACCATAGGCCACTCTCTGGGAAGGACATCTCTTCCCTAAACCTCCTTGCCCATATTAGACAAGTCTTTTCTGGAGCCATTCTTTGTGGTCCCAGTTTTCTAGAACATGGATGTTCAAGCACAATCAGTTGGCCACCTGTAGGGACAGGATGGTTCTGTTGCTCTCCTCTGGACACAGGGAACTTGTTCTACTTGTTAGCCATTGAGTCATGTCCCCATCCCCAAAAAGCTACAGTTCCTGCTCTCTAATTCTCTTTCCTCAGGATTCCTTAATAGGTACCAAACCCTCCTACTATTAAGAAGCATGGCATGAAGCCATATTGCAGCTTCTAGGTAGAGCTTATCTCACATGCTGAGTGAGTGACTCTGGCATTTATCATAATGGACAATGGCTTGTTTCTGGGAAGGGCTCTGAAATATGGTCAGAAAATGTCTCAGCTCATCAACTATGTCCTGATTCCTGTTTGACTTGTTGTCAGACAGGGATATCCCTTGACCTTTTCCTCACATATTGTGGTAATTCCAATTTAGGGGCCTCTAAACACAAAGTCATTTGCTGTAGTGCAATGGTAACTGTTCACCTATCAGAGTGTCTTTGAAGTTATACCTGGGAATTGCAGAATTCTTAACCATCAATGTTAAATTGACACTTTTAGCTGAAATGAAAGGAAAAAGATTTTGAAAGATGGAGGAGGGTTTGTGTAATCAGGTATTCTGGAGATAAAGGAGACAGGTTTTAGATACCTCAATGTGCTGGGTCATTAGGGATCAGTAATACATGCCAGTTTTTACTTTTTAATGAATACCTCTCAGAGTCTAATGCAGGCTGGAAATGTGAGTGATGGAGTGTATTTTTGGGAGGATGCATTTCTTTGCTGTGAAAGAGCCTTTTAGCAGATGGACATAAGTAGTTCTGTACTTATGTAATGGTAGTTGCCTCAAAGAGTGTAAATACTATAAATGTGAACATCTGGCTCATATCACTGATGACTGTTGGGCATATGGGCCTGTGTTTAAGAGAGTGAGACAGCAAAAACTCATCAAACTAACAGTGGTATCTCCAAGAGATAGCTGGAATGGGATTGGGGTGGGGGGAACTGGTCTCTTTTAATCTCTATTGTGGGAGAAATTTCCCTTTAAAAACTTATCCAAATAATATATGAAAATCATTTTAAAAAACCAAACACAGGAATTCCAGTAATAACAGTTGTCTCCCACCCCACCCCTCTCTAGTCTTGTTCTCCAGGAACAAACACTTTCAGCTGCTTTACTATTTCTCATGATACGTACTTCTGTATTCTGAATGGAATAATATTATGGGGTAAAATTTCTCACTTCATCAGTTCTAGATATGCATCTGTTAATTTATTAGTAGAGTAGATGAGGATTTAACTTTCTTTCACCCCCCCCCCCCCATTTCTCCTCTCTTTCCACATGGCTAGAGCTTGAGGTAACATAATACTGTGAACAGCAGGCACTCTAGATCCAGAGTGCTTAGATCCAGATTCTGCTTAGGCTTGAATTTCAGTTATGTGACCTTGAGGAAGGTACTTAAACTCTGTGCTTCAGTTTCTTTATCTTTAAAATAGGACTTGATGATAGCAGCACATAGATTGGTAGGATGTTTGAATGAGTCAAGCCATGAGAGGCAGTTAAATTGGCACATAGTGTCCCATAAATATTGGCTTCAATTAAAAACTTTTGGTTAAATCAAGATTTCATGTTTAGATTACCATAAATATTAGTTTTTACTGATAATTGCTTGCCTTTCCTACTTGTACAAATTTAATTTTCTTTAAATTAACAATTGTATTGTTTTCCTATTTGCTTAGTTTTCTATATACCTTATTTCTCAAATCTTCCAAAAGCCTCTTAATGAAAAAAAAAAATCAAATAGTCTGTCAGCTCCATTTTTTCCCCTGTGGACTCTTTTCCAGAGACTGATTGTCCCTCATGTGCTTTCCCATTCTCTTGCTTTGTCAGGAGCTTAAAAATCATTTTAGAACTATCAGTCACCATTAACCTTATAATTCATCTTCTCATCTGTGTTGAATCCCATTTTATTAATCCTCTGTCTTCCTTTTTCTTGCTGTATTCCCTCATTTTGATAGGGTATGTCCTGTGGAGAAAGGTTCATGGAAGGTAAAATTTAGAAAACCCTGTGGGCCTAAAGATATCTATTTTCTACCCAGCAGTAGGGTCAGAGAAGAGGACTTAGGATTCCACTATTTGGTGTGCAAGATTTTAGATAACTCTCTTGTTTTAAGATTTGTGCTTTGTTCTGGTTTCTTAAACCTGGAATTTTCTTTAGTTCTTTCTCTGGAAATAGGGATAATGTAGCATTGTTGGAAGAATTAAATGACTAAATGCAAGCAAAATATTTGGTACATGTCCTGCATATAGTAAATGCTCAGAAAATTGGAACTATTATACTTTCTTTCATTATTAACATTTTTAGCCTATTGAATATAGGTACCCAGGCCATCTAGAGACAAGAGGAATGTGTGTGAGCCAGTAGTTTATTGCATTAGATGGAATACTGCCTTTTAGGAGATACATAAAAAGGATAAGTTATTCAAGCTTTGTGATGAAAATAAGTACACATATGATTATCTTATGACATGGAAGGAAAAAGGATCTTTATATTCAGTCTTTTAATATATCTCTGCTTGTTCACACTCTATTCAGAATACCAGTCTTTTTTTCCTTAACCTTGGTGAATTATGTGCTAAAAATACTGTCTTCCCATTTGGTGCAGTGAAATGTCATCCCCATTGAACACCAACATACCAAATGCTGCTTGCAGAGTCTCTACCAAGCACACCCAAGTCAACATGAAATTGTGATCTTCCTCAGCTTCACACTGCACATCTCGACAGACTATTCTACAGCATTGTCTAAGTCTTAAGTGTTATATTTGTTTCTTAGAATTATGAGAACAAAAAACTCATCTATTATAAAGAAAGTAGCATTGGGTCAATATCTCCAGCCTTCTAAATTGATGTTTTTCTCCATTACAATAAAGAGTTACAGAATTTTCTTATCCAGGGTAATACTGGGCATTAGTATTCTAGAGCTATTCTAACCACAGGCTTGGTGCTCTTAACAAGCTGCTGGCCAGTCCAGTGTGATTATTCACACTTGAGACAAAATAACAAATCTCAGTTAGTGGACTGATGATAAGCTTCCTGTACTAGGTGAGCACAGGTACCATGGCTTACCTGGCCCTATGTGTCTCATACTCACTCTTCGTGGCCTTATGGCTCTGGGGTGTGGGTAATGAGGCAGGGGTCAGGCTGGGGCTCAGTGAATGGGTAGTAGTTGTCACAGGTGGTACTGATGGAATTAGAAAATCATATGCACACTGGGCTGGGGATTTAGCTCAGTGGTTCCTGCGCCTGCCTCGAAAGCACAAGGTCCCAAGTTCGATCCCCGGCACCAAAAAAAAAAAAAAAAAAAAAAAAAAAAAAATCATATGCACAGCAGTTAGCAAAGCGTGGAATGAAGATTGTCCTGGTCAGCAGATCACAGGATAAACTGAATCAAGTTTCCAGTGAGATAAGAGAAAAATTCAAAGTTGAGACAAGGACCATTGTTGTTGACTTTACATCAGAAGATATATATGATAAAATTAAAACAGGCCTGGCAGATCTTGAAGTTGATGTTTTAGTGAACAATGTGGGAATGTCCTGTAAGTGTCCCAAATACTTTTTGGAAATTCCTGATTTGGACAATGTCATCAAGAGACTGATAAATATTAATATTCTTTCTGTTTGTAAGGTGATATGATTGGTGCTGCCTGGCATGGTAGAAAGATCTAAAGAGATAATTCTGAGCATCTTTGACAGTGACATGTCCCCAGCTCTGCTTTTGACCATCTATTCTGCAACCAAGGCTTTTGCAGATTTTTCCTCTTGGTGCCTTCATGAGGAGTACAAGAGCAAGGGCATCTTTGTGCAGAGTGTCCTGCCATACTATGTTGCTACAAAAATGGCTAAAATCTGAAAGCCAACTCTGAATAAACCCTCTCCAGACACATTTGTGAAGTTTGCACTTAATATAGTAGGCCTGAAGTCTCACACCTGTGGATACCTGGTCAGTTCTCTTATGACCTCACTCACCTCAGCCCTGCCTTCTTTACATTAAAATAGCCATGGTTATTAACAAGGCTGTGCGGGCCCGGGGATTTAGCTCAGTAGTTCTGCCGCCTGCCTTGAAAGTGCAAGGACCTGAGTTCTAACCCTGGTACCAAAACAAATAAACAAACAAACAAGGCTGTGCAAGCTCACTTTCTGAAGAAAAACAAGAAGAACTAAGCATTGATACCTGCACTGAGTAACTTGGCCAGATGCTTCAGCCCTGCAAGGTGTCCCACCACTAGCCAGAATGTGGTTGTCATTTCAATAGCGAACTGACATGGCTCAGCACTGTCATCATTGGGAAGAAAACAAAAATTGATCTTAGGAATTCCTGACATAGTTTGATACCACCTGGAAAAATTTTGAAGAGTAATATAAATGCTCATATCAAATGGATATAGAACTAGTATTACCAAGAACAACTTCATAGGAAGAAACACAATTATAACAAATCATGGAATGATGAGAGACAGGCATAAAATTCAGCAGTTTTCATCTGATCCAAGATGGTAAAGATCATTATATTTACATTTTCTCAGAAATATATTAAAAAATGTAATGGCTAGGCACTCTTTTTTTTAACACTTTGAGGGGATGGGGATTCCTTGATTCACTTATGGGCAGAGAAGCTGCAATTTACGTAGAACTGTGAAGTTTTCTAAATATATGATCAGTTTGTACAGTTAAATGAAATTCTTCTTTCTCAAAAGTAGCTGACATAAAAATATTTCTGAAAGAAAAATTACTTCTCCATGTGAAGCCTACTAAAATATATGCTTTCTTGGTCGGGGTTTTGTAAGTAGCAGAGCAGCTCCCTCGCTGCGATCCACTGAACGTCAGCACTTGACACAATTTTTTTTAAAAAGAAAAAAATATATGCTTTCTTGTAATATGTATTATTTCTCCTCAGTTTAAATATATGGTATGATTGAATTACAAAGGTAAATGGGCCAAAATGTACATTGAAACTAGCAGCTTCCTTTGGTGCCACTGAAACCCTGAACCAGGAGATGAACCCCCATCCTTTTTTGTTTCTGCTGCACCATTGCTGCTCACGTATATAACATAGACTGCTTCTGTAATAGTAAGAGTACCATGGAAATGACATCGTACTTTTTAAGTTGGTGATCTATAACTACTGATAGGTCTGGTTCTAATAAAAATGATATAACAACAACAAAAAAGAGATGTTCTACTCTTTACAGAGACTGGCCTATGATAATTTCCAACTAAAGAATAGATAACTGCAGGAAAGCTAAGTCAGGAGAACTGCAGGAAAGCTAAGTCCTGGGCCACCTAAGAGCTTTTAATCTGCAAACCAACGTCAGCGTGATGAGAGTAAGGAGTGATGGCCACTGATGGCATCCCTCCCAGGTGGAGATTGATTTGAAATGAAAGCACATCCAGCAAGAGAACAGGAAGTGATTTAGGAACACTAGATCTCATCTCCCAAGGATGAGCAGCCACTAAATAAGAATTGGCAATTTCACCTCACTTGAGAAAACATCATTTAAAAATAAAATATATCATTTTAAATATTTAAAAAAGAATATTTAAGAAAACACAATTTTAAAATGTACATAGAAAATGTAACAGAATCATCATAAATAATAGACAAATATGGGAGAGTGCATTTTGTTATGTTTTGCAAAACGAGAGTTGGAAGGGATCATTGAAACATTTTACTGAAGGGATTTTAGACACATCTGGGGATATGACCTTCCCTGAATAACTTCAGTTCTCTGATAAAGGCTCTCTACAGATACAGTAAGCCCCCAACTTATGAATATTCAAGTTGCAAACTTTAATGGATACAAACAGATCTCACATCATAAACATTTGTAGATTTGAGTAAATGATAGAAGTAGCTCATATGTCTTCCAGATGTCACAGTTGTGCTGCTGTGTGGTTACTGTACAGTGGGATATGTACAGTAGTACGGTGCAGTTTGGACTTTATTTTTGTGTGTGTGTTTGGCTTTTTTTATGCTTTACATTGTATATTTGTATAAAAGGTGTATAAGACTTACTTTGTGAGACTCCAATGGAATCTGACTTATGAATGTTCTCCTGGAATGGAACTCATTCATAAGTTGGGGACTTACTGTGCCAGAGCTGTTACTGATTACATCTGTTGTTTTGGCTGTCCAGAATTCTTTCTTTTTAAAAATAACACTCTAATTTTACTTTAGGGAATCACTCTTACCTCACATTCTATCTACATTCATGGGTTCCAGGTGTGGACACATTGTTCATATTTGGTCAGTCAGAGCTTTCTATCCTTAGCCACAATAATTATGTCAGAGATAGGCACCAGGTCAATGAGCATCAGCCCTGAACTTTTGCTAGAACTAGTGGGAAAGAGTAGTTCCCAGTCTTTCTGCTGGGCCTGGGTAAACTGGAAAGATTTACATTGGAGCTGCTGGTAGTTAGTTTTCAAGGATGAAAGGAGGAAGGATTTAGGAAGGAATCAACACAAAAGAAAATAGAGCCACGAGTCAGAGAAAGATGGGTTTATGAAAATGTTGTCTAGGATTTCCCCAAAGATGACAGAGTGGTGAATAGCAGGGAAACAGTCTCTCTGAGATTTGGTGTCTAGATCCTGGAATATAGCAATGTGTGGAAGGGAAGGAGGGAAGTGGGTCACTGGGACCTAGCAAGGATCTGAAACAAGAATTGAAGTCCACTGGGGAGAGTGAAGAGAGATACTTCAATGAAGAACAAAGAGAAGGCAAGTGGCACTTTCTCCCTGAGACCTGACTCACTGTGTGGGAAAGGCAACTCAAACATGCAGATGGACTGTGACTATTGGTGACCCCAGCGGCCTCCACAGAGAAATGCATCAGTGGAACAGAGCAGTGGACATAGTGGACTGCAGTGACTGTCATTTTCTAGCCTGTATTCATTGTCACTGGCTGTATTACCTTAGCCAAGGTAACATAGTTCTTCTAATTGGTTGTTCTTCCTGGTATGCCAAGACTGAGATTGCCTAAGAGTAATAAACAGTACTATAGGCAAGTGCCAAAGAACAAGGGGCTAGACCAAATAGGTAGCAACTTCTCATTCCCACTAAATTGAAGAGGTAGGATATTGCAACAGACTCTAAACCCAAAGCCAGCTACACCTAGAAGACATCTATGAGAAGTTGTAATTTCCTAAGGATTCCAAATACTAACAATAAAGCTACTTAGCGTAAGCAATTTATAAGCATCAACCCGGGAATTCAACTAAAAAAAAAGAAAAGAAAATGGTAACACATTTAAGGAAGATGCAACCCCAACCTTCCAGCTCACCAAAGGCAAGCCCAGGGGGCAATGAAGTGGAACAATTTGAAACCTACCCACCTGGACTCTCTGAAGTAACAGCAGATGTAACAAAGCAGATGAATGAGGTGCTAGAAAAAATCAAAACCAAAATAGTTTCTCAGATAACTACAGAGATGGTGACCACAATGAAAGACATCCATAGTGACTCTAGGGCAGGTACAGATGAAAAAAAAAAAGGGGGAGCTTAGGAAAATGATGGAAACCATGACTGCCCAACATAGGAAATAAATGAAATCCATGAAACAGATTCAAACATATATCCAGGATATTAAAAAATCCATTGGAAGTATATGCAGCAGAATGAGGAAATGTGAGGACAGAATATCATATACAGAATACAGGATTGCAATTAATGCCCATGAAAAGAAAGATTTCTTAAAAATAGCAAGGGACCATGAAAAATCAATCCAATAGCTGCTAGATGATGCAAAAAAGAATAACATAAGATTGACTGGAGTCAATGAAAAACCAGGCAATAACACAAACAACATAAAAAAACCTATTCACAGAAGTAATGGCAGAAAACTTCCCAAGCAGGACAAAAAGAATATGACATACAGATAAGTGAGGTATATAAAACTCCAATTAGCCATGATTTAAAAAACATCTACACAAAATACTGAATAGTTTCTCTAGTGTGAGAAATTCATAGTATAAACAAGGGTTAAAATGATTAAAATGAATAATTGATAATTTGAAATAGGAAAAAATGTTCAAAGATGAAGGAGTGAAGGGAAGGGAAGGGAAGGGGAAAGGAAAAGAGGGAAAGGAAAAACTATGAAAAAAGAAAAAAAAAAGGAAATGAAATCTATGTAAATAGGGAAGGGTGTAGGGGGTGAAGGGCACACAGGTAATGGGGGAAAAAAAATAAGAACCAAGATATATCACATACAGGTACAAATACCCAATGATAAATGTAAATGAATTGTATACCTAAAATGTACCAATAAAAGAACTAAAATAAATAAATAAATAAATAAATAAATAAAATCTACACAAAGGCATATGACAATCAAGATTCCAGAAATTCAGCAGAAGAATAGAATATTAAAAGCTGTTAAAGTGGGCCGGGGATTTAGCTCAGTGGTTTTACCACCTGCCTTGCAAGTGCAAGGACCTGAGTTTGATCCCTGGTACCCCCTCCCCCACAAAAGAAGCTGTTAAAGAAAAGAAACAAATCACCTATAAAGAAAAGCCCATCAGATTCACAGCAGACTTCTCAACACAAACTCTCAAGTCAAGGAAAGCTTGGGTTGGAGTATTTCAAGCCCTAAAAGAAAACAATCTCCAGCCCACATTAATGTACCCCACAAAACTATATTTCAAAGTTGATAGAGAAATAAGATACTTCCATGACAAAGAACACCTGAAGAAATTCATGATCACAAACCCAGCACTCGAAAGTGTTCTGAAGGACATTTTAGAAAGAGATAACAAGGACTACAACTCCATGAACCCCAACAGAAAGAATCCACCAGGTAAGACAAGCAATTAAAAACAGGGGGGAAAAGGGAAACTAACAACAGGAAAATAATGTGACAAGTCAATATATGTCAGTTATAACCATCAGTGTAAATGGTCTCAATTCACCAATCAAAGAAACATACTGGCAGAATGGATCAAGAGGTAAGATCCAACAATATGCTGCATATAAGAAACACATTTAATTAAAAAAGAAATTCATAGACTGAATGTCAGAGGATGGAAAACAATACTCCATGTGACAGGAAAGGTGAAAAAAGCAGAGGTAGCTATTCTATCTTCAGACAAAGTAAATTTCAAGTTAAGACTGATTAAGAGACAAAGAAGGTCACTATATCCTTTTAAAGGCAATAATCCAAGAGGAAGAGGAAACAATCATAAATATATATGCACCTAACTATATAAAACAAATATTAATGGACAAGAAAAATCAAATAACCACTAATGCAATTGTAACGGGGGAATCTCGATACCCCACTGTCACAAATAGCCTGATCAACTAGACAAAAATCAACAAAGAAATATCAGAACCGAACCAAACTTTTCAACAAATGGATTAGTAGATGTCTATAGAGTGTTCCACCCCACAACATCAGAATACACATTCTTCTCTGCTGCACATGGGACATACTCCAAATTAGACCATGTACTATCTCATAGAACATGCTTAAGTAAATGCAAAGGAATTGAAATTATTCCATGCATATTATCAGATTATAGTGCAATGAAATTGGAAATCATTGGCAAAAGAAACCATAACAACTGTATAAACACATGGACATTAAATAATTCCCTCCTGAACTAATGGGTCATAGATGAAATTAAAGAAGAAATTAGACAGTTTCTACAATTAAATGATAATGCCAATACAACATACCAGAACTTATGGGACACAATGAAAGGAGTCCTACAAGGGAAATTTATAGTGGTGAATTCCCATATTGGAAAAACAGAGCAAGCTCAAATAAATAACCTAATGCTGCACCTCCAGCTTCTAGAAAAAAAAGAGCAAGTGAATCCCAAATCTCATAATGAGGTAGGAAATTATAAAGATCAGAGCAGAAATTAATGCAATGGAGAATAAGAAAACAATACAAAGACTCAATTAATCAAAGAGTTGGTTCTTTGAAAGATTAAATAAAATTAACAAACCTTTAGCCAACCTTATCAAAAAAAAGGAAAGACTCAAATCTATGCAATTTGGAATGAAAAGGGTGAAATCACAACAGATTCTGCAGAAGTCCAGAAGATTATCAATACCTACTTTGAGAACTTGCATTCTAATAAGATGGAAAACACAGAAGAAATTGACAGATTCCTAGATACATATGAATTATCAAACTGAATCAAGAAGATATAAAAATTTTAAATAAATCAATATCAGTCAATGAAATTGAAGATGCAATTAAAAGCCTACCAACAAAGAAAAGCCTAGGCCCTGACAGATTCACTGCTGAATTATACAAGAAATTTATGTTTTTTTTCTTAAATTCTTTTATTGGTATATTTTAGGTATGCAATACATTTACATTTCTCATTGGGAACTTGTACCTTTACATGATGTATCTTGGTTCTTATTTTTTCCCCACTCCCAGCCCTCCCTTCACCCCCTCCACCCTTCCCTATTTACAAAGACTTTGCTCCCATTTTATCCATTTCTCATAATTCTTCCTTTCCCTTCTTTCCTTTTCCCTACCCCTCCCACTTCCCCTACCCCTTTGGATCTTTTCCTCCTATTTCACATTATCAATTATTCATTTTAATCATTGGTACATTTTAAGAATGCAATATAATGACATTGATCATTAGAAATTTGCACCTTTACGTAATCACTCTTGGTTCTGATTTTTCCCCCTTCCTCTGCCCTCCCTTCAACCCCTCCATCCCTCCCTATTTATAAAGTCTTTGTTTCCATTTTTCCATTTTCTCATATTAATTCCATTCCCTTCTTTCCTTTCCCCTACCCCTCCCAC
>NW_004624737.1:5022698-5065376 GCF_000247695.1 Heterocephalus glaber | reverse complement strand
CAATCTCTGCTGTTATCTGAGAAATTATTTCTGATTTCATTTTTTCCAGATCCTCTTTTGTTGCCAGTTCAGGGAGTCCAGGTGATTGAGTATCAGAGTGTTTCATCTCATTTCCCTTTAGGGTTGCTGTAGGTGATCTGGAAGTTTGGTTTTGAGACTTGTAAGCCCCTTACAAGAAATTTATGGGTGATTTAATGCCACTACTTCTCAAATTCTTTAATGAAATTAAAAGGGAAGCAATACTCTCAGACTCATTCCTGGAAGCAAGCATTATCCTGATACCAAAACCATAAAAGGATCCATCTAAAAGAGAGAACTATAGGTCAGTCTCTCTAATGAATACAGATGCAAAAATCCTCAATAAGTTACTGGCAAACAGAATGCAGCAAATCATGAAAAAAGTTGTACACTATGACAACAAGTGGGATTCATCCCAGGATGCAGGAATGGTTCAACATACGCAAATCAATAAATGTAATACACCATATTAACAGATCTAAGGACAAAACCATATGATCATCTCAGTAGATGCAGAAAAAGTGTTTGACAAAGTCCAACACCCATTCATGATAAAAACGCTAAAGAAAATTGGAATAGGTAGTCTTTATCTCAATTTGATAAAATCCATCTATGACAAACCAACAGTCAATATCATACTAAATGGACATAAACTGAAAGGTTCCACTCTAAAATCAGGAACAAGACAAAGATGACACCACTCTTATTCAGTATAGTTCTGGAAACATTATCCAGAGTAATTAGACAAGAGAAATAAATAAATGGAATAAGGTTAGAAAAGGAAGAAGTTAAACTATGATTATTTGCAGATGACATAGTACTCTACATAGAAGACCCCAAAAACTCCACCAAACAACTTCTAGATTTAGTAACTAAATTCAGTAATGCAGCTGGATACAAAGTCAACACTCAGAAATCAATAACATTCCTGTATACAAATAACAAACTCACCGAGAGAGAAATTAGGAAAACAACACCTTTCACAATAGGATCCAAAAAAATGAAATACCTAGTAATTGATTTAATAAAGGAAGTAAAAGACCTTTACATAGAAAACTACAGTACACTAAAAAAAGAAGTCAAAGAGGACATCAGAAAATGGAAACATATTCCTTGTTCTTGGGTAGGAAGAACAAATATAGTGAAAATGAGCATATTTCCAAAATTGTTATACAGATTTAATTCAATCTTGATAAAAATTTCAATAGCATATCTTACAAAATTAGAGAAAACAATCCTAAAATTCATTTGGTACCAGAAGAGACCTGAAATAGCAAAAGTAATCATGGCCAACAAAGCCAAGGCAGGAGGCATCACAATCCCTGACTTGAAATTATGCTATGAAGCTACAGTGATACAAACAGCATGATACTGGCAAACAAACAAATGAACAAATAAAAACAAACAACAACAAAAACCAGATACTAGGATCAATGGAACACATTAGAAGATACAGAAACGACTCCAAACATACTCAGCCACCTTATCTTTGACAAAGGAGCCAAACACCTTCAGTGGAAAACAGATAGCCTCTTTAATAAACAGTGCTGGAAAAACTGGCTTTGCACATTCTGAAGACTAAAACTAGACCCCATATCTTTTGCCATGCACTAAACTCAAATCAAAATGGATCAAAGATCTAAATATTAAAACATAAACACTAAATCTGCTGGAAGACCCAATCCAAAAATGGGAATCTGAAGTGAATCGACATTTCTCAGATGAAGAACTAGAAACAGAAATAAATATATGAAAAAAATGCTCAACATCACTGCTCATTTAAGGGATGTAAATTAAAACAAGGCTGTGATTCCATCTCACTCCAGAAAGAATGGCTATTATTAAGAAATTAGCCAGTAACAAATGCTGACGAGGCTGTGGGGAAAAAGCAACTCTTCTCCACTGTTGGTGGGAGCATAGACTGGTGCAACCACTGTAGAAATCAGTGTGGGGATTCCTCAAAAAGCTAAAGCTAGAGGTTCCATTTGAACCAACTATTCCCTTTCTTGGCATCTTCCCAAAAGAATTAAAAGCATCATACACCAGTGTTATATGTACACCCATGTTTATAGTGGCACATTTTGTAGCAGCTAAATCTTGGAAATAGCCCAAATGCCTATCAACTGAAGAATGGATAAAGAAAATGTGGGTTTTTTATACAGTGGAGTATTACTCTTCCATAAAGAAGGATAGGTTTGAGACATTTATAGCTAAATGGATCCACCTTGAGACCATACTCTTAAGTGAAATAAATCAGAAACATATGTTTAAATTCCACATTTTTTCTCTGGTGTGAGAAACTGGAAGTGGAAATAAGGACAAAAATGTATAATAGATATTGGAAAATGAAAAAATAATGTTCAAATCAGAAGGAGAGCAAGGCAGGGAGGATGAGAAAAACAAAGAAGGGACAAGGAAAAAAGAGAATAGAAGGAAAAGTGGGAACAAAGCTTCTGTAAATAAGGAGAGGAAGAAAGGTTGAATGAGGGGATGGGAAATGCTGAAGATACTAGGCTTCAGCTCTTAGATTTCTTCTAGTTCTGTGGATCCTCTATAAAGTAGGACTGCTCTAGTAGCTTAAGGGTGGGGTGGTATGAAAAAGTCACTGATGCCCAGGATACAGTCCTGATCCTGGGATAATCTGGTGGAAGAGATGGATATGTCAACAACTAACCACAATACAACATAGAAAGAATTATGAGCTGCCATGGCCCAAGTGGCTGAAGGGTTCACAGAGCGAGAAATGATGGTGGGCGATTAAGAAGGACAGACAAAAAGAATGACAAAGAGATAAAGCTGATAAAGCTGGGGCCAGGTGGAAACCCCTTTTCCTGATGGGATAAAAGGGCTGGCTGGCATCCTCAGTGCCTTTATTTATAGTGTAGAGATAAGAGAAGTACAGGGGGAGGTCAAAGGGGATGCCTGTGATAGAAACAGGGAGAGTGGCTAGGATCCGCAGGACACCATGCTTGATAGTTCTCTGGTGAATGGGCGAGAAGGAAGATAGTCGTCTTCTCAGCCAGGCCTTTCTCCACCATGCCCTCTTGTCTCCTGTTCTCCCGCGGGGCCCTACCTCACCAGTGGGAGGAAGCGAACAAGATGCATGTTCCTTGTTTCAAGTGGGCCCTACCTCATCCTTGGAAGGAGGAGAGTTAGGCCTGGCCATAGTGATCTATGGTGCAGCGCTCCTAGCAATGAACTGTGTTCACCGTAAAAGCAATGGGCTAGGAAAGCCAGAGGAAGAAGAAATCACATTTAACTGGTTGGATGAGAACTAAAATTTCTAAAAGCAGAAAAGTTGGGGGAAAGGGGCTTATAGGTAGTGGAACAACCTGGGCATAGAAACATGTAGGTACTTAGATAATCAAGGATTGGCAAATTGTGTGGATATGAGAGGACAAAATAGAGAATGATGGAATAGAAGGAGAAAGGCCACTTTAGGTCTTCAATATGTGACCTCTCTGGAGGTTCTCCTGACCTTGGCACCTTCCAGACTTCCTATCACTGTCCCTCCATGTCCACCTGTTATGGTGTACATCTAGAATGTCCACCAAAAGTCTGTTCAGAGATGGGGCTTTTCGACTGTGATTGGATCATGGAGTGCTAGACTTATCAGGATTAATCCACTCATGTATTTATGTGCTGTTCAGAAGTGGGGGCTGGTTGGAGGGATGAGTCACACATACCTAGAAGGGTATATACTTGTCCCTGGGTCCATCCTTCATTCCCTACGTGGCCCTTCTGTTATGATGCTTTTGTCTTGGAGCCAACCAACCATAGACTGAAATTATGAGCCAAAGTAAACCTCTTCTCCTTTAAGTCGTGGGCATTGTATATATTGTTCTGCAATGGAAAAGTGTCTAATACACCTCCTCTTTTTCTTATCCTTTCTCTTTTTTACTTCTCTCTCTCTTGTTTCCTTCAGACTGTGTAGCTTCTCACTTCTGCTTTTTTCTGAGTTTCTACTTCAGACTCCTCTCACTTTTCTGACCAGCTTTTCACTTTTGTGGTACAGGGGCCACTTGGCTGCTTCAAAATAGTGTCTTAGCTACCCAGTCATCACTGTGGCACCATATGCTCTTGTTACCCTACCCAGACATCCTCTTCTGGGTTGATACACTCACCTTGCACCTGCTGTCGGTATTGGTCAATGATAGCTTGTGTATACTCTTCTCTGGAGGCTCGTCCTTACCCAGCTGGAACTTTCTCTTGTGATGATCAGGTGAAGAGCTAACTGGTCCATCCTTCATGCCTCAAGGCAGGACACATCTGTGCTGTAATTCACTCTATAGGATCAGGTTGTAGCCACTCTTCTCTTGTCTTTGCGCAGCATCCTCTTCTCCCCAGTACTGCTCTTCTCACTTCTTTATAGCTATGTTTCAAGAACACTTCCTCAGCAAATCTCTCTGTTTTTAGTGAGCCTGATTTAAGATCATTCCCTTGCAAATCTGGTGCCTGTGGCTAATTGGGCCAGGAGAGAGAACTTCTTCATTGAACACCTGGACTTGGAATTACTTCAGGTCCAATCATCAGTGGCTGGAGAGGAGATAGTTTATATAAGACAGGGAAGATGTCTCCCTCCTCAATATTTCTTAGATTTATTTTCTCTACCTTCTTCCTCACTTATTTCTCTCCCTATCTACAATCCCAGGTTGGGTTTGCAGAGTAAGTTTTTGAATGGAGAGAGGACTGTCTTGAGTATTAGAAGGCTTGAATGATAGTCCAAAATCAGCCAGCTCATGTTGCAGCTCTGGACCTCAGGCTTTTAGGTAAACTAGAGAGTTAGTTTGTTGACTTCAATAGTTGATTGTTCTCTGAGAACTAACAGGGCAGAATCTAGGCCTTTAATCTCTGCCTCCTTGAATGTAGCACAATGCCTGGTATAGGGAAAGATCATGGATCTCATACTGATAAAAAATGAAACAAAAAGTGAAATGAATGATTAATTTATAGAGTAAGTTATGATTGAAAAGTGTACAGTATTTGGGCTGTGGAGTCAATTAGCAACACCCATTACTTGGTGAGTGTTCACATGCAGAAGTTCCATGATAAGCACTTTGTGTTTTCCAATGACTATTGTTGCATAACAAATCACTCTGAAATGCAGCCATTTAAAACAACCATTTTATTATGTTCTTAGAGTCTATAGGTCAGGAAGTTGGACAAGGGCACCATGGGGATGGCTTTTCTCTGCTCCCTAATGTCTGTGGCCTCAGTCGGGAAGGTCTGATGTCTGGTTGTAACTTGACAGCAGGAGCTGGAACCACTGGAGACATCCTCATTCACAGGAGTGGTGGTCGATGATGGCTGTTGGTGACACATCAGCTGGAGCACTTGGTCAAAGCACCGACATGTAGTTTCTCTATGGAGCCTGGGCTTCAGCACAGAATGGTGGCCCCAGGCTAGCATGACTTCATACATAGCTGATCAGGGGTCCATGAACAGTGTCCCAATTTATAAGGCAGAAGCATCACCATTTTTACAACAGCCTCAGAATTCAAACTGCATGATTTCCATTACATTCTATGGGTTACAAGCAAGTAACAAACCCACCTGGTTAGGACAGGTGAGTTAGGCACCACCTCTTGATGGAGTGGGGCAAGGGTTTCACAGATCACAGGGGATGGGAGAAATAGTGGTGACCACATTTGGAAAATACAAACTGCTGCTCTTGCACTTTCTCATTCAATCCTTCCCTTGTTCTTGAATGTAGGTACTATTGTCCCTCTTTACAAATAAACAGGCTCAAGTCAATTAAGAAACTTGCCTATGGACAAAGCCAGTGTACGGCACAGCTAGATTTAAACCCAGTCTGTATAAAACAGGTGTTCTCTAACAGCATATGATTCTGCTTATAGGAAGAGAACTGAGCAAAGTAAGAGATATTTCAAGGCTAGTTCTCCCTAGCTGTAGGGTCAGGAGTGGGTATGTGTTCTTTTCCTCTATAAGCCTGATGTCAGACTAATATCTTTTCTGTATGGATAAAGAAATCTGGTACTTGTGCATAATTTCTCAGGATGTTGCTGCCAGGAGGCTGTGTAAATATTGTTGGTGCAGATTGTTTGATGATTTGGTCTGCCAGATCTGTGCTGGGCAGAGAGGCTGCTGTCTGCCTGCTTCTACCCAGTGGTATGGCAAAAGAGTCTGGGGGACATTTAGTAGGAGCAAACCCTGATTCCCTCCATAAAAGCAGCACACACAACTAGTTTCTGGCAGGAATATCTTTTGTCATGATCCCCTTTTGAAATAATACTTTCCCTTTAAATTTAAACAAGGATGACAATGTCCCAGAAGTTAGTTATACTTAATACTCCCAGATATTTATAATCTGGAATGTATACATGATTCCTGACACTCATTGCTTACTCTGTAAGGTTTTGTATTATTACCCAATTCATCTTTTAAGACCCCAGAGGGCAAGGATCAGGTCCTGCTCTTCCTTAATACTGCTCCCCAGTCATTCTTTATTCTTAGTAAGTATCCAGTAAATACTGACCGATTAGACCTCATAATGTTTAGTATAAGAGAAGGGCCTATATGTTTCTTCTGAAGCACTTTTTGAGAGCCTGCTATATCACAGTCATTGTGGTAGGTGCCAAGGACTCATATGATCTAGAAGTAAGAATTCAGAAAAATCAAAGATAAGCCTTCTGGTCACTGTGCAGCTGGTCAATAACATAAAATTTGGTTCCTAAAAGTGCAGTATCCTTGATCAGATTAGGGGCCTTCATAGCAGCTACATTTGGGGCAAGTGCTATAAAGTTACAATTTCTATATGCTGTTAGATGATTCTAGAATCAAACATTTAGAAAGTCCCTGATAAAGAATTTTTAAATCCTAAAGTTTGATTTTTAATTTCTTCTATAAATTGTCTGAATGACATTTTTTAGCTGGGGCTATAAAAGAAGTCTTCCTCTTTATTTCAAATTAGTCTTTCTGTAATAGGCAAAATTTCCCTACTCTTGTTTTAATTTGTCAAAATTTCACTTCAGATGTCCCTAAAATCCATTATCTCTGGAAAGACCTTTGTACATTCCAAATCAGCTGATACAGACATAGATATATCTGTTTGTAAATCATGGGGTAATCAATCTCAGTGTTTTATCTTCACTCATTATTCACATCATAAAGCCTTGATCCAAAAGTAATCCTATTATATAAACTATTTCCTCAGTATACCATCAAGAAGAATAATCAATTCCCATAAATAATTACCTTTGGGATATGAAAGAAAATGTAAACATTTTATTTGGCAGTTGTTTCTGAACACATGAATAAATAAATGGAAAAGTACATATTAATATTTCTTTTTGGAGAAACAGATACCATTAAACACTTATTTACACATCTTCACTGCAAAGAGCAGTCACACAATTAAATTTTGCCCTATAAAAGGTAACTTCCCACACCACTGGACTGGACAGTTAAGGATGAAGTACTGGTAGTGCTTGGTTCTAGCAGTCTCAATGTTTAAAAGGCATTCATTTGCAAATGTGATAAGAAGAGTCATCATGCATTGAGTTCATCCAGGTCATGTACTGTAGAAAGTTTCTGATGGCAGCCACAGGATTTGGTGTCTCATGCGCTTAAATCAACTATCACATGTTTGTAAATCTGTGTGTTTCCCTTAAAACTGGAAGCAAAAAGAAAATTACGCTTATTAATGGACACATGTGTGAATGATCTTGGTGCCTGAACATTTAATTCCTGAAATTTCACAAATTTGGCTTTCTCTGCATCCCAGTTATACACTTGAGTAAAGGAGTAATCACTTCCAAGAATTGCATATTGGTAATTATTTATCTGAAGAGGCTGGAACACCATAGATCCTCTCGATGGCATCCTCTGAATATCCTGGAATGAGGAGCCTCCCCATTTCATGACTTTGGAATCACCAATGAATCTTGTCAAGCAAATGTATACGTCACCTTTCACTGAGAAGTGCTTTACTGCATAGACATCTTCCATGTTAGGAATATCAGTTTGGTTAGTGAATAATTGTGTTGCTTTGTTCCACTGATAAATTACAGGACGCTGGGAACTACTGGACAGAATTAAATGAGGTGTTCTAAGTGTCAGAGGTGTTTTGGCTATTTCTAAATATTCCACATCAGTGTCCCTGTACCAGGCATGTAAAGATTGATGGGAGTAGAATCCATTTCCGTTCCATTTATAAATGGTAGTAAAACCAGCTTTTGAACTATCAGCAACAATAAAGTACCAGTTGTTTTCAATCTTGAATGTTTCTATGTCGTTGGGTTTTCGGATTTTGAGAATTTCAATATCCTGAATTTTTATGAATTTGTTTGCAAAACCATCTCGCTTATAGATATGAGAGCCACCAAACAGCTGAGCCACAATAACATAGAGCTGAGTTTCAATGACTATAGGCTTGCACACTACAGTGGACGTGCCTGGGAAGAGACAAATGAGAGATTAGTTGTGTGGGTATCCTCTTTGGAATAAGTAAACATGCTGGCTGAGGCCATATAGCTGCTACCAAAAATCAGCCTGAAACAGTAGAGTTTCTTGGTTGATTAGGCAAGGCCAGTCTCCAAGGCCAATAGCAATAATATCTTGCAGTTTTGTGCCTTTTCACCTCACAAGGCCTTGTTATGAATAATAAATTTGTCACGTCACACACAAACTGCTCTAGGTGCTCAGGACACAGGTACAGCCCGAATTTTCTCCTCTTAAACTTCTTGCAGAAAAAAAAGTATTGCTTTCCTGACACATAAATTAACCATAGTAATTCTAATTAAAAGCCACCATTTATTGAGTTTACTGTGTGTTTTATCAAGTCATTTCATTAAATGTTCCCAACAACTGTAAGAGGTAAATATTACATCTTCTCTTTTCCAGATGAACAAACTGAAGCTCAGAGGGGACTAAGTTCTGCTGCCTGATGCCGATGGGAGAGTTGGCATTCAAACCCAGGCCTACCTACCAGCATCTTTAAGCTTTTAACCCAAGCAGAGGCAAGGTTAACTATGCCAGGGCTTGCAGTCTGGGCCAGGAACCTACAAAGTTCTAGAAGTCTAGAGTGATGGTTTGGGCAGCTCCTAGCTCTACTTACAATTGGGTTGTTCTAAGTTTGAACTATTCCTGGTCCTAGAAAAACTGCTTCTTGCTGTAGGATTCCCTGACAAAGGCAGTAGATACTACTTGTCACATTTCTAGCACTTTAGGTCACTTGTTGCAGGAGAGAAGAGAAGGAAGAGGAATCCTGGAGAAAAGTGAAAAGAGGTACAGCAATGGGTGATGCTCCTGAAACTTATTTTGGGAAATCTCAGATAATGATAAGGGATCTGTCGGTGGCCTCGGTTAGTATCCTTTTTTCTAAGAGTTTGACATTTATCAATAGTCTATGATCTCTTAGAGGGAGGTTAGTTATAGAAAATTCAGACAGGCAGAGCAAGTTTGGGCCCCAAGCTTTACTGACTACAGCACTGGGGATTCTGAGGCAAAAAGTTCTACATTAGCTCTTTCTGCTAATTGGCTCCATCCACAGCCAAAATTATTTTTCTTTGTGACTTTTTTCAGAACCAAACTGATTATTTGCTCTTGGAAAAATCACTTAACTTCTCTGGGGTTCAGTTTTCTTGATCCTGTACAATGAGGGCTTAGAATAGATGAGGGATAGGGCCAGGGATTTAGCTCATTGGTTTTGCTGCCTGCTGCACAAGCGCAAGGACCCGAGTTCGATCCCTGGTACCAAAAAAAAAAAAAAAAAGAATAGTTCAGGGGTAGACAGTTTCACTGTATGTATCAATAATCATTGACTTACTGGTTATGACTACACAGAGAACTTGTGTTGAGAAAGATTCTGTGGCTGTGTCTGCACTATGGAAGAAAGCACCATGACTAAGTAGCAATGTCTGTCTGCAGTGAGAAAACAATCACCTCATATCTTACATAAATTTGTCATCTGATGTGGGCTTGAACGTTTATGTACCTCCAAAATTCATGCAGAAATTTAACCCAATGGAACACTATAAAAATTTGAAGTTTTTAGGGGGTAATTAAGGCATGGGGATAGAGTCCTTATGAATAGGATTAGCGTCCTTATAAAAGAGCTTGAGGAAATCACTTTTGTCCTTCTTTGTCCTCTTTGTCTGCCATGCGAGGACAAAGAGATGATGTTGTCTTTGAAGAAGAGAGTAAGTCCCTGTAAAACACTGACTCTGCTGGAACCTTAATCTTGGACTTCCCAGCCTCCAGAACTGTGAGAAATAAATTTCTGTTTATAGATTACTCAATTTAAGATATTTTTATTATAGCAGTAGGAACAAAGACAGCACCTTAGATGGGATAAACTCTGAGGTGCCCTCTGAAATTTTGCAAATGTGTGCTTCATTTGTCTTTCAAGTGCTCCTCTGAAGAGTCATCTACAGCAACTGATGTGCTGTACACAGGTCAGAAGAACCTGGTTTAGCTTGCATGAAACTCTGCTGCAGTCTATTGGAAAACTTAGGGGAGAAATGGAAGCACATCTTCTTTGAAAAAGAAGGATTCTAAAAGGGTCTCAGTTTGGAGAGGTCCCTTTATCTGGGTAACCTTAGTCTCAAGCAAGCCCCAGACTGTTTTGGTGATGATTGGGGATGGTGGTCACCAGTAAAATCTAATTATAACCTTTTATACCTTATCTGATGAGTGACATTTTATGGGGAGATTAGAGAGCAGGTTTGAAGGTGTTACAAGCTAAAGCTGATGTAAACATTTCAGAATTGTTCTAATATTTATGACATAATTTTTAAAACTGTTGCGATGATAAAGAAACTTATGAGATCACCTAAGTAATTTTCATGGAAGAAACTGGATTCTATAACCAAGTTATATGTAAGAATAATGACAATAGGTTTCTTCACTGCAAGATCCCTCAAAACCTATAATGTATATGACATAAATCTCTAAGTGGGACATATGATTTATAGATTTATTGGAATATAAAACTTATTTACAGGGTATACATTAATATTTTGCAAAAGAAATGTTAGTGTGAAAGAGCTTGAGACATGTTTATCTGCAAAAACCTTATTTCATAGGTAAGAAAAAATTGGAAGTCCAGTGAGAATGAGTAGCTTGCACAGCTAGATTAGAAATCAATACCTTTTGGAAAATAATTTACCTTTTATTATGTATTTAGTATGATGGGTCCTATGCTGAGTTTCTAGTACCCATGATAGCATCTTATTAACAACCTCATGAGTCAGGTATTATTCCCATTTTACAAGTGAAGAGATGAGAGCTCAGAGGACAATCCCAACTTACTTAGTAAAAGGTGGAGCTTTGATTCAGGAGACTGTAAGCTTGCTCACAGCACTCCCTCATACCACTTATCTTCTCCTACTGCCACTGACAAAAATTGTTTAGTTTCCCATTCAGAATTTTACCAGGCTTTTCATACCTGTAATGTTGTCATAATTCCGGAAAGTCTTTTCTACATGGTCCCATTCAAGGAAAATGCATTTTCCAGTAAAAGGCTGAGCAATGACAACATACTCATCATTCATATAAGAAAAAGTGTCTATGGACAGTGATTGATAAGGCAGGTCTTGAGATTTTGCAAATTCTGCAAAAATAGGAAATGATGATGAGTAACTGTGAGCTAATCTCAATACCTTTTTCTTTGGCTAGATCTCAACTACCTGTAAGAAGTATATTTATTTTCAAGAAATAGTAAAATGGCAATTTTATTTTGCTTTTAAACATATGAAGTTTTAGTGGTTCACAATTTTTTAAATTAAAGTGCTCAGTCTGTTTTTAAGATATTAAAAAAATGAGTTCCTATACATACAAAAAAAAAGTAGTCCTTATTTTAATTTTATGCTATAAATTGATTTTGAGTACATTACCTGTAATGATGCAGTCAAAATCCTTGGATGAAAGGCTATTGATTTTGCGCTTCTTGTATTCTGGGGGGCCTTCACAGTAGATGTCTTCAACAGTTGCATTGGTGTGGCTAAGCCATTCCACCAGCCACTTCAATTTACAATCACAATTAAATGAATTCCCTCTAAGGTCCCTGAAAGACAAATTTCTGCTGCTTTTGCAGTACAAGGGCCCTGGTATGTCAGAAGCATGACTTCTTCAGCAATTAACATCAGCAAAATTACCATGCCTGGCTTTACATTGTGTCCTATGATCTGCCTTGGACTTGACTGACCACTTAGTTTGGGCTCAGAGAGTGACCACAGAGCACTTTTAAAGGCTACCCTAGTCCATGGAGCCTCACAACTTCCTCTCTTTTGGATTCAAAGGCAGTTTATCCCAGAGCAGTGCTATCAAATGAATAGTGTGTAAACCACATGTATAATTTAAATTTTTCTAGAGCTGCACTAAAAAAGTTCAAAAAAAGTGGAATTAATAATATGTTTTATTTTTTGGATGTAGTCAATGTAAACATTTTTGAGATATTTTACATCCTTTTTTAACTAAGTCTTTGAAGTCTACTGTGTATTTTATACTGACATTATATCTCAACTCATCCTAAATTCTCATCAGAAATGAGTTTTGATTTAATAAAATCTGTAGCTAAAGAAACATACAACTGGTTGTTTCAGACATATTTAAAAGTTTTTCAATAATTGACTGAAGAGCAATTTTCTTTTTTTTGGTACCGGGGATCGAACTTGGGTCCTTGCGCTTGCCCAGCAGGCAATGAAGCCACTGAGCTAAATCCCCGGCCCTGAAGAGCAATTTTTAAATATAAACTTAAAGTTTGAAAAGTTAAGGGGCAAGGATGTGGCTCAGTGATAGAGCATACATGAGCATATCTGAGTCCTTGGGTTCAACCCTGTGCACCCCCTCCCCCACCAAAGTAAAGTTTACAATTCAGCTCCTCAGTTGCTCTAGTAGCACATTGTAAGGGCTAAGTGACTATAAGTGTCATGCAGCACTATACTGGACAGCACAGGACTAGAGGACAGAATGTAGTGATTATTGTATCATATTTAATTAAATCAAATGAGTTCTTTGCTTTTCTTCTTTCTCACAGATATAATTAATTCTGATCCTATTCCATGGTCTACAAATTCAGTTTTAATAGGAAGTGACTTTGCCATAGTTAATGTATGCGTACAATAGCTCATGCTCGTACCAAATTATATAGCATAGTTCAAATTTTCCACAACTGATCCCAACTCACCAAGTTCTTTGTTTTTTTTTGGTTTTTCTTTGCCATTGTTTCTGTTCAGGAATTCCATTTCCTTTTCTGATCACACAAAATTCTTAAGACAGGTGCTGCCTAGTCTTCATGCATCACATAGCATTTAACAACATTTTTTAGGGGATACTTTCAAGAAAACCAAGAAATTCACTAAAAGGCAAGTTGGCTTGTATCCTTGTACATCTAAGATAATTCTTGATTTGGTCATAGTAGAGTAAGCCAAGAAGCCAAACCCATTATGGGATTCCCTAGACAGACTGAGACAATTTCAAGTGTTGGACTGACACAAGGATGGGATAGAAGGTCCTCCAAGAGCTATATCCCATATAGCTCCAAAATGGACCACCAGCCAAATTCCAAAACATTCCTGAACTGGCTTCATCTCTTAAGAGTCCTCTGATCAAGAATAATGAATGCCAACCCTTCTGGGCTATTGTAAACCACAGCAGATAGCTGATTCATGCAGAACTCTTTTACAAGTGTCTTGATTCTTGCACTCTCTTGGAAATGAACTGTTATTTAGGAATTGGGGTAATAGGCATGAAGGAGGGGCTGGGGTACTACTGAAGAGAACAAAGGAAGTTTTTCATTAGCTTCCTTATTTGAAGTTAAATACTGGGCTTAAAAGAAAATACTTGACTCAGATTTTGTTTGTTATTGGAGAAAAGTTGTTTTCAATATATGCTCTACAGCAATGATGGTGAACCTATGGCCTGTGTGTTGTTTTTCTTTCAAGACAAAAGATATTAATGTATGTGGTGTTTTTTCTAAACTAAAACCTCAGTATTCAGGTTTAATTGCAATGTTGGCACTTTGTGATAAATAAGGGTTGGGTTAAAGTTTTGGCACTCGTCTCTGAAAGGGTCACCATCACTGTTCTATAGCAAAGTACATAGAGTGAAAAAAATCTTTGTTTTCATTTACTCTTTTATTTGTTCCTATGTTCTACTTTAAGACATAAAATACCCTGCTAATGTTTTGGATGGCCATTAAAAGAACCTAAATTGCTTTTGAGAGGGTTAGGCATATAGTACTTGTTCTGCTTACAGCAAAATATATAAATTCCTTGCAAAGATCTTTCATTATGAGGCTTAAAAGTCAAAGTTTGAAAGCTCTTTTGTTTGAAAAAGGGTCAAAAATAATTAAGTTCATTCCCTTCCTGGGGCTTAAGCCAAATTCCTCAGGATTAAGCCTAGAGTTGTTGTTCAGTGTAATGAGAGAAAAGGCAAATTTCTTCCCTTCCCCCACTTCCTGCTCCATTTCTCTGTTGACCAACCGACCCAAGGGTGTAACCTTTCATCTTGTTCTGTCAGTTTCCCAGACTTCTTTATGTTATTTCTTTAGAGCCTGATTTCCTGGACCTCATGAGAAAAAAAGGGATCTTGATATTTCTGCCAGGGTCTCCTCTTCCTAGCCCTCAGAAACCCTATGGTCACCCTGTGCAGGCAGACACACACTTTGTCAAAGTAATGCCTGGTTACTGTATATTCAGAATTCCCAACAGTAAATACTGTGAAAGACTCGTATGCTAGTCTGTGTAAATTTAAAATTTAGGCTGATGTAAAATAAAAATTTAAAAATTTGGGTCTAATTTTAAAGCCAATTAAAAATTCTAGTCATCAACACCAGCTTTTCTTGTTAATTACTACAAATTAATTAGTAATGTCTTAAATCCTCTTACACATTTGTTAAAGAATCCAGGCCTTTGAAAATATCTTTTGGGAGTGTCTGGAGATTGTTGTTTGCGAGGCTCCTGGAAAAGAAAAGAGAGATACAAACTGTAGTGATAAATTAAATAAATGCACTCAATAACAAAGCTTAGCTATGAGTTTCTTTTATTGTTTCTACTTTACTAAATTCCTCATACTATAGCACTTTTAAATCTTCTAAGATGCCACTCAGATTCCTATTGTTATGTTTTCAATTTCTGACCTCTTTGTTTCAATATTCATTTAATGTTTACATAGCACTTTATATTGGTTAAAGGCAACAACAACAACAACAATAGCAACCAAGCAAGATGCTTAGATGCTTCTGTTTTCATTTAGAATAGAATGAGAGATTCACATCCTCAGATGTTTGGTCTATGCTGCCTCCAGTGATAACTCACTAACCTGGTGATAAGAGTCATCTCCAAATGCCCCCAGGCCTATGTCTTCTCCTGCCTTTCTCTCCCTCCCTTGCTTCAGAGCACTGCTAAACTTCCAAACAATAACCAATAGTACAATAGCTTTATGCCTTCTCCAACACACTTTCTTCTCTCTAAAACACATACATGATCCCCTTTTCTGATTTTTAAAAAAGCTTTTAACTCTACTCATTCTACCTCAGAAAAAAGCTTTCTCACAAATACTATCCAATGCATCCCCTTGATCTTTTTTCCCTTCTTCCGATTAGCTCTTGCTCGTCACAGGAATTATTTTTCCTTTCTCTTTCTATTTGTTCTTCCACAAATCTCTAGAATGATACTAATCAAAGTTAACAAATAGGAAACAATCTTATATGCATATTAGAAAAATGCAGAATAATAAAGTGCAGATGCTGTATAATCAAGAAAAAGCACTATGGGGCTGGGGATCTAGCTCAGTGGTGCTGCTGCCTGCTTTGCAAGTGGAAGGACCGGAGTTCAATCCCTGGTACCAAAAAAAAAAAAAAAAAAAAGCAGTATGTACTAGAATTTTCTGGTTTTAGCAGCATATGTTACATATTTTTTCATAGTTTTTTTTTCAACAAAACAAATAAAAACTAAACAGCTTTGTTGGCCTCCAAAGCTCTTGTAAATCCTCTTAAAAGTCCTTTAAAACACTCTCAAAAGTCTATGTCATCATGTCCTCTAATTAAATGTGAGATTTCTCAAGTACAAATATTCAAGACTTGGAACTTATTATTTTTAGCTTATTATTTCATTGGGGGAAGTTAGAAATTACTACTAAGTGGTCATGTAATGTAAGAATGGGCATAGACTCAGAAAGTTCTAATCTCAATGATGGCCAATTTTGTGATGAAAGGCACAGCTTTGGAATCATTCCGTGCTAGGTTTAAATCCTGACTCAACCACTAACTGGTTATGTGACTTTGGTTATACAACTTTTCTGAGAGAATACTGGAGATAGTTTTAGAGATAATAGTGCCTTTAAAAAAATATAGATTATTGGAAAAAGAAAATGAGATAATGAAGAATAGTGCCTGGTACCTGAACTACTCTCAATAAAGACTAACTGGAAGTGGGCTGGGGATGTAGCTCAGTGGCACTGCACCTGCCTGGCAAGAACAAGCTTCTGAGTTCAATCGCTGGTACAAAAAAAAAAGATTAACTGGAAGAAGAGAAAGGAGAAGAGCTCCTGTGTACACTTGTCCAAGAAACAACATTTAGAAAACTGACCATATGAATGAATAGTATTAATAAAACACAGATAAGATTATTCAATAGAGTATCTCCACAATTCATCTGACTACTGTTTTTTAAAAAAACTTTTCTATGATGCTACAGCTCAGATCAAGTGTCTTGTGCATGCTAGGCAGGTGCTCTATCACTGAGCTATACTCCTCATCCATGACTGGTGTTTGAATGAAGAGATTTTTTCATGCTTTGGACCAGTTCAGAGTCACTATATGCGTCTCAATTGAGTTTCTGGCACAATGTCTTAAAATTCTCAAGCTAAGTGCTAAGTGGATCTCTCTCTCTCTCTCTCTCTCTCTCTCTCTCTCTCTCTTTCTCTCTCACCTTTCCTCCCTCCAGAACAAACTGCAACTGGCTGGAGGTTGGATTATAGGACAATGGAGATAAAATGTAGCAGTCAGATTCTGAATTATTATTGCCCATGGTATTACATAGGAAGAGGAACCATGTTTGCTTTCCTATCTGAGGGGAATATTTTATTTTATTTTGAGTGGGGGATATTTTAAATAATGCCAAATTTGGAAGTTTCATTTTCTGCCCAAAGCAGTAGAGCTCTAGGTCTCACATATCTAAAGTTGACTAACCTCAGAAACATCTGTCAAGATAGGGGTAGAGACTTAGAGCTTTGTGGCTTCTGGCAGAGATGGGGTTATTGTATGATAAGATGGAGGACTTTTAATCACAAGAATTAGGAGACGGGAGAGAAGGGCCAGCCAGCCTGGCTGTGGAGTGAGGCATTATGCTTCTTGCTGACTTCTTGTTACAAAGGGCTCTCACCTCTGAACCAGAGGCTTTTGGGGGTGGAGTAAGACAGCACGAGCAGTGCCAGAGAGAGAAATGGCTTGATGGATTTACTGCATTCAATGCCCACACTTTGCTGATCTACTGCACAAAACTCAGTGAAATACTGATTCACAATTTGCTGCTCATAAAGGCGATAAGGTAGAGTTTCATGTCTAGGTTTAGTGGGCAATAGTCCTGTGAAGGATGCTTAGACTTATAAAAGAAGCAAGAAGAAGAGGAAGTAAGACCCAGAAACAAGAGGAAGGCTTTTAGATGACAAAGGCCTAGGAAATGAAGTTCAGATAGGTTCCGTAAGTCTCTGAAGGACCCAGTGAGGAGAGGAGGTCACATATGGATGAACAGAAAGCAAGCAGAGGGGCTTGGGCAGAGAATGATTTAGGGAAGCAATACTGATAGAGCCTGGAAATTATTCTGCAAAAACTGCAACAGGGTCCCAATATAAAGCCACCTTCTAGTCCAGGCTGGTGGTAGGGACTGAATGATGCCTTAGATATGGAAGGGGCTCAGCAGAACCTGCAAGGTAAGGTGAAACATATGAAATGGACCTACAAGGAAGGAGCTGTGTCCTAGCTGTGGCCAAGTAAGAGAATTTGCCAGTTCACAAGTGAAGGAAGAGAAACTGGAAATATTTTCAGCCCAACTAATAAGTTAGGAAAGTTACTTGATTAAGCATTGTCAGTATCAGCAAGGAATTGGAAACAATCTTCATGTCCATTAATAAGGAATTGTGTAAATAAATGATGATTTATACTTAATGTGAAATATTTTGTGAATTAAAAAATAAAGTAGTTCTTTATTATTTAACATGAAGTGATGCTCAAGCGAATTAAAACACAGAGAATAGTATGTAGAGTGTAATAGCATTTAGAGTGTAGGAGAAAAGATACATGTCTGTAAGTGCATAATGAAACCCCTATAAAGTTATATAAAAATGGTTGAGGTTACATCTTGGATTGGGTTTACTGGAATCATTCATTTTGCTATGGAAGTGTCTGGATTGTAAGGTTTTTTTTTTATTAGTAAGCATGTATGATTATTTTATAGTCAGAAGAAATGAAAAATGGCATTAACTTTTCAAAAAGACCCTGTTGCTTAGTAAATATATGGTTCTGTCTATTGAGGATGAGTCATTCTAAATCAATCACTTGGCTGCATTCATCAGACTCCAAAGCCATACAAGTAGTGTGGGAATCATGGTCAGCACTCAGATGTCTGAGTGGTCAGGTCAGGCAAACATTTTTCACAAGACCTTCTGCAGGATGGAACTACCTGTTTCCTCCAAAATTCCCACATGGTTTCAAGCCTTCATTCTCTGGGGAGTTTGGGGACCATAGTCAGCCTGGCATGGAGCCTATGCTATGAGTTCTCTGCTTGGTGAAAGCGAGCAATGAGGAAGAACTGGAACCTCCAGAAAGCTTCATGGTTTTGAGGCTTTCAGGAAGATTCTCCAGAGCAGAATGATGCCAAGGGTACCAGGCCAGGGTCACTAGGAAGGAAAAGGCTGTGTCATAGTGGCTTACCATTTGGTTGTTACACATAAAGGGTGAAGAAAATGAAATTTGGTCTCTGTTACGTTGATCAAACATCTAAAGATACTGAGACAGCACTTTTTGGATTAAGATTAGAGTTATTTGGGGGTTGATTGTTAGGGTCATTTGATACTTTAGATTCTACTTTTCCCTTGGGTTTTGCCATCAGAAAGAAAAATATTTTGGTTAAGTTTTGTCCTTCCTGTACCCCTCTTTCAGCTTCACAGTGCAATGACTTAATATTACTCCTTTTCATAATAGAAGGTCTGTTTGAAATATGTTTTTTTTGTTGTTTTTTGTTTTTGTTTTTTGGTTTTTTTTTTTTGGTACCGGAGATCGAACTCGGGTCCTTACGCTTGCGTAGCAGGTGAAATATGTGATATATCCTTTGTAAAACTGGTTGTAGCTGAACTTCCTGACATCACTTAGTTCATTAGTACCTCTCTGGGTTTCTGTTTTGATATCTTCAAATCTGAGTTTCATTGATTTGATAATTAACACCTGAAGACCAAGAGCAATGAGAGATTTGAGAAAACATTTCATCACTGTTAATTTTTTCAAGGATGATTCAGCTATGAGTATGGCATGAATATTTCTCTTTCCACGGTATCCCCGAGGCCTAGCATTGTGACTGGCCCAGAGTTGGCCCTTGTAGATACTTTTAAATGAATAAATGAATGAGGCAGTCTGGAGTGGATGAGAGGAAGGGAACTGATAAAGGAAAAAGCAGTGGTTGTTTCCCTTAGGCTCCTGTGCCAGGATATTGACTTGGGGAGAGAGTGCAAAGCCCTGTGAATTACCCTTGCCAGCCACCACCATGTAATGTAGGCCTGCTCTCACAGCATACCCTCTCCTCCCTCAGCTCACTGTGGTGATTATTGCAAGGTGACATGGTGGCTCTTGAAAGTGTGACTTCAATTCAGAGTCTACTTGAGAAATATCCTTTAAAACACCTAGGGTATTGCTCAACTGAAACTAGTTGAATAGGAGCAAGCATTCTCAAGGGCAGACTGCCATCCTTTTCTGACAGAAATGATGACCATTTCCTCCACTTTGGTGTTCTGATGGTTTACCCAAGAAAACCTCTGATTATGGCTATGGAACCTACTGGAAAGTCTTATCTCTAAGGCAGACCAGACTGGCTCAACCAACATGTTTGTTTCAGTGCCATGAAGCTGTGCTGCTAAGAAAGCAGCACCCACAGCCATCTGGGGTGCTCCCAGCATCCCTGCAATGCAGATTCTCAGCTTAGGTTTGTGTCTTACTGAACTTCCAGCATTGAAGTGCAGTTATTTTGATTTCATATGAAATGTTTGAAGGGAATGAGTACATGGCAGCATTAGGAGTCCTGACCCAGGTTAGGCAGTGAGTTCTAGTTTCTTCCTCCACAAGGGTGTTTACTGCATACTAGGCTGTGTTCTAATAATTTTTCAGATATTGACTCATTGAACCTCAAATCAACCTTAGGAGACAGGTACTTCTGAGTACCTTGCTATCCCTCACTCTCATTTTCACAGGTTATCACCCCCATTTTACACATGAGCAGTCTGGGTCACAGTAAGGCTAAAGAAACTGACCAAGGTCCCCTAGGCTTTGAACCTAGGTATCTGGTAGCAGACGATCTCCCCTCAGCCTCTACATCATGTTACCTCTTTACATATATGTCAATGTGAAAGCTAAAACAAAGACATCTTGCCTGACTGATTGGGGCCACATAGGCATCCTGAGTTTGAAGACTGTTATATATATTCTTTGTACCGCTACAGGGCTGATCAGCCAGTAGCTCCTTCACAACATGTACAGATTGATGACAATTTCCCCTAAATATCTTTATACACTCATACAAATAACCCTGGCTCTAGCAGGCCACAACTACAGTGACATTTATGTGGCACCCAAGGGAAAAAAGCTCAATGAGTATTAACAGAAATCAATAGTAATGTTTAGAGATTTTGTTATCATTGTCTATAAAGTAATTTAAATTCACTTTATGACTACAAAAATAATATATCATGACAGAAAAACTCAGATCTTGTGAAGTATACAAACCATTCGATGACTTATGTTAAACATGAATGTGATCTGTCCCTTTGAACTCATGCAGAAATTTAACCCCCAGCATCATATATTAGAGACACTAAGAGGGTGAAAACTTAATCTGTCTATGGAGTTTAGAAGTGGAGCCTTTAGAAAATGACAAGGTTTAGATAAGGTCATTAGTGTTGACTGCATCCTGTTGGCTTTATAAGAGGTGAGATAGAGATAAGACACAGAGACAGAAGTGTGTGCTTCCAGCATCTTTCCACATGACGCTAGATGCCATCTCAGGACTGTGCCAGCAAGAGGGCCATTGCCAGAACTAAGCCAGTGCTAGTGCCATGCCCTTGAAATTTCCAAAGCAGCATGGTAAATAAATCTCTTTTTCTCATAAAGTTAGCTTGGTGCAGGTATTTCATTATAGTAAGAAAAATCTAACTAATATGGATGCATAATATTAGAACAGTGATTCAGAAAAAAATAATTGAGATTTAGCCCCAGGAATTGACAGATTTTCTAGGGATTTACCTATAAGGAGCTCACTCACTCTTCCTTTTCTGAGGGCTAATTTGGAAGGAAAAGGATTTTGCCATCTCTATCTCTTCTCTATCTCTATCTCTATCTCTATCTCTATCTCTAACTCCATCTCTATCTCTATCTTTATCTCTTTCTCTAGCTCTAGCTCTAGCTCTAGCTCTATCTAATCTATCTATAATGCTGGGGAACCTATGGTACATGTGCTACAGTGGGCACTCAGAGCCCTCTCTATCCGCAAGAGAGCCGCTTCACCCCAGAATTGCCCCAGCAGCCAAGCATTCAGGTTTAATTACAGTGTTGGCACTTTGGGATAAATAAGTGGATTTTGGGTTGCAGTTTGGACATTCAGTCTCCAAAAGTTTCTCCATCACTGATATATAGTATCTTTCAATTGTCTGTAAAGACAGCTCTTGTCTCTTTAGAAAATAAGTCTACTGAAAAATAAGTTTACTGTATTAGAAAATGAAAAAGTTCATTATTTCTTTAGCAAAGGACTAAGCTTAGGTTGTCTTCTTGGAGTAGCTTTAATATTAGGTCACAGTGGGAACCATTTCAATCTAACAATGTGCATCTAATCACAACTATCTGCATTTGGAGACTGAGAGCAACAATGGTAGGGCTCTTGTCTTCAGGATCTCTTTCTTCTCTAGTCAGGTTTGTTCAAGTCATGCCCCAAGGAAGGATCCAGTCAACTCAATAAGAGCTTCCTGGTCCTGCTCTAACAGACATGGTAGGGACATCACTAGGAAAGTGAAAACCTAGGGAAACTCTGGTGACTGCTGACTAACTGGTGAGCCACTTCAACTCAAGGTAGACCTCAATGTTCTCATTCATCACCAAGGTGATGCTATTGCTCTTTTCTTCCACAGACTTCTAGGAGACTATAATGAGGTCAAGAACATGAAATAGCTTTGTAAACTCCAATCAGCATGTACAGGTTAGAGGGTGAGATGTTTGCCTTTCTATTGGGAAGAACTAGCCAGAGGTGGGGAAAAGTGACTTTCAAGCCAAAAATCTTAAAGAGGAAATCAATGGTTTAAACAAATTCTGGGTTTATTTGTAAGCAGTAAAATAGTAAAAAATGAACTGAATGTACTGAGCAGGCAAAAGGACATTTGGCTTTCAAATACTGCCCACTCTCTCTTTAAAAGGAAGAAAGGAAGGAAGGAAATATACCTTGAAAAATAGCTTAATTAGGAAGGAGAATAAAATGTGGAGACAAAGGCTCTCATTGAGAAAGTATTTGTTTAATTTCTTCTGCTAGAACAATGATGGTGAAGCTTTTAGAAATGAGTGCCCAAACTGCAACCCTAAACCTACTTATCTATTGCAAAGTGCCAACACTGCAATTAAACTTGAATATGAGGTTTTAATTTAGGGGAATAAACAACAACTCATACATTAACATCTTTTGTCTTAAAAACAACATGCATGCCATAGGTTTACCACCCTTAAGCTAGAATGAGATCCCCTTGGGGGGCCTAGAGCTTACCATCTTTATGGATCCTATTCTTTATAAAGTATAAGTCACATTTCTAGAAACTATTTAGAACAAACCATATAGCACTACCATTTTTGTAGATCAAAAGAGTCTAATATGAGTCAAACTAATGAGTGTTAGACCAAAATGCAGAAAATCTAAGGATCATATTTATTCAGTCAACATTTCCCCAACACAATTCCTTTCCACTTCCACCACTGGTTTAGACAGTCAGGACTTCTTTTTCCCTTTAGAATCATGCCTTTCTTCATGCCTCTGTTTTCCCTTGAGCTTGGAAATTTCTAAATAGCACATGCCAAACCATTTTTCTCTACTTATAGATTCTGTACCACTAAAGAAGAGGCTTCATTTTTCACCCAAATTTCAATTCCATTTCATTTGATGGACACAATGGGCTCTTGTCAAGCAAACTGTGTGTTCTTCCCTATGGTGTTATACAGATTTTTTCTTTCTCCCTCTCCTGTCCTCACCATGCCCCATTCTTCCTTCCTTTCTACTGAGATAGGGAGAACATTTTCTCCCATTCTGTGCAGGAGGGTAGAGCGCTTCTGTCCACTTTATTCTTTGATGCATCCTGGTGCCTGGAAATGAGTATGTTGATAGAGCAGATTAAGGTTGATGGGATGACAATGATCCCTTGCATCTTTATTTAGCAATAATGAGACATATATTCAACACTTGAGAAATAGTCATAAGATGGGTAATTAGCCAGGGCAATTCAACTATTGAGTCAGTATTTTTGCAATTCCATAACTCAGCAGTTCACTACTTATATATTCCCTTCAAGATTCTGTTTTTACATCTCTAACATAGGAATTGTTGTGTCTACTTAACAGGATTATCGAGAAGATTAAATGAAAATTGATGTAAAGCCTAACGGCTAACATAATATGTGTTACTGTCATTTCTTCCCATGCTTTTCTAGTTTCCTTAAAAATATATCTGTGTGTGTACGTGTATGTGTATGCCTATGACTATGTCTCTGTCTGTATCTATGTGTGTCCACAGGAGGGAGAAGGATCTAAAAGAAACAGTACAGTCCACACTGTTCAGAGTTTCTCAACCTTCCCCTTATGCCATTTTAGACTAGACAATTCTTGGCTGTGAGAGATTGTCCTGTGCACTGTAGATTACTTAGGAGCAACTCTGCCCTCCACTCACTAGATGCCAGTTACATCCCCAAGTTGTGACAGGCAAGCATGTCCTTAGATACTACCAAATGTTCCCTGGGAGACAAAATTGCCCCCTGTTAAGAATAACTACTGTAGCTCTGCTCATACACTGAATAATTAAATATTTCACTTATAAATAATTTGTTCAGGTACTAGGTAGACATTGCTCATGGCTATTTTAGGTTTAAAAGTATATAAAGTCAAGGTTTATCCAGAAAAAAAGCTAATCTTAAACTAAAGTATATAGCCAACCCATAATCATCCATGAAGTGAGCAATGTTGTAGATAATAAAAAAGTTATTTCAGTCACACAATTTCTATGTGTTGGATTGCTTTTCTAATCATGGATGGTTTGGGCTAAAAATAGTAGTAGTAATCAATTTCCTGAACACATGCTGACAGACGGCAGAGAGAAAAGGCAAGTGTGTGTGAAGAGAAATCACTTGGGTTCTTAAATTCTCATGGGTGCTCATAAAATAGGAACTTTAACCACAGGTGATCAACTTGCATTATCTGTTGGCAAACTTAAAAAGTAATAGCAACCTTCATACTTACAGGTGAATTAAAGACTTTAGTCCCCGGAAAGTATGTCTTGAAATGGACTTGATGTTGTTGTTTTCTATGAATCTGCAATAGGTCATAATACTTTGATCAGACAGCTGCCTGGAACCTGAGAGTACTTGTCCTGATTCATCATGTGAAAAAAAAAATGTCATTTTACTTACAGATACTCTAGATGTGGAAGACCAATAAAGGCATCATCACTGATCACATCAAAGGAGTTTGATGTGAATAACCTGCCCAGAAAAAGTATACAATGAAAATTGTCAAACTGACAGATTGTCAATTTTTGCTACTGTTATCTTTCAGAGAATTGAGTGGGGGTTGTACACAGAAAAATACCTGGAAGTCTGTCTTCTACAGTGCTATTTATTGCAGACACTCTTTGTAGCTTTTCTTAGTCCTAATCACTTTCTCATCAAATACTCATTAAAGGTGCTTGTGCTCCATTCTTTACAACCATGGCTACCATCTGCCCCAGGTAACATTTTGAGATACAAGCAAAGCAGGTATGACAGCAGATGCAGACAAACCAGCTTTTGGATGTTTCCACAACAGAGACACTAACAACCTTTTCCACTTGCCCTGGAAACCTCTGGAACATTCTGGTGGATGAATTAATGGTGCTTTGGGATTTTAATCTTAGGAAACCTACAAATATTCAGCTGCATGCCCAGTTGTGTTTTATCTCAGACAGGTCACTGAGACTAGCTTGATGAATATCGACTGACCTTGAAAGTAAGACAAAATGAGGATAGGAAACAATGAGGTTTAGAATCTTAGACCATTTATTTCTAACTAGTTGAAAGAAACACTTTTACTTGGACAAATTTATTCACAATTTCAAAATCCAAAGGGATCTGGTTTCAAAATTTCTGGTGAAAAAGGACATCAATTAGCTGTCCCCACACCCTGTTAAACTCTTTGGGGAACTTGCCACTTTTCTGAATGAAAGGCTTGAAAGAAGTACTGCTAGATCAAATGATAGAATTGTGTATTCTATAATAATAACATAACAATACTAATTCTGTTACTAAAAGCTTGTAATTTTTACTTTTAGCATTTAAAGATTAAAAATAATTGTCACTAACTTGCTAAGTGACTTCATCTCTGAGCTTGCTAACTAAGAGGATTAAAACTAGGAGATCTCACTTTCTAACATTTAAGAGTAATTTTTTTGACATCTGGGGTTGCTTCGGGATAATCAGAGGAGGAGAACAACAGGGCATTAGAGAAGAATTAGGCATGAATTGATAATTTTTGATACTGAAATATGGGTACATGGCAGTGAATTTTACTATTATCTTAACTTTTATATATACTTGGAATTTTCCAATGAAAATGGAAGTGGGAGGATGAACCAAACAAGCAAAATGAGATGCTCTCTTGGATTACTTTCTAAACTACCATTCCTGGAGTGGTGTGGGATTCTCTTCTTATCCCTTTTCCCTCTAATATCACAGCTTTTTACTCAAGCAATTCACTAGGCTCTGAAAAACCAACACTAATGAATTGGAGGCATATCAAAGCCTATAGTAATTAAAACAAATTTAAAGGTTTATGAATTTTGCTACCACTTTGGTAATGGTTTCTTCTCACTTTATGGTTCTGGAAAACAATAGAATATTCAGCCTTACTCCAAGGTAAGCTGACTCCAAAGGCTTCTATAGGCTCCAGGTTTTCGTTTCATTCTGCATAGCCAGCATCATAGCCAGACTTCAGCAAGGCAGAAATACATATAGAGAAGTACTTCCCATGCTCAAAGATTTGTAAATTGCCCTATAGTTGACTGGAGATTTCATCATTACACTCTAAGTAACCAGAAGAAATAGCTTTCATTGCTAGTTCTCTTTATGGTAAGTTGGATGAAAGATGAAGAGGGAAATGGACGTTAGTGGACATAATCTGCACAGGCATGTCACAGAAGTGAAAAGAAGGATTTCCACTAGAATTCTGTCTGCTTGTTCACTGCTTATCCCTAGCATAGTGCCTGTCCCAGAGGGGATATTGAATAAATATTTGCTGAACAAAGAAGGATTCACTTTACATTAAATTCCCATTGTTACTAGGTTACTAGATTGAATGTTCCTTACAGCAGGGCCTTTTCATTATTTGTTTTTGTAACCCTAGCTCTGATTACAGTTCTTAAATGAAAAAATGTTTATTGAACTAGATTTAAGGACTGAAACATCTGGCTAAAATTATGTGCAAAAATAAGAATGAATATTTGAAGGAATGAAGCTAGAACACAATAAACTACATACCATAAGATTGCACTTATATAAAGAACAAAAACAAGTAAAACTAATCTGTGCTGATAGAACTCAAGATAGTGGTTATTCTTGGAGGCCAGTTCTAACTAGAAGGGGAGACAAGGAATGTCTTCGGGTGGTGATAATGCCTTCTTTCTTTCTTCCTCTCTGCCTCTCATTCTTTTTTTCTCTTCTTCTTTCTTATGTATCTTTCTTTCCGGTACTCGGAATTGAACATAGGCCCTTGCACTGAACTACATTTCCACCCCTTTTTTATTTTGAGACAAAGTCTTGCTAAGTTACTAAATTTCCAAAGCTGGGCTTGAACTTTTGATCTTTCTGCCTCAGCCTCCCAGAGTGCTGGCATTCCAGGTGTGTACCATGCCTGGCTAATGTTTGGCTGGTTGACCTGGGCAGTGATTACAAAGGTATTCAGTTTTTTAAAAGCCATTAAGAAGTTTACCTATCATATGTGTTCTTTTCTTTATGTAGATTATACTTTAATAAAAAATTTCTTATGAAAACTAAAAAACTTTTCTGGCTAAGATAATAATGAATATCATAGTCCTTTAGTTTTCATTTCAGTTGTAGTTTCTATGGACAAGGATGTGTAAAATTATACATGCATTCTAAATCTAGTTAAGTGGGCTTTCCATTTTATTAACATATATATATATATATATTTGAAAAGACTCATACATCATGTTGTATAGAGAGGGTAAAACCTTCGTCTTTAATTTTTTATGGATTCCTGGAAATGTTTAATTTCAATATTATGATTTATGACTGAACCAAGTATGTTCAAGTATCCTACAGTTCTGTAGAGGGAAATGGTGCTCACATACAATAGATTTTGGGCAGGCCAGGGTAGCTGTGTTTTATACTGTAAAATGTGTGTCCCTTCTCATGAATTATTAGGGAACAAAAGACTCAGCTGTTTCCCCAGAGTAGCCAGTCTTTAGGTCAGGCAGCATCCTATGGCCCAAGTAGCCTGATTCAAAACAGTGTGTTGGGCTAAGATGATACTCATTGTTGTGTAGGAAAATGGAGCCAGGCTGCAGAGGAGCTGAGGGCTGAGTGGGGTCCATGGCAAGTAAGAAGTGTGTGCAGGGAATATGTAGGAGAGAGCTGAATGTGGAGGAGCCTCACTAAGGGAAGTGTGTTGAAGGCAGGCATAGAGGGTGATGCCTACATTTGTGTTAGATCCTATCCCAGTACTTCTCAATCTTGGTTGCACATGGGATCACCTGGGGAGCTTAAAAAATACTGACCACCTAAGTCCCACCCTCAAGAATTCTTGTTAAATTCTATACCTGGAGCGTGGTCCAGGCTATTTCAAAGCTCCCCGTAAGATGCATCTGCAGCCACTGTGAATGTAGTAAGCTTTCTAGGTCAGTCAAAATATCCTCCTTTACTTGTGATGGCCTCTGCTCCTTTCCACAATCTGACTGCTGTGGGACATGGAGGAACTGTGGATTTCCTGCCCTCCATAACTACATATAGCAAGAGTCTGCAATAATTACTAGTCGAATGTTACAGCTGTCCTCACAACAATAGTGTTATGGAGAGGTTCATGAGGGCCAATGTGCAGTCTCAATGATCTTGTCACACTGATTGGAGATGTAGGCTTAACAAACTTGCTAAGAGACATCCTATATTTGTAGAGAAGTCATGTAGAATTTGTCCTCTTCCCTGGTCCTATGAGAACATCTGAGGGCACTGCCATTTCCTCTCAAGGATAGAAAAAGCCAGGTAATTTCCCCCTAAAATTTAAAGATAGACAAAGGTACGTTCCCTGACCTATTTGTACCCCCATCCCGGCAAGGGCTGTGCACTTTTGAATTCAGTAAGAAAGGGGCCTGTAAAGAAGTAAGGAGGGCTTTTCTCTTTTGCAACTGAGGGAGTATATATTCCCTTACCAGGAAGGAGATTTAGAAAGACCGTATATATAAACTATCAGGCTGGCACAATTCATTTTCAAATGACAGTTATTGTCTTCATAATAACGTACATTTCAAAACATCCTGCCTGGATTATCTCATTTGGTCTTTGGGAGAACTCTGTGAAAGTAGTAGAGGAAGAGTTGCTATCTGTTTGGTAGGAAAAAACTAAGATCCCAAAGACTACTAAAGGCTTTGTTCTAGGTCATGAGACCAAGACCCTGAGTCCTGCACCCTTTTCACATGCTGGGTGACTCTTATCATAGGCCCCCAGGTCACATAATGTCATAATGTGCACATTCTGGTGAATAGCCATAATAACCTTACTCAGTTCATATGGTCTTAAGAGATAATTAAATAATAATCCTTTTTTGAAAACAATTAACCAGTGTAAGTAGTCTCAAAGCCACGTCAAGATCATATCAATTTTTAAAAGAAAAATGTTTAAAAATTTTGAATATAATTTGGTGTATTCTGTTTATGAATAATACATGATCACTATAGAAATTTTGGAAAATTTAGAAAAGCTTAAAAATAAATAAATAAATAACATCATTATACTACCTACAGACACTGATATGCATATACATAATACATATAAGATACCTACACATGTATATTTGTAAAGTTGAGATAATTTTTATATTGTTTTATATACTTTTCATTTGCTTATTTAATTATGAACAATTTTTCATGATAATTTTTGGTTAATATAGTTTTTGTTTGCTTATTTTTGAGACAAAGGTCTCTCTATGTAGTTCAGACTGGCCTTGAATTCACTATGTATCCCAGGCTGGCCTGGAACTCATGGCAAGTGCTGGGATTACTGCCTCAGCCTCTCACATGGAATTACAGGCATGTGCCACCACATCCAACAATAATACAGTTTTAACAGATATAGCTTTAACAGTTTTGGATAATGGGTATACAATGATTTGAATTTTTTATTATTGATTCCAATGTTTAGTATCATAAACACTATCATAACTATCCTTATATATAAATATTTTCCTATCTATAATCTTTATGATAGACAAGACAGATTTCTAAAGGCATCACATTGGATTAGAGATTTTTTTTTTCAAGTGGTAACTTTGCCAAATACTATAGCCAACTCTGAGTATGGAAATGTCTGTCTGATCACATTTTCACCTACATGCAATATTATAATTTTTTTTCTTTTTCTATGAAATCATGACTTCTTTAGTCCTAAGACTTGGGGCTTGTTTTTATGTATAATGTGAAGTGAGACATTGTTTTGGTTTTTTTTTCCCTGAGGGTCAGATCCTGGATTTATTTGTTATTATTACTGCTTCTTAATCCAGTTTTCTATGTTTCCATTATTGTTGATTTTCTCCTGATTCTCAAGGATATTTATTGAATTTAGTACTTAATCATTTGTTTTTATTCTGATTAAAAATGAAAGCAGGTAGAATGTAACTTTACTTCTGTGTGAAGCATCCAGTTAGTTTGGGTATGTAATAATTTTTAAAAGTGCATATTTGATTTTTGGCAGTTGTTTCAAATAATGTTCTTAAAATCCTCCATTGATAATAGGTCTTTTGTTTTCTGGTACCTGGGATCAAACTCAGGACCTTACACTTGCTAGACAGGCCGGCCACAACTGAGCTACATCCCCAGCCTGATGATAGGTCTTTTTAAAAAAAAGATATTATAACTTTAGCATTAATATTGTTTTGTGAGTACAGGATATGAGCTGTAAAATGTCTGCTAACCCCAAGTTGCTCCTTCCAGCTGCCAACATCTAGCTGCCTATAGAAGGGGTAGGTCACATCTCTGCATCAGTAGCAGCACTTTAGCCCCAAAGCCCAAATAATTAGAAGCTTGTAAGTGACAGAGCTGGAATTCCAGGCTTAGGCATAGTCTTTCCCCTGACTGGTTAATGGCTATGAGTGAAGCCAGCTTCCTCATTTTAGTCCCGTCAGCTCTGCCCAATATCTGCTGCAAACCCAGAACTATGTTGTCCAATATTTCCCAGAATATATTGCCTAGAATATAAGACCTTCAAGGGGTTGAGAGATTCACATGCAGAAAAAAATGGCAGAGTTCTTAACTACACAAATTTTTTCTGTTCTTAAATAAACCAAGACTCTTCAAAAGGGAATTAAATATGCAGGCTCCCAGCCTTATTGGTAGTGGAATGATTTAATTATTGAGTTCTACACAAAATGAATGTTCAATGGCACAAAACCAGGCAAATGCTTGTTTAGACACTTAGAAAATAGCTGTGAGGAAACTTGCTTCAGATAAAAATAGTGAGCGTGTACACTGAAGCTTAGGAGACTTTTGATGAATGAACTGCAAGTAGTCATCTATTTCTTCTAAAAGATGTAGCATCTAGTATCTAGTGAGAGGTCCCTAAAGAAGAGTGAGTGCCAAGCTGACTGATCAGGTCGATAGCCTGGTTGTGAGGCCTGACTCCTACCCAGATACCAACCACATCAATGAATGCACACTAACAAAAACTGTTTCAAGTTGTTCCTTATATGGCAATAGATAGTTAATGCCTCCGCTAGGATAGGGTTCCTTCAGTCTACCTATGCTTTATCCAGCTTCTCTAGAACAAAGTTAAGTGCAAATAATTAAGCTAATAAATAAAACAAATACCACATGCATACATTTCCAAAGTATGTTCCATAGAACCAATATTCTTTAGGAGATTAAAAAAATAAACAACTTTAAATAATTTCAGAGATTTTTTTCATGCCAAAGTACATTGTGAATAGCCAAGCAGGAATAGAACGTGTACTTTCCCTAATGTTTTTGAGCACAGAACTCTATTCTTTTGGGACAACTGTTCTCCTGGACACAAGTTCAGAGAACACTGGTCTAAGGTGTATCTTTTAAGTAAATAAGGCCTTTTTCTCCTTTCTTTTCCTTTCCTGTCTCTTTTTGAAGCAAGGAGACCAGAATTTACACATACAAATGAGTTGAAACCTAGGGAAACTAAATGTCCTTGCCAGCAATGCTACCACTCTCAAAGGGTTTTTGAAACTCCTTTTCAGTCATTGTTTCCAGGAATCAGGACACATTCCCATGAATAGCCTTGTTAACGGCAAAGGTTGACCCCTTAAGAGGGGATTTGATTTTGGTAGCAAAACTATGCAAAGTCAAGCCAGACGATCCACATTCAGGAGGAAGTAAAATAGAAGTGGTGAAAACTGAGGATAAGGGTTTTACTTCCATCTCTGCTCTTATTAGGGATATGATATTGAGGACGTTCCTAACTCCTCCAGAACTCAGTGTTTCATCTGTAAAATGGAAATAATCATAAGTATCTAAAAAGTATCATGATGGTGAAATTTAAAATGTCATATATAAAGTGATTAGCCTCAGGTCACAAAAGTGACCAATGTCCCTAACCAAACCTTGCCTGTTTTTTTTTTTTTTTTTTTTTTTTTCCCGGTACCAGGGATTGAACTTGGGACCTTGCACTTGTGAGGCAGGCAGCGGAACCACTGAGCTAGATCCCCAGCCCAACCTTGCCTGTTTTTACCACATAGCTCATAAACCAGCAGTGAAGGTAATTCTCAAAGAAGGTCCAGAAATCTAGCCATAGAAGCATATCTAGAAGAATCTATGGCTCTTCACAGAGAATTTTCTGTTAATTCAAGAGTTATTTATATGTATGCAGTTTAGGTTGTATTTCTAAGAGATGCATTGCTTGTTAATCTCATTTTACATAGACAAACACTTGCTGTGTAAACAATTCCTTTCCAATCCTTGCCCCATGGGAGAAATATTGAAACATTCTTTTATCATCAGCCACAATAGGAAGGGCCTGGTAAATTCCTTTTGGACCATTTGGAAAATTGGAAATTACATTATTATTTTAATAACTTATTTATAACAGCTAATTTTGTATTATGAGGCTTTTTAGATTAATATTCTAATTTATTGGTTTGTTAATATTGATATAATTTGTCCATATCTTTAACAAGATAATTTTCTATATGACAATGAAGTAACGCTGTAGAGCAGAATATAATATAATAGAACTGTAAGATAGGGAGAGCCTTTAGATATAATTGAATGTGATGTCCCAAGATGACAATTAACTTTTTTTTGGTCTGTATCTTGTTTAAAAATCTGCTTTCAAATTTCTCCCTCTCATTGAAAACTGGGAAGATAAGGCCCTATGTCCATGGATTACATTCTCATCTGCAGTGATCAGCTAGAGCTGAGGGTATAATTTTTAGGTAAGACATATCTTCTCTGGTTTGCCTCAGTCACAACCACTCTCTCTTGTCTTAAACCCAAATGCTTCCTTTATTTTTTGTTTTATTTTACTTTTTCATGGTAATGTGGATCAAACTCAGGGCCTAATGCATGCTGAGCAACACTGTACTATTAAGCCACATTCCCAGCCCTTTTTATTTTGAGATAGAGTCTAAGTTGCTGAGGCTTTCCTTAAACTTTCAATCCTCCTGTCTCAGCTTGCTAGTGGGATTACAGGTGTATGCTATTGTCCCTGGAATGCTTCCTTTATTATCTTAATACTTCATTATTCTTTATCATTTGGATTTGAAAACCACAGTTTGTTCCATTTCTGGTATTTCATGCACATAAAAATTGAGGCCAGTGATATTTTGTGACCTAACCAAGGTCACACAGCCCATTAATGGACAATTTCCACCCCTGCCTCCTGATTTCTAGTTCAGGCCTCTTTCTATTTTACCATAGGGTCACTCATCTGAAATCTGGCCAGTGTTAGTTATTTTAAACAAAATCTAACATGTTTCACAAAATGTGGTGTCAGTTTACTCATAAAGATGAAGCTAGATTTTATACATATACATATTTTAGATTTTATACATATATATATAAAATGTTATATATATATATACACATATATATACAGTTTTTGTTTTTTTGAGACAGGGTCTTGCTTTGTAGTGCAGACTGGCCTTGAACTCACTGTGTAGCCCAGGCCTTGAACTTGAAGTAATCATCTGCCTCAGTTTCCCAGGTGCTGTGATTACATGTGTGCACCACTAAGTCTGGCTTATTTTTTGTTTTATTTTGTTTTTTAAAGGTAAATAGCCCATGTTTCCTGTGAGAATATTTGAAGGGAATATTTTCTCAGCAGGATCTGATAGAGACTTCTGTGAAGAACCACAAAACTTAAAGCTGGGATTGTTGGCAAACCCATATTTTACAACCAGATACTAATCTGATGTTTTGTTAGTTCAAATTAAAGTGATTTTCAGCTACTATAATAAAAGCTAATGTTTATTGAGTTCAGGAACTGTGCCATTGTTTCCTTTAATCCTTACCATAATTCTTTGAAATAGGGACCATGGTTATTCCTCATTTTATACATTCAGATATCAAAGTTGTATTAATCTTGGCCCCAATCACACAACTAGTAAGCAGGAGAGGAGGCATTGGAACCCATGTTTAACCACAAAGCCTGTGTTCTTTGCCACTTGCCACATGGTTGGCTCACCAGGGCCAGCTGTGCTAATACCACAGCTAATATAGAAAACCCTTACAATCATTGTATATCTCATTTTCACTGCAGCATCAACAACACACAAGCATCACTGTCATCACTGATCAACTTTATATCATTATGAATACAAGTTATGAAGACTGCTTTACAATAGGTTCAAATAAAGACAATATATATTTTATCTTTTTAGGAATTGCCACCATCTTGAGCTGCCATGTCACAGTGGGGAGTGACGGTATGTTGTTCATCTTTGTGTTCTTCACAAAGACCAACCTTATACCTCAGCCCAGGAGAACTTCAAAACTTGTAGGCTAAGGTAGGAGGCTTTGCTTTCCTTTGTTACTGCGGGCAACTATGTGATGAACATTTGTTTAAACTAAGTAGATACAGATAAGTCAACAAGGAAATTATCTTCATGTGAGTGTTTTTCATCTTAGTGAACATTTCTCATTGGATGTCTTATCAAACAGGACAAGGGAAACTCTTATCTTTCATAGGAGAGTCAAGGACCAGTGAGCCTCCACAGTCAAATTAAGAACCTACAAGATTAAAGGTGAAGTCAGGATGCCAGGAAAGAAACTCAAGCAGAGGATCTCAGGAAGGACTTAGATGCTTTACTTTTGAAATTCTGAAAAAGTGTGCTGAAGAAGTTTAGTTACAATTTGGTGAGCAAATATCTCTTTGCATTTTCTGAGTTCAATTCACTTTACAGACAAACCTGCCAGTCCATATGAAATCAGATAGGTATACCAAATTAATAAAGGTTGTAGACATGACAGGACTTTCTATGGATAGTAAAATAGGAATCTTTAGCAGGAAATCTATGCAACTATAGATTGGATTTAACAAATATACAGGAAGCAATGTCTGGGCTTATAACACTTAGACTTTTCCCTTGGATCCTCACATTGACAATCCTCCAGGATAAACATGGAATGGATACAAACACAAGTAGTTCAAATAAAACTAGACATCACTCAAGTCTGTAGAAGCTGAGGAAACAGGTCACAGAATGAGATGTAGCTACAGCTTGTGTGTATGGGAAGAGGTTTCAGGTCAATGTTGTCTAAGTGATACCCTGGACAAAAAGGAAAGGGGCAAATGCTATTAACACCAGCTCCAGTGTTCAGACCTTCTCTGTTCCCAGGAAACCAGGAAGAGTGTCCAAGCACAAGGGTGCTGTGATGAGAGGTAATGCTAACAGAGATGGCTGGGAAGAGAACTGAGAGCAAAGTTGATGGTGTGGAAACTGTGAATGCAGCCTCAGACAGGGGTGGTCCTGGGGGAGAGAGGAGGAGGCAGCTTCTCATACTGATTAAGCGGGGACTTGACCAGTTGTAAATGGACAGTGAGAGAAAGGACGGTGACTGTTAGGTTTCTTGCCTGAAAAACTGGAAGAATCAAACATGCTTACAGAGAAAAACATTTGCTGTACAGAGCCAGTTTGCCCAATTACAAGAATTAATTAAGAAATTAAAAATCAGTCCTATGAATCACTGGGCAAAATGTAGATAAAATAGCCCAGATGACTGAAATATTCATTTTCAATCCATCATTGTGAGGGCATCCACTGGATACAAACCAAAACATACTCATCTATATATAACCTGCTAAAAATTTCTCTAAATACCTTCATAGCCGATAAGTCTGGCTTTAGTGGTCCTTGAAGACTATAAAATTTTTCTTAGATTTTTAAGATGAATAGAAAAAGCAGTCATTTAAAAGGTAAGACAGACTGCGGATATGTTTTCCTGGGACAAGTAATATTTTGAAGGATCAAATAGTTAAAACCTTACTCAGGTCAAGCTTATTTCTTTTGTTCATATTATTTGCTTATCCTTGGTTTTTAATTTCTCATGCACTATCTACTTATGCATCAATTGTGGATTAATTAAAAAATGCTATTTCCTACCCCCAAAATAAATTCAGTGTTCCAAACAAATAAGATCAAATCTCATTGAACTAAATAAAGTTTTCTCTAGCCATACTGAATTTTTTTTTCCCAGTACCGGGGATTGAACTCAGGACCTTGCACTTGCCAGGCAGGTGCAGCACTACTGAACTAAATCCCTGGCACAAATTCTTTTCTTTTTAAAAGAATGATGCTAAGACTACCTCTGGAATTCACTTCCTGCAAATAGAATCCCCTTAGGAGTTTTAGGAACTTAGTTCATTAGTGAATGGCAATGTAGCCACATTTTACCCTCAATTTGAATCTTACTTCTGACCTAAGACTGTATCACTGGGGATTTCAATCTGTAGTTGAGAAGGAACAAGGCTGCAATGTGTGAAGACACATTTCTCTAAATTGCATTCACTAAAAGTATCACTTTCTATCACTAAGAGCAAACTAGAATGCATAATCATTCTTTTGGTTATGTTTTGAACCATCCCTGTGAAAAACATGAATAAAATGCATTTCCTTGGGAAATGTTTAAAAAAAATTTTAAAGACCATAAATGATATTTCAAAAATTGTTTTGTAGAACTAATCTGATATGTTTTTACCAGATCTTTTAAATTTTTTCTCTCCTCTCTAAAAAGTATGAGGGTTTTTTTTTCCTCCAATGCAAACTGCCAGCCATAGCCCACCAGAATCTTCCCAAACACTGCATATAACTTGAAGTACTGTGTCTATCTTCCTTGATATTCCAGGTTGACATTTTACAAAGTACTTCTCATCATGCTGTCTACAAAGATTTGAAAAAACATTTGAGGCCATAACAAAATTATAAGATTGTTAAAGTGAAGGATAGGAATGAGACTTTTTTTTTCCTTTCTGATAACAGAGTAAGGTATCAACTGCCTTCGAACATCAAACAGAATTGATTCTAAAGTTGGTCTCTTCATATTTATGAAGCCAGTTTGGTAATTCATGGTCACAAAAGCCACTGGAAACCATTAAATTCATTGCCATGCCAAGAAATGGCTTGTGGAATCTAGGCTGGTGGCTCCTTGGTCTTCATTTTCCTATGGCAAGTTGTCAGCCCATGTCAGGTTTTCAGGGCACTGGACAGCTCTATCCCACAGAAGGACCTGTTTTGTTTGTGACCCATGCATTCCCATAATTATTATGATCATAGTATGACTTATAATAGCAACTTTATTGTTTATTTCCTACTCAATGAAAATGAACTTATTTAACCTTTTCTTGAAGACATGATGCAGCAGGGAACATTGGACAGGAAGGATGGAGGACAAAGTCCCGAGGAACAGGGTCCTAGCAATAGAAACAAACTTTGACCCCTGAGAATTCTGTGTAAGATCAGTATAGCACAAATTTACCATGTGGAGGACAGCCAATGTGAATCAACTGAGGACATACAAGGCAAGACTGCTAGCCCTTTTGTTATTTCTGAAACCTGAACTGCTTTTAGAAAGAAAGGCTGGAATGTTCCATAAGAACTTGGAGCATGGGACAGAGGGGCATGGCACACACTCAGTATAGGCTATTTAAAACCAGTCCCTTGGCTTCCCTCTGTAATTCTAAATGCATGTAATCACATTACCCTGCAGCAGCCGGTAACTATTTCTATAACACTGTCCAGCATCTGTGCTTGTTGTCGTTGGGTCCACCCAAAAAAAACAAAGTGGAGATGTGGTAACTGATTAGGTTGATCAATCCAGGCTTTCTGTGTCATAGCTAATGTTTATCTAAGGTCAGATTATGAATAGTTGTGTGACTGAGATTTTTGAATTTTATGGACTGGTCTATTTAGCTATACTATGGGAGGGAGTTAGGTGCCTTAGAACATCAAAAAGATGCTTTTCAGCTGTTTATTTATTTAACAAATGAGCAATATAAACACAGTTTATCATTTCTCCAGGCACAGAAAATTCTCATCCTATGGAAAGTTTCCAGATTTAGAGACTTTGCCCCTTTCTGTACTAAAAAGGGTCTATCTTTTTTGAATTTGTTTGATGTGCTTACACTTCCCCTAAGCACACTATTGGTTATCAATCAAACAGATAAAACCCTTAGGAATAATCCACTCAATTGTTAGTCACTCAGACATTAGCCAGGGGAAGGACATTAGCCAACGTTGTTACATAATGTCAAAACACCTTATCGAGTTTGTAAATTTAAATAGTCAAACCAGTTTTGGGATTTCACTCAGACAAAATAATCAATTGAAAATGTTTTTGCTTTATGTAAAAATTTTAAACCATATCATTTATAAAACATGTAATCATTTTCCATATAGTACGCCAAGAGTTTTAATTTTATTTATCTCTGACAAAAATCTTTCAAAGTATATGCTCTCACCTCCATTTTACAGATAAGGAGACTGAGGCTGAGTAACATTCAGTAATTTGCACAAGACTACATGTCTTAAGTTCTAGTAAGCAGTGGGTGTTTGCTTGTGTATGTGTAATCTTGTATGGCCAAAATGGCCAAGTAAGACAACGCTGCCCCCAAAAAACCTGAAGACTGAGGGCCTAAATCATGTAGTTAAGATATCCCAAACTCAGTGTATCAACAATCAATTTTCTCTCCTTTGATATCTGAACACCTTAAGACTTTTCGACCCCTATGTGATACTTTTCTAAGAACTAGAACTCCAATGGCCAAACATTACACATCAAAATAATTTATACATATTACATTATGCCTATGCAGATATCTGATTTCTTAGTTAAATATTAATTTGGGGGCATTGACTAAATATGTGGTTCCCTTGTGGCTAACTCAAAACATACAGCAAAGAATAATCCTCTGTGATATCCTGTATTAATATTTTCTTTCCCTCCTTGTAAGGAGACTAGTTATAAATTAGATGAGATTAGAAAGCAGACTCTTGAGAATTGATATTTTAAGGAATTACCTAGAAAGAACCATTTTTTTTTCTTCCCCACATGGTAAATCATACAGAGTAGCAGCCTGCCCCAGATCCCTGGGAGACAACATCTTGAGCGCATATGTTATGCTGGGCTCTGTATTGACAAATGCAAAACTCCAGAGCAAAATAATCAAAGTTTCCAAGTTAAAAATGAAAGTAAAATAGTGGAATAGAATTGGGATCCTTGTTGCAACATTCCAACAACTTCATAAATAGCCATTAAAGTAGACAGCATTAGAGGTTAGCAAATTTATCATTGCAAGAATCAACCTGCACTGTTGGCATAAAGTTGCAAACAAGCCCCATCTACCTCTCACTTTACTGATATCCTCTTTCTTTTCAGAAATATCACATTCATCAAAATTAAAATTGAGTTCATTTTACTAGAAGGCTCATCCAAATATATGCCATGTTAAAATAGTCATGATATAAATATTTCTCACAAGAGCTGCAGCGATGGTGTGAATAAAAAACTCCCTTCTGAGATTTCAGTAAAACCAGATCTCACAAAGGATCTGAAAGAAAATAAAATACAAAAAACAAACAGACACACACAAAGAGACAAACAGAACAAACCTTATGTTAATCCAGTTTAGCATAATAGTCACTATTTTGACACTATTTGATGAAGTACAATTACTGCTCTTTCCCAGATGAAGTGAGAGAGATGAGTCTGCTACAGGTTTCTCATAATAATGTTTGGGGTGGAGGGTATCTAAACATCAGTAGCCGCTAATAAAAAATCCAAAATTCTAAATGCAGCAAAATGTTAGCACTGTCAAATGGCCAAGCATGCAAGAGGAATCTGTCTTTTTCTCTCTCTCTCTCCATGCCTTTCTACCAATACATACAAAGCCCCAAATACACTCACTGGAATTTTAAAACCATAAATTAGATATCAAAATGCTTACGGGCCTTACAATGAGATAACATCAGGAGGAACGGTGCGTGGAATGGATCTGGCATTCTCACATAAAGCATTATCTTTGGTACAAGTACACACGGCAGGGCATTTTGGCTTCGTTGGTTTCTTCCCCTCAGTCAGCAAAAGCGCAGATAAGAGACATAGGCAATAAGCAATTCTTTTCAGGGGGATGCAGGCATTTCCCATCCTTTTGCTTCTTTCTGATTCCATGTAGACGAAAAAATATCCCCACACATGAACAGGGCTTCTGGAATTCGGATGGTGATTGTCTTCTCTAAGAACAGGTCACATAGAAGTCCACCCTTTTCCTCTGCCTCTGTATCTCTGCTTTTCAAAACAGGGACCTGCAGCTGATTCGTGAGCAGCTCCTCGCTCCAGCAGTGCACTGCTCCGGGGAAGAGACCTGTGAGGTGCTGTGAGATGGGAGCGATCCAACTGCTGGAGGAAGAGAGCTGACTTGCATCACCAGAAAACACTGAGCACAGACCAGCCTTCGAAGGCAAAGTGAAGTGATGTAACAGAAAATAAACAGCTTTCTGCTTTCACCGGGAGGCCCTTTAATTGTTACCAAAAATAGGACAGCATTATGTCTTATTAGTGAGTGGGTGGGCAGGTGGGAGGGAGCAGTCATCTTGCACAGGATCTCGGCAATCTCAGGAACCTCTGGGAATTTGCTTTTCATTGTACAAACAACCTAGTAAGAAAAACTAGCTTCTGAGCCAGCCCTGCCTGGAAAAATGAAGTTAAATGAAACTCTCTACAGCATTCTGCTAAAGGCTTGATATTTCTTACTGAGTCCACCTGGTTGGTGCCACTGGTGAAAGACAAACGTGAACACATGGAGAATGTGACTTTCAGGGGACTAATGTGGGTGAATACTTTTCTGACACTGATCAACTGTCATGAATTATTGATTTTCATAATCCGCCCACCCCCTGCACATGATCCGTTCCCTCCTTTCAGGTCCAGGAGGGCAATAGAAGCACAGACCACCTCTGAGTAGGATCCACCCTGCTCACTTCTCACACCCTCCCTTCTTTGGCAGTAGCACCAGAAGCCTGGAAGGAACTCTTGGCCAGTAGGAGGCAACCAACTTTAGCTTCCTGGGGCTTTGAAAAAGGCCTGGCTCAGCCCAGGAGCTTTGTTATGGGGGAAAATGCTAGACTGGGAATCTGAAATTCCCAGGGAATCTGGTTTTGAGATCCCAATTCCGCTGGAAACTAGCTGATTGTATAAGTGACTATTCTCTTGTCTGTAAAATGGGAATGCTAGGAAACACAGTGTGTAATTATTGTGAAAACTAAATGAAAGTGGTAGGCTATATTACTGGTATACATAATGGGAAAGAGGATGCACTCTTAGAAAAGGAAAGTTTATTTAGAGAAGCAAAAATCAAGACATGTTGGCTTTCAAGTAGGTAGACTACTCCAAGAGGGTGGGAAGACTCTTAGGATGGAGGGAGAGGAAGAAGACAGACCCTTTTCTCCTCTTCCCATGCTGAAGGTAGCTATCCTTCAAGCTGGCACAGCCAGCCTGGCATGTCTGCCCATGGCCCTTTCTCCTCCTGCTTCTTAGACTGGAAAAGTGTTAAAAGAATTGTTTGAGCAAAAGTGTGATTACACCTTATTGGAACTTGAGCCATTGCCACTTGCCCTTCCCCTCTCAAGGCTGACCCCTACACTAACTCTAATCATTTATTTAACTTTCTATGCTCTGTGAGAGGAGGGCAAGTGTGCTTATTCTCATATTTGATAATGATCTATTTATCCCAGGGGACTGAAAGATGTATGAAGGTGGAAGCCCTGTGTTATGCACACAGTGGGGAGCCAGCATGGCCGAGAGAGTGACAATAGAATGCATAGGCTATTTGTGGTGACCACAGTCCCAGACCAATAAACTTTACCTTGCACCTCAGAGTTTTAATAAAGGACTTAGTCAAGGAAGTCAGGGGCCACTTCCCTGAAGAGGCAATGATTGAACTGAGTTCCAGGTAAGGAAGAATAAAGGAGGGTGTTGTTGAGAGCTTTCCATATGGCGGGAACAGCATGTACAAAGGCCCACCCATGATCTAAAGAGTGACAGGAGAGTTTTAGGCAGAGAAGTGATGTTATCTTGTGTGTGTTTCAAAAAGGCCAGTAAGTTATTATCACTAAGCCTGTTTTGGAGGATTTGTAAATATATTGCTTTTTGTAGGAGGGAAAAACCCTCAGTCCAAGAGAAAACACCTTTTAAAAATAGATTTACTAATGCTTCCCTCAGGAGGAGGGAGTATATGATAGTGTTATTAGAAACTGTGACCTGTGGGGGAAGCCTCACTTTATTTTTTTTTAAATTTTTATTTTTTTATTAGATTCTTTTATTGGTACATTGTAGTTATACAACACAATTACATTTCTCATTGGGAATTGTACCTTTACCTAATGCATCTTGGTTCTTATTTTTTCCCCATTCCTAGCCCTTCCTTCACGCCCTCCACCCTTCCCTATTTACAAAGACTTTATTTCCATTTTTTCCATTT
>NW_004624737.1:4996538-5009009 GCF_000247695.1 Heterocephalus glaber | reverse complement strand
GTTCTTTGGTGGGAGCAACCATCTTGGCATGACGTCACACAGGGGAAGGGGCAAGGCACCATAGGAAGAGGGCAGCTACTATACATAATAGCTGCTGAGGTGGTGGGAGACCTATCAATTATGTGTCAGTTGCTATTCTAAAGCACTTTATATATATTAACTCAGTTAATCCTCATAACAATTCCATGGGCTAAATATTACTGTATTATTATTTCCTCTATTGTTACAGAAAAAGACACAGAAGCCCAAGAGGTTAAGTAGCTTACCCAAGGTCCTGCAGGTAGTGAGAGGTAGTGTCCTTGGTATTAGCCCTGCTGAACACTACCTTTGATGGGCTCTGTGGAATGTGAGACAGTGGGTGCTGCTTTGGAAGCCACTAGCACCTTCCTAGTGATGTACAGCTATTATACTACAATTCCCAGCATGCACTGGGTTAGCTATCATCTTAACCCCTTCTTCACCAAAAGCTCCTCACTGTCTTGGGTGAAATCTTTTTTGATGGCAAAAATTTGATCTGCCTAAAGGATAACTATGCAACTGAGGCATGAATGCAGATCTAAATGGCAGTAAATGAAGTTCTAAATTAAAATATCCTCCTCATTTTTCAGTGTCCAAAGGCAGACATTGGAGATTACCACAGGAAAGATTTTTTTAAATCTAGAAATATGTAAGGATGTTTCAAAGCACTCATTCTCAAACTTGGCTGCACTTTGGAATCAGCTGAGGACCTTTTTTTTTTTTGAAAAATTGATGTCTACCAAGGTCACATGCCTAGAGGCTCTCATTCAGTTGGTCTGGGACACGACTTTTAAAAGCTCTCCATGCAATTCTAGAGGGTTTCACAGGAGGCACAGCATACCGTATAGGAGATCCACCTGAGGACCACGAGGGAGGGGCAGACAGAGAAAAGAGGAAATGTGGGGAAAAGCCTCGGTGGGGAAGGAACATGGAGGCAGCATAAATAAATTTAGGATTGGGTGGAATAGATAATTTCACTGAGCTCTGGGGCATACTAGTTGTCTGGTCCCTGCCCCTGGGGTAACTAGGGCAAGTGGGTAGTGGCTCTGGAGGGTGTGAGCCTGATTGGAAGATTTTAGGGGGATGGGCTGTGCATTGATCAGTTTGCATGGGAAAGGTATGCTTACTCACAGAGAGGGTCAGCATAGCCCCAGATGTCAGAGCATCAGAATACAGAAAAGAAACAGACATGCTTAATACTCTCTTCCACTCACACTTCAACAGGCAGTGGATGACCAGGCTCTGAGAGAACTGCGAAAAACATGGAAGCCTGGAGACCACCCAGTGAGGAGTGTAGGCTGTAAGGGAATAGGAAGATAGTAAATCCAAGAGAACTTCAGCCTTAATTTAAGTCTTCATCCTTTAGTTTACCAAGATTCCAAACCCATTACAGAGTGAAATCCAGGCAAATGAGAAGAAAAGCAGCTAGCTCTCCACTTAAAAAAGCCTGAAGGTTGGACCCACAAATTATTTTTCTGTTCCCTTGACTAGGAGAAATAGTTAAAATGGTTTTATAGAAGAAAAAAAAGTAGTGAGAAGTGTGGACTTTTTTTATTCTTAAAAGAGTAAACTTTGTTTTGTTTAATTTTTATTACCAAAGTTAAATATGCTGAATTTATATATTTTCATATCTCTCTTCAAAGTTGAGTAGAAAGTGAGTTAGCCATGGATTGGAGATTATTGCTTATGTGTCTAAAGGAAGAGCTCTTCTGGATCATGCTAGTGGGAGAAATTGAGCCAGCGCTGCTTTCTTTTTCTGGTTCAAAGGAAAGGAAATACAAAGTAACTGATTATGGGGATGATGATAATAATGGTGATGACAACAATAATTAACCTTTAATTCATGCTTATAGTGTATCAGGCACAATTTCAGGTGCTTTAGAGTTTATTACCTCATTTAATCATCATAATATAGATAGTTTGGTTATTTTGGGCCTCCAACTTCTAAATGAGAAAACTGAGGCTCAGAGGGGCTGGGCAGTGTTATTGTTTATATGTGGATGCTTTCCCCTCAAAGCCTCATGCATTCATAAGTGGGGATTCTGGGAGATGATTAGATCATGGGGACATGATACTTCTCAGTGGATTGATTAGTCCATCGATGGGTTTATAGCTAAATGTGATGTTGGGGGTGAAGCCTTGTGAAAGGAGGTGGGTCACTAGGGACTTGGCCTGGAAGGGGATATCTCCCTCCTTCCCTCCTCAATCTCTCTTTGCTTCCTGCCTGCCATGTCATGAGCAAGTCTCCTCTGCCATGCCCTGCTGCCATGCTACCTGCTTTGGAGATAGCCAACTATGGACTGAAACCTCCTTAAACTGTGAGCCAAAATAAACTTTTCCTTCTTAGAGTTGTGGGTGTTGGGCATTGTCTCAGCAATGAGAAAAATAACCAAGATAGGCTGCTTGCCCAAAATAAGAGGTGAAGCTGACTTGAGATTGAGGCACTCAGATATTAGAATTCATATTCTTAACCTCTCACAGCATAATCTCCTTGCATTAGAGTGGTTTCCTGGAACAAGAGTGATCTCACCTTATTCACACAAGAGCAGGAAATAGTTTCCTGAGTGGAGAACACATATGGGTGGAAAGACCCTTGTACTAGTCTGATAGCATAACCAGGGTTGACCTGTGGAAAATCTGTGGCATATGGAAAAATTGTCTTTGAGATGTGGAAGAAAGATAATGGCCCAAGGTTTGCTTCTATCATGGGTGAGCTGGGTGATTTTGGGCATAACTCCTAGCTTTGGCTTTCCAAGGAAATTCTTGGACTGGGTCATCGCCAAAGATGTTCTCCATGTAAATTGCCCCTACTAGCAATCTTATGGGAGAGTGATTATTGAAAAGGCAAGGAAAATGTTTATCAGGTTCTTGCACATCTGAAAGGAAGCACCAAACAGCTGTTGGGTGTGCTAAAGAGCTCTAAAAAGTAGTGGCTCTAGTTGCCTCCTGCTTCATCTTCATCTGGTGAATGGAAAATATCACTTCTGACTATTCTGCTCAAGGAACTTTCAAAAAAATGAAGGAATGATTATTTACTGAGGAGAGTATTATAGAAGACTGTAGGGAAGACAAGGTATGAAAGGGAGTGAAGAATTCTCATTGTTTTGATCCTAGAATTCCCATTTGGTGCTAAGGATATAATTCAGAGCAGTAACGTCTTCTTAGAAGGTGTTTGTAAAGGTATTATGGCATTTTGGTTGCACATTGGCTAGTAAGTGCTAGATTTATTGACCTGGAAACATTGACATCCTGTAACTCTTGTGATCACCACACACAATGAAGAATTGACCTGTCCCAAATGCTCTTAGAGCATCCACTGAGAAGGAGCAAAAGAAGTTCTCATCATGGACAACAGAGCAAACCTCTTTGTGCGATTTTCTGAATATTAATCAATAATCCATTAACTCAGGGAAGCTGAATACTCCCTGTACAGAACCCAAAACGAATTGACAGATATCCTCTGGTGAGAACTATGTAGAGACTGTGCAGCCTCAGACAAGACATTTCCTTTCCTTGGGCCTCAGTTTGTCTATATTAATAGAACTAACACTATATAACTTCCTAATTATTAGAGAAGCAACTTGTAAAATTAGAAGGTTGGAAATACTTTGTTTTTCTCATATTGTATATGGTACGTGCATGTACTACTATTATCCAAAATGCATACGGTAAAGTTTAAACCAAAAGTATGCAGACTCAAATGATTCCAGAGTATTTTCAGTAAAGTATGATTTTAACTATTTAGTATCTACTCTTGAAATATATTTGACTTTTATCAGATCTAAGCATCAAAAAATTCAAGGAAAGTCATAGTAGACCACTCTTCTTATGGGCTAGAAGTCTTTGTTAGAGAATAAAACAGTGGTGATTCTAAGTCATAGGCAAGATGAAAATAATTCAGCTAAAATATAATTTTGGGGGTAGTCCTAAAGAAAAGCAGAGATTCTGAGATGTGTTGCCCTACAGTAAGACTTGGTTATTGAAATACAAAATAAAAAATAGGATTACTTTTTTTTCTTCTGCTTCTTTAACATGAGTCACTCCCAAGATAGTTTTTAGCAGTCATTTTTAAATAAAAAGATATACTCCTTTATTCTTAAAGGAGAACATTAACTACTTTTTAAAAAGTGTTGTATTTGTTTTTGTTTTAAGTTTCTGAAATTAAAAGAAAATCATGCAACTAGACTATTCATGCTTTGGAACTTGAAATTTATAATGTTGGATTTCAGGCTTTTGGCTTTTGGCTTATCCTTTAATAAGGGTTCTGTTTTGTTTATTTGGCTTTATATTCTCATTCTGGAAGAATTAAGAGCTTTCCACTGGTGGGTATGACTTGTGGCCTATATTATGCCCATAGTCTTAGTAGGAATGATGACTCAAGAAGCTAGGAATTTGACCCCAGAAAATAGCAAGGGAATGACAGAATTTGTAATGACTTTAGGATTAGTACCCTGTGGGTCCAGGGCAAGGATGTGTGTTAACAAAGGAGACATCTGCACCAGCTCTATGGCTGGCCCCACATACAGCACTGCCCTTCAGCTCCCAGAGAAAGTCAGACTTGCTTGGCCTCCCACAGGACAGGCACTTTGCATGCTTTATCTCAATAGGTCATTTCCCCTGCTTGGTAAGGAAGGCATTATGGTTGCCACTGTACAGATGAGGAAAAAGAAACTTAGGAGAGTTAAGTGACATGCCCAAGACTGTATATTTTCTCTTCATATTGACTTTTGTTTCCAAAATGTTTATCATATGATGGCTTATTTATGAAGTTTATACAATTATGAATAGTTCTTGAGTTCTTGTCTATGTGAATTATGTGTCCTGTACGTTTTTATTTGCTTATATGATGTTTATGGCAAGAAAATGATGAGGCAGGCCCTACCCTGGCTCCAGAGGGTTTCTAGGGATATTTGGGGAGCTCCTTGGGTCATTTCAATTCAGTAGGTTGCAGTCTAGTGTGGGGCTTATGACTCAAGTCCAGGTTTTGCCTTTTAACAGCTAAGTGACCTTGGGCAAATTTTTTTCTTTTCTCATCTTCAGTTTTCTCAATTATGGAGATAATATTAGTGCTGTTTCAGGGTTCTATGACAAAGAAAGAGATAATATAAGAAAGTGCTCAGCACCTACTAGACCATCATTATTCTAGTCTACCTCCCACTGTCCATGGTCTCCTCCTGATATAAGAGCCCCTTCCTGAAGCTGTCAGAATGGCAAAAATGTGAGAACAAACTAGGCCTAGGAAGAAGGGAGAACAGACTAGAATGGCTGTTTTCCTAAACCTTCTGAGTCACAGGCTTGTGTAATAGATCCTTTCATTCTAGATTAAGGGTAAATTCCAGAATCCTGGAGGAACACAGGCCAGGGACAGCATTTTCTTTGCTTCCTTTTCTGTAGTAGAGCCAGAGTTCGGAAGGGTTTCTTCAAGTGAGAACGTCAGCATTCTGAGTTGTTGGTCAGTTTTACCAGGGAAACATCTTCTTTTGTTAATCTCTAGGCCATTGTTAAAGTGAGGTATTATGGACATTGGCCTTGTGTGAGTGATGTCTTTTTTGGGATTTCTAGAGTGAAAGCCCTGGCTCGGCTACCTATTCCACAACATCAGTCAAGGAGGCATATGGTGGTAAAGGCAGAAAAAGGAACTTTAATCCATGTGGCCAATTCTGGGAAGGACAGATATAGAAGCTCAAGATCTGTCTTCGAGAAGCTGATAGAAACTTTGAAGTTTTATAGAAAAGAAGAACATAGGCAAGGTATGGGGGGGTGTTGTACACCTGGCAGGGTAGGTAATCCAAGTCTAGCCATGATCTGGTTGATCTTTATCTCTGGTTCTGCAAGGTGGCTCCAAAGAAGTCCTTATGGCTTAAGGTGGCAATAAATCCAGTTCCCTTGAAATGATTATCCCTACTTAGGACACAGCCTCAGTTCTGTCATGGATTATTTGTTCTCACTTAGTGGAGGCAATGTCATAATGGAGTAATCTGTTCTATGAGGCTCTGCTTTTCCTGGAATCCAAATTGACTGCAGGTTTAGGACAATGACTAGAGACTTCTAGATGTTGCTCCAGGGGGTCTGCAACAGAACATTGTAAAAACTGGCAACTGAGTGTTCCTGCAAATTTTGAAAAATACCTTAGTTACTCTTACCTTTGTGTCCTCAGTCTTAAAGTGGGGAGGAGGGTAAGACAAGTTAGGTAAGTTTAAGGCTAATGAATTTTCTTAGTTACTTTTCTCATTGCTGAGACAAAATATCCAACACCCAAAGTTAAAAGGGGGAAAGGTTTATTTGGCTTATAGTTCATAGAGGTTTCAGTCCATAATCAGCTGGCTCCACAGCAGGGTAGGTAGCAGAAGGGCAACAGTTCATGGTGGGCAGACAGCCGCAAAGCAACAAGAGACCTTAACAGTGTTTTTCTGCCGCTCTTATGTTATTCAGACTACTTAGGGTAGGTAGTACTCACACCCTTAATTCTAGTGCCCTTGGGCCTAGCCCCACCATGAATCAATCACACGCTCTAGATTCAGCCACTTCTGAAAAAGCCTGGGGCCTTGGGGGGATCTCTAAACACAATCCATAACATAAATCACGTATTATCAGTTATTAGATACTCCTTCAGTGATTAACATGCCTATGTGATAGAGATGAACAAAGATCTAACCTCAAGTTTTAAGGTAGTAAAGGAGACAGATGCAAAATAAAGGTAGAAATACCAAACTTTATCCTGCTTCTAGTTATCCATCTGCAGGCCCAGCCTGCACTGTTATATGTCAACTGTCCAATATTTGGCTGTCATTGTGTTGCTCATATTAGAATTTTTTTTGTCTTTTTGTTTTACTATGAACAAATGAATCTTCTTGCTCAGCATAGTTGCCTCAGTTCATTTATTCAACAAATGCACATGCATCCTCCATTTGAGGCACAGTGTGGCATTGGACATTTAGGAGAGTTCTTGACTTAAGCACCAAGTGCTTGAGTGGAAGATACGAGCAGTTAAGAAGACACACAAACTGTGGGGAGGGGACTTGCAGGCTGGGAGAGTGACAGCAGTAGTACAGAATTCCAACTAAGCTGTTGGGAAAGTTAACATTAAACCCAGAGTGCTCTGACTCCGCCTCATCCATCCAGGTGGCCTCCTCGAGAGCCCTGGCTTCCCTGCACATCAGGCAGTGTGCATGTCAGATGACTGCCTGAGTCCGGTGACTGTGACAGTGGACTGCATTCCACCTCAGCTTTTTTTGCCCCCAAAGATACCTGGGAACTTCCTCCCCTCTCCCTTCACCTTTGAATCATCACAAAGATGGCCAAGGATTTTGAGACACCATTTCTAGAGAAGACTATAGAACAAGGAGAAGAATGAGAAATAAGAAAAAGCGCAAGAAGAAAAGGTGTCATGTTTCACTGAGTCGCACTTAGGTATTGAGTATTGTGCTAAGAATCTTTATATGTATATTTCTCTGGGTCACTTATTTCTTGTAACAATTCTATGAGGCTGGGATTAATGATATTCTCATTTTCCTGATAGGGAAAGAAGTAAATAAATAGTCCATAAACCTAGCGAATGGCAGAACTAGGATTCATACCCCTAAAATTGTAATTGACTATTTCTTATCAAGGGCAATTTTTTTTTTTTGCAGTCACAAGAGTGGAGCACTCAATTACTCCCAGAAAGGGGCCTTTGATAGTATAAAGGAAAAGAGATGCTTGGCCGGAGTTGTAAATTCTCCAGCACCTGTTAGTGCACGATGGCTGCAAGAGGAGCTCAGTTAATACAAGGAAGTGAGGGAGAATACGGGGAAGGGCATGACGCCCTTCAGTCTCTCCCACCTTATCTGAACCTGTCCTGGCTTTTGTCCCACCAACCCCAGATACCTGCACCCTCTTCTTTTCCATCTTGCAGCTCCCATGAGTTTGGAGCAGCATGGTGATTGGTTTCTTCTGCTCTCTCTGATCTCTGAAATCCTCATTCTTGCAATTCTGGGTGTGCCTGGATTCAGGCTCCAAAGCTTCTGCAGATGAAGCTGCCAAGAAAGACAACCCCCCAGGACTTTTTCATTTTAAGGGTGAGAGGATTACAACAAACAGCAAATAAGAGGAAATTATAGAGGCTGTGGATCCTTCCCAATCGCCTCCACAAATAGTCTTGTGTTACCTCCTTACTCCATATGTCACGTTCTCCCCAGAATCAGACACCAATCTTGCCACATGGGTGGTGACCTTGGGCAGCTATCTAACCTCCCTGACCACATCTGTAAAATGCACAGTCTCCTTAGGTTGATGTGAGCACTCAAGACAGTTGTAAATTTGAAAGCTCTTAGCACAATAAAAGTGATAAATAACTGTTGTCTCCCCCAAATTCATACATTGAGGGCCTTACCTCCAATGTGACTGTCTTTGGAGAGAGGATCTTTAAAGAGGTAATTAATGTTAAATGAGGGCATAAGGGCAGGGCCCTAATGCAATAGGATCGCTGTTCTTAAAAAAAACAGAAGAGTCACCAGGTGCATGCTCACAGAGGAAAGGCTGTGTGAAGACACAGGGAGAAAGCAACTGCCTGCAGGCCAAGGAAAGGCCTCAGGATTTGCTGACACCTTGATCCTGAATTTCCAAGTTTCTAGAACTATGGGAAAATAAATTCTGTTTAAGCTATCCAGTCTGTGGTATTTTGTTATGGCAGCCCTAGAAACTAATATAGGCGTTCATTCCTCTTCCTTTTCTATCCTTGTTTGAGCACACTCACATATCCAAAGGCAGCTGAAAATTCTAACCTGAGCCCAATTTAAGCCACCGAGACTCAAAACTTGGGAAGAAGACAAAGGAATAGCAGCATGCTTTCTTAGTGTCAGAGAGGAGCATAGTTTATAGCCCTGCCTAAGGATTATTTAATTATTGAGGCAATGGAGTGGACCTTTGATGGATGAGCTGGATGTATCTCTGAAAATGTTCACTCTGTTTGTATGAGAGTCATGTTGACTTTTTACAAAGTATCTTTTAACAAGTACAAGGAAGACTAATATTTTAAGAATATAAATATCATTCTTTAAGGAGAGAGAAGGCTTTCTTGGACTGGGATTTGCTTTTTCAAAGACAACTCTAGATTTTCTCCTTTTCTATATTAACAATTTTAGAGCAACAATGTTCAAGAAGCACAAAACCACAAGGCACAGTGGCACATACCCCAGCTACACCGAAGGCTGGGGTAGGAGTGTTATGAGTTCAAGGCGACGGGCAACTTAATGAGACTCTGTCTCAAAATAAAATTTAAGAAAGGACTGGGGTATAGCTCAGTGTTAGGGTGTTTGCCTAGCACATGTAAGGCCCTAGGTTCAAAACCCAGGAATCCCTGCCTTCTGACCACCTCCACACAAGAAGGAGCCAGGGCATGATGGCACATACCTATAATTCCAATACTCTAAGTGGCTAAGGCAAGGGGATTGCAGAACAAATCTGAAGTAAAATGTAAAGCTGGTTTTTATTCTTCATTCTTTTCCTCCTTCCTATTTGGCCATGCAGTGGGCCATTTCATCTGGGCCTATTATTCTAGCTCCTTGTCTCAGATGGTGGGAAATGATCTGATAGGACACAAAGTATTCATGACTACAATGGCTCCTCCCAGGTTACTTACATTTAAATAGGGAACTTATCTTCTAACCTAATGGCTTTTACATTGTGTTTCATGGGTTTTGCCTCTACTTCCCCAAATTTCCCTTCTCTCTGCCCCATCTCTATAATATACTTTAGCCAGAGCAACTTGTTATATTTTAAGAATTAGGTAAAATTCCATTTGAGATTAATTTCTTAGAAAACATTTAATCCAAGAGATGAACATTTAGTCATGGCAGAGGAAGTGTTGTGTACTGGAAAGAAACTTGAAGTCTGGACATAGGGACAAATTCTTGCTCTGTGCTTTCTTTTCTTTAAAATTAATTTTATTGGCACATTTTAGGTGTACAATATAATGACATTCATCATTGGAAATTTGCACCTTTACACAATCTCTCTTGGTTCTGATTTTTTTCCCCATTTCCCTACCCTCCCTTCAACCCCTCCAACCCTCCCTATTTACAAAGACTTTCTCATTTTTTCATTATCTCATATTAATTCCATTCCCTTCTTTCTGTTCCCCTATCCTTCCCACTTCCCCTTCTCCTTTGCCCCTTTTCTTCCTATTTCACATTATCTATTATACCTTTTAGTCCTTATTTACACTTTCAGTTTCTCACACTAGAGAAACTATTTGGTATTTACACGTGTGTCCTATTTATTTCACTTAAGAGTATCACCTCAATGTGCATCCATTTAGCTATAAATGTCTCTAATTTCTCATTTGTTATGGCCAGGTAGTACTCCATTTTATAAAAAACCCACATTTTCTAAGTCATCATGACAGTATATTTCATCGGTGTTCTTTTTAACTGGCTACATTTGAGGAACAATAAATTCATCAAAACCCTTGGCTGAATTAAAATGGTTTTGGGTTTTTTTTTTTTTCTCTTTTATACCCAGATAACTAGAAATGCAGACCAAACTAATTCATCTTCTCAAAGGGCATGTGCACTGTGCACTGTGGGCATAAGCCTGTGCACTGTGGGCATAAGCCTGTGCACTGTGGCTTATGGTTAGCCATATTAATTGCCTGTTAAATAGACATTATGTTGAAGTTAGATGTTAAATGTTAGTTATTATTACCAGCATTTGTCTTTTTGTGAAGTCAGTATCAGAATACTTGCACTCTTTAACACATTCTTTATAAAAATGTATAAATTCTTCAAAACTATTTAAAGAGTGTTGCTGCATGCAGATAATCATAACATTTGAGTTTGCCACAGTAGATTACTAAAGCAAATTATTTCATTTTTTAAAAATGCCCTTTGATGTTTCAAAAAAGGAACTCTGTAATTTGACTGACTGACTTTAAGATTAGCCATAAATAATCAGCAACCCTGAAAAGCACTTTCAACAAATAGTCATCTGGGCTCTACAGAGAAGAGTCTATTAATGATGTTTTCCAGTGTGGCACTAAAACCTTCCCAACATCTTTATGACTCTATAGTTTTGGTTTTTTTGGGTATTGGGGATCGAATTCAGGTCCTTGTGCTTGCACAGCAGGTGGCAGAACCACTGAGCTAAATCTCCAGCCCCATGACTCTATTTAGAATAATCATATTGATAAAATCGTAATTCATGGTTGCATTTCAGAAAAAGATGCATTGTACACTAACCATTTAAAGGTCATTTAAATAACAAAATATTGTATTGTAAAAGACCTGTACAATTTTAAAATAATAAAGATTTGAACCTGTAAAACAAACAAACAAACAAATAAACAAAAAAACCACATTTTCTTTATCCAGTCTCCAGTTGATGGGCAATAGGGCTGCTTCCAAGTTTTAGCTATTACAAACTGTGCTGCTATGAACATGGGTACACATATATCACTGTGGCATGATGCTTTTAATTCTTTGGGGAAGATACCCAGCAGGGGAATAGTGGGGTCAAATGAGATCTCTAGCCCTAGTTTTTTGAGGTATCTCCATAGTGATTTCCACAGTGGTTGCACCAGTCTACACAACCAAAAGCAGTGGAGAATGGTTCCTTTTTGTTCACAGCCCCACCAGCATTTGTTATAGGTTGATTTCTTTCTTTTTTTTCCATTAAGTTTATTGGTGCATTTTAGGTATAAAATACAGTTACATTCATCACTAGGATCTTGTAACTTTACATGATTTATCTTGGTTCTTATTTTTCCCCTTACCTTGCCCTCCCTTCACCCCCTCCACCCTTCCCTATTTGCAAAGACTTTGTTTCCATTTTTATTCCATTTCTCATATTTTTTCTTTTCCCTTCTTTCATTTCCCCTACCCCTCCCACTTCCTCTACTCCTTTAGACCTTTTCTTACTATTACACAATATCAATTATACATTTTAAAATTGCAATATCAAGATCTAGAAGACATTACCACAGAGTTTACAGAATTTAAAAGGATATAGAAAGCATATTACAAAAATCGTTTTTGAAATAAATTTGACAAGGAAGACAAATTAATGAAAGTAACTCTGGAGGAGATATAAAATTTGAATAGCACCTATTAAAGAAAGCATATTCCACATGGAAAGAGGCTCCCCCAACACCATTCCACGCTCCTAGGGCAGAGCAGGTGAGCCATGGGCACCAGAAACAACCCCCCCCCATCAAAATGAGAAGATGCGTAAACAAGTCTCAAAACCAGACTTCTGGATCACCTACAGCAACCCCAAAGGGAAAGAAGATGGAACAATCTGATACCCAACCACATGGACTCCCTGAACCGGCAACAAAAGAGGATCTGGGAAAAATGAAATCAGAAATAATTTCTCAGATAACAGCAAAGATTGTACCCATAGTACAAGATATGATTCATAAATCTAGAGAGGACACAGATAAAAAAATAGAGGATCTGAGGAACATGATGGAATCCC
>NW_004624737.1:4889421-4905828 GCF_000247695.1 Heterocephalus glaber | reverse complement strand
AGGGAAGAAGGGAAAGGAAAAATTATGAGAACAGAAAAAAAAATGGAAACAAAATCTATGTAAATAGCAAAGGGTGGAGAGAGTGAAGGGTGCACAGGTAATGGGGGAAAAAATAAGAACTAAGATACATCATGTACAGGTACAAACACCCATTGTTAAATGTAAATATATTGTATACCTGAAATGTACCAATAAAAGAAAAGAAGTAAATAGTTGATATAATTTTCTCAGTAGCACCTTTAATATAATATGTATGTTGTTTCTCAATTCTTTTTTTTTTTTGGCACTGGAGATTGAACTCAGGACTTTGCACTTGCGAGGCAGGCAGGGTGCCACTAAGCTAAATCCCTGGCCCTCTCAATTCTTTATAGACAATAGTAATATTCATTTTTGTATAATTGTTTATAAACTCATTCACTTGGTATCTCTCCAAGTGTCATTTGCTTGTGCACTCTAGAACATAGCTTTTATCATTGTGCCAACTAGTTATCACATCTAATCCAGAAAGCACCACAACAGTTGGGAGTTACTTGAGGTTACTACATTGCAAATCAAATATGAAATACTATCTTTAGAGAAATATGAAACAAAGCAGCTTTCTCAACCCTCACTTATTTATGGTTTATTCTTCAGTGTTTATTGACCTGGACTGGATACTGTGGATTAATGCATGGTGACTACCCTTCAGAAAAAGCTGCAGTCTTCTAGCTGAGAGACAAAAGTATACATAAATCAAAATTAAATATTTGAATTTTTCCATTAAAAACACCCAGTCTACTGTTACAAAAGCATATATGCATAAATGAATGGATGTACTTGTTTCAATAAAATTTTATTTATAAAAACAGAAAACAGGCCTGTGTGCCACTGTTTGTTAAACAAACATCTACAGTGTGCTAGTCTCTATTCGGAATGCTTTATATTACATTTTATCACATTTAAACCTCTTTACCCAAAGAAGTAGATACTCATTTTCTATTCTCCAGATGAGGAAACTGAGGCATAAAGAGATTAAATAACTTGCCCAATATTGTGCATCTGTTAAGTGGTGGAGCTAATAAAATAAACCTATATAATCTGACTCCAAATGCTGTACTTCTTTTCATTATAATGTACTGGCTCTTTTCTGTACCATAATCTCTTTATTGTCAGTACCATCAAACAGGATATATTAGTTTTTAACATAGATATCTTGGGCCCTGCCACTTGTAACTTTAAGGCATTTTAAAAGTGGAAGAAAGTTGTTCTTAACAGATAGATTCATAGTTATTCAGTGATATTTTCAAGTATCTATAATAAACATGTTGAGAATTAGGTTTATTTTTTTTAGGGTGGTAAATGTCATTATGGTTGACATCATGTTTAGATTTATTTATTATTTAAATTTAGTGTTTTTTGACAGGCATGGTGGTACATGCTTGTAATCCCAGTACCTCAAGAGGCTCAGGCAGCAGGATCATCACAAGTTCAAGGCCACCCTGGGCTATATAGTGAGTTCCAGGCCAGCCTGAACTACATTGCAAGACTTTGTCTCAAAAAACAAAACAAAAGATTTACTTTTAAATTTACTTTGGCATGAATGTAAATTTTTTTTTCTTAGTTTGGATTTAGGTGGCGAGTAGAAAAAGAAGTAATTTCAGGAAAAGGTAATTTTTTAAAATTTCACTTTTACATAGCACACAGCTAATTTTGTTATATTGAATCTAAGACATTGGGTAAGATTATTCCTCCCATATACAATAAATTGTTGTCTAGAAAAGTAAAATTAGAAAAGATGTATTTGTGATACATTATTAGCAAAGGTCAGAATAGTTTAATGATCATTACCTTTAGAACATTCAATGGAGGATATGTAGAAAATGTTTAGAGTTAAAGATTTAGCCAAGAATGGTGGGACTTCCCTGTAATCCCAACACTCCAGGAGGCTGATGCAGGAGGCTCACAAGTTCAAACCCAGTTTGAGCAATTTAGCAATTTAGTGAGACCCTGTCTCAAAATAAAAAAATTGCTGGGAATGTAGCTCAGCGTGAAGGCCCTGGGTTCAATCTCTAATACCTGGGTTGTAAGGTGTTTAATAGCAGGAAATAGAAGAATGCTTGGTTCTTTCACTTTCTTTAGTAGTTTTTAGAATAATAAATTGATATTACTGTATTTGAACAAAATCCATATTTTAAAAATAGAAATAATCACTTTAAATCTAATAGAATTTTTGTACAGGCTGGTTCTCATTTTAGGGAATATCTGAGATTGAGCCCACATGTTTAGTTTAGTCAGTAGCAAAGACCAGACATTTGGTTGGCAGTCAGTAAGTGCTTCTTCTATGCATTGATGTAATCTGTTCTTAAAGGTTTTCTGAAAACCATCCCTCTATACTGCCTGTGCTATAGAATTAGTTCTTTATACAATAGTCACATCTTAAATGTTAATATTTCTGAAAACTATATAGTGGCAGTTACGAATAATTTTAAACTTTAAAATCTAAGTTAAACTGAAAATAAAGATTACACTTTTAAATGACTAAACATGTATGCTAGCTGACGTGTTGTATAAATTGGGTATTCTTTGCATTAGGTGTGAAATTAGATATGCAAAGAAACAAGCAAAATTATGAAGTAGTATTTTTTTCTATTAGTTGTAAAAAAAATCAGCACTGAAGGAACTTCAGAGGAGAGGGGAAAAGAACAAATTTAAAGCCATTTTTAACTTTTCTTAGGATTACATTTTAGTTTATGTTTACCTAAAATAACAAGAGGTCCTGAAATGTCTCACAATTTAAAAATTTTGTACTTTTATTGAATGGGATTTTTAGACAAATGTATAGTGCTACCTTTTCAGAAATCAGTGAACATTCTCTAGATTCATATAACTGGGGAGGAGGAATGCTGCCATTTTGTTAATTACAACTTGTTTGTGTTTTACAGCCAAAACTAAATAAGTAGATTTAATAAAGTATTCATTTGGCATAAGTAAAAAGAGACTGATTTAGAAATCAACAGTTTGGATGATAACATTCTAAATTCCTTTTGGTAATTTCTTAACATTTTTATAGAAAAGAATTAACTAGTTTCAAATTTGCTCCTGATGGTGCAAATGATTGTAATGTAAGTTATTGTTTTTCTGTTTGTACAAGTAAAAGTTTGATTTTGACTTTTTATGTCAAATTAAATAATTGTTGAGTAGTTTCTTCTTTTTTCCCTCTTGGATCATCAGTCTTAGTTCTGTTGTTGGAGGTTTTAATATATAATAGACAAGATGATGTCATGTTAGCGTTAGAAACAAGTGATTCTAAAACTTAAGAGTATCAAGTTTGATTATTTATTGTACATTATTTCAAAGTGTTAGAATTTTTGTGTTCTTGGTGCCCCTTTATACTAGCACCTTTAAATCAGTGCCATTATATTAATACTTAAAATATTAATTTTAATATTACAATTAAATATTAAAAGGATTTACCTAGGTATAAGTGCATGTACTTTGGAAAATACATTTCTTATTTCAGGGTTTTAGTGTATAGATGTAATATTCTCACTTTTCAAAATGTAAAATTTCTTAGTAGGAAGTCACTAAAACTATCTAAATATAAATAATGAATTTATCAAGCAAAAATTATGACATTTTTTGTAATAATTCAGCTCTTTGCTTTGATACTTGTATACATATTCACTGAACATTCTATAATTGTGGTCAGTTATTTTTTAATACTACTGACTTTATATAGCTAAGATTTTATATATTTTGAAAGTAAAATTTAGAGCTAATAACAGGCCATATTGATAAATACTGTCAGCTACAATAGCTAATATTCCTTTCCTTTTTGCAGGTCAGTTTTTTTGTGGAAATAAATGTTGTGATACAAAAGAAGGCTTAAAGAGTTGGGAAGTTAATTTTGGTTATATTGAGCATGGTGAAAAGAGAAACGCACTTGTTAAATTAAGTAAGTTGACTTTAGGGGAAATAAGATTAATTTTGTCCAAGTTTATCTAATTTAGAATTGAAACTGTATGAATCATTTAAAACTCAGTATAAAAAATGTTAGCATATTTTCCTGGTTGTGCTCTTAGAGCTTTCCAAAGTTTCAAAGATCTTTTGAACCTAAAGTTTTTATATTCTTAGCATTATAGTGACATTTTGGTAACAGAATTCTAATGTTAAATGTAAGCTGATAATTAGAGAATGAAGATCTTTTTCCATTAACTTGAGTGTGTTACTAAGTTCCATGTCTAAGAGGCAGAGTCTCCGAAAAAGCAGTGTACATCACAGTGCCTAATTTTCTAGACATAATGTTGGAGTATGGATAATAGTAAGTCTACTCTCTTTGAAAGTGAGTAAAGAAAAATTTTAGGAAATTATAACTGTTCTCAGTGTCAGTCTTAACAACTGAGGGATATACTCTGTATCAGTTTATTTTACTATGCATGGTATAAAATCTGTCCTATTATTTTATTTTTTAAAGCTCGTCTTCATTATTTGTCAACTGCTCTTATCCCTCATCATGTAAATGGTCTTCAGCATTCTCTGGGTCCTAAGTAAATGTCCTTTCAGAGTTTTCTGCCCATTTCTTATAGAAGTCACCAGTTTACTCACATGATGTCAATCTGGTTTCTGAATTCTTCTTGGAAGTGCTTATTGGGAAAAAGCCAGTATAGCTAGATTAAAGCAGAAGAAGAGACACCAATCATGGAACTCCTGTCCTTTTGAGAGTTCTTAGAGTACTTTAGAGCACATGACTGTATCTAAATTATTCTTACTGTCCTGTAATACATATTATTACATAGTATTATTATTAGATATCTTTGACTTGACATGTTAATGTTCCCATCAAATAGAACACAGTTAATAAATTCACAATATCATTTTTAAAGTGATATTAAAAGTTTTTCAATTCCTCAAGTATTCTATTATTTTTATTATATATTTATTATACATATACTTTTTCTTTTGAGGCAGGATCTCGCTATTAGTTCAGCCTGGCCTTGAACTTGCTGCAATTTTTTTCCCCTTCTTATGGTAAGGGAAAACAAAGAAAATGAAGATTCATGATATTAAAAGTATAGTTGCAGCACAGTTATTTAAATTCAGCAATTTAATGGTATCTTTTTTTTTCTTTTTAGGGTTATGCCAAGAATGTTCTTTTAAATTAAATTTTCACCACAGGTAAGAATGTCTTTTAAAATGCCACTTTTAATGTTTAGTAATCTTGGACATAGTCATTTACCTGCACTGAGTTTCTAAATGTAGAGTTGGGTAGCATTTGGTATAGGTAACTTAAATGGGAAGTTCTGTTAATTTTTTTTAAAGTAATCCTGACATCTATCTGTCCTCCTCACCAGTCCCAATTTCAGTATTATCACTTTTTCTTATTTCCTAAAGTTAATTGCTTCCCATCCATGATGCTGACCAGCTTGTGAAACTGGCCAGGAAGAGACAAAACTACAGCAGCAAGAAGATAAATTATAAATGGTCTAAAGTTGACTGATGAATTATCAAACACCTTTCATCTTTATTCCATTATACTTTTATTGTATTCCTGTATTTTTAAGAGAAGAATTTCCTATTATTAGTGGTTTAAAGTTTTTATAGCAGTTTCTTAATTGTTTATGTTTTTCAGTGTGTACATAGATATGAATTATGTAAAAGAAAATGAGATTTGTTTTTGTAATTTAAAAAAATGTCTAAATGATAAAACATAGAAAGGATCAAGTAAAACTGATTTATATTTACTAAGTGTATATATGGAACTTGTAAAAATTGTTTGTCTCATATTTTAGGCTTCATTATCTTCCAAAATTATCTTATTATATTAACCTAAAATATTTGCAGACTCATTTAAGTTCCTTATTATGTAAGTTACGTTTAAGAAACTCACTGTTTTAACTGATTGAATTTTTTTGTAAGGTCAGTTGAAAAAATTAATCTTCATTTTGTATTCTTAATGTAAAGGAGAAAGGAAATCAAGTCCGACAAAAGAAAAGCCAAAACCAAAAAAGGCTATGAAAAGTCATCACATAAAAAATTCAGATTGTCTCCAGAAGCTTCCAAGAAGAAAGGTAAAGGTAAAGGGTATTAAGATGTAGTATCTCATCACATTTCTGAATGTGAAATATAATCTGCCATCTCTCAAATGTAGAACTCAGTTGCTGAATGCATTCAGGATTTTGTTTTATAGTGATGGAAAGGAAACTGGTTGAGAATTTAGATATGAATTTATAAGTGATTTGCAGGAGTTTTAATAACTGGCCTGGTGTTGATTCATTTTTGGCAGATAGCATATTATTGTATAATATTGTGAGCAGTGTTATAATTCTTGGCTTTATCCAAGACTTGTTACTCTGGACAAGGCACCATGTATTTTGGAGTAATGTGAATATTTTGTCTCTGCACACCAGTCAAGCATATTGTGGAGAATCAAATAAGAATGCAAAAGGCACTTTGAACACTGTAAAACATCTTTATGGTCATAAGAAAGTATAAAATTATAATGGAATGATTTATATTATAATGATCTGTGTGGATGTTTTTCCATGAGTTTATGAGGTTTTTGAAAAGAGAGACACTGATATATAACTGAGTCCTTAGAACTTAGCGTGGTTCTAAGTACATGTATACTTAGTAAATAATTATCAAGTTCAAATCTGCCAGTCAGCTGCTTACTTTTTCCTTAGCGGTTCTTAGTCTCTCTAAGCCTTGTTTTCTGTTTTTTTATATAGATTTTAAAAAAATTAGTACTTGTTTGTGATACATAATGAATACGTTCATTGTGGGGAGTTGGTACATACACATACAGCGTCTTAGTTCTTTTTTCTTCCCCTTCCTCTCCCTTCTCTTCTCTCTTCCTCCATCCGTAGATCCCCTTCCTATCTACAAAAGGTCTACCTCTTTATTTCCTACTTATTTTATTTAGCTCTTTAAGTTATTTGTACTTTGGGTTTCTCATGTAAGAGAAACCATGCAATATTAAACTCTATCTGATTTATTACACTTAGCATTATGGTCTGAAGGTGCATATGTTTTCTTACAAATGACTCAAATTTATCCTCTTTATGTCTGAGGAATACTACATTGTGTATATATACCACATTTTCTGTATCACCTCTTGATGGACATACAAGCCATTTCCAAGATTTAGTTACTATGAATTGTGCTGCTATAAACATGAATATGCATGTATCACAGTAATGTGATATCATTAGCTCTTTGGGGAAGAGACCCAGAAAAGGTATAGCTGGGTTGAATGGAATTTCTATTTTTATTTTTTGAGACTCTCCGTACTGATTTCCATAGTGATTGTCTTAGTTTACATTCCCACCAACAGTGTGAAAGGGTTCCTTGCTCCCCACAACCTTGCCAGTTTTTGCAGTTTTTTGAGTTTATGACAATAATCACTCTTTCTGGACTAAATGGAATCTCATTGTTTTGATATGCATTTCTCTACACCAGAGATGCTGGACATTTTTTTCCATATACTCATTGGCCTTTTGTACTTCTTTTGAGAACTCTCTGTTCAGTTCAATTGCCCATTTTTAAATTTTTTTTTAGAGAGTCTATTTTTTTGAATCCTATGTACATTCTAGATATTAGTCCTCTGTCCAGGAAGTGGCCAGCAAAATTTTTTCCCATTCTGTCTCTTTACTCTATTGGTTGTTTCCTTTGCTGTGCAGACGCTTTTTAATTTGATATAATCCCCTTTGTTGATTCTTGGTGTTCTTTCTTGTGCAACTGGGATTCTATTCAGAAAGACCTTGCCTACCCCTATGTTTTCAAGGGTTTTACCTATCTTCTAGCAGATTCAGTGTTGCTGTTTTAATATCTAAATCTTTGATGCAATTTGATTTTATTTTAATACAGAGTGAAAGACATGGGTCTAGCTTCAATCTTCTGCATGTGAATAACCAGTTTTCCTAGCACCATTTATTAAAGAGTATATCTTTCCTCCAGCATATGTTTTTGGCCCCTTCATCAAAGGTCAGATGGCTGAATGTGCCTGGGATTCTTTCTATTTCCTTTATTATGGTCCACTGATCAGCATTTCGGTTTTTATTGTGTTGTACCATGCTGTTTTATTGTTGTTATACCATGCTGTTTTTATTGTTGTTGTTGTTGTTTATCACTGTAGCTTTGTAATATAATTTGAAACTAGGATTGTGATGCTTTGCTTTCGTTGTCCAGGGTTGCTTTTATTATTCTGTTGTTTCTGATTTTAGAGGAAAAGCTGTCAGTTTTTCCCTATTTAGTGAGATGTTGGCAATGGGTTTGTTATAAATGACTTTTATGAGTTTGAGATAAGGTTGTTCTATACCTATTTTTTAAGGATTTTTAACATGAGTGGATGTTGGACTTTCCAAAATCTTTTCCTGTATCTGTTGAGATGATCTTGTCATTTTTGTTCTTGCTGCTTTTTGTTTGTTTGTTTTGTTTTGTTTTGAGACAAGGTCTCACGATATAGCTCAGGCTGGCCTTGAACTCACAGTGATTCTCCTGCCTCAGCCTCCTGAGTACTGGGATTATAGGCATGCACCACCATGCCTGGACATTGCTACTTTTTATGTGGTATATATTGATTTATGTATGTTGAACCATCCTTGCATCCCTGGTATAAAGCCACTTTAAGTTTATGATATATGATCTTTTTAATGATTTCTTGCATTTGCCAGTATCGTGAATATTTTTGCATATATGTTCATTAAGGGGATTGGCCTATAATTTTCTTTTTTTGTTAAGCCCTTGTCTGGTTTTGGTATCAAAGTAATGCTAGCTTTCAGGAATAAGTCTGGCAGTACTCCTTCCCTTTCAATTTTATTGAAGAATTTGACGAGTATTGGTGTTAGGTCTTCCCTGAAGTTCTGGTAGAATTCAGTGGCGAATCCATCAGGACCTGGGCTTTTCTTTGTTGGTAGAATTTTTATTTTTATTTTGTTGCTTTTTAACTCAGTTTGTTCTATTTAGAGTTTTTATAGCTTCTTGGTTCAATTTTGGTAATTGATATGTGTCTAGGAATTTTTCCATTTCTTCTAAGTTCTCCAATTTATTGAAATATAATTTTCAAAGTAGTTTCTTACAGCCCTCTGGATTTCAGCAGTTTTAGTGTGATTTCTGTTTTTTATTTCTAATTGAATTGATACAGGTTTTTTCTTTCTTTTTTTTGGTATGTTTGTCTAAGGGTTTATCAGTGTTGTTCATCCTTTTAAAGAACCAACTCTTTGGTTCATTGATCCTTTGTATTGCTTTTTACATCTCAATTTCATTAGTTTCCACTCTGATCTTTATAATGTTTTTCCTTCTGTTAATTTCAGATTTGGAATTCTGTTATTATTCTAGGACAGTGAAGGCAACCTTTTAGAGACAAGTGCCCAAAACTGCAGCCCAAAACTCACTTATTTATCACAAAGTGCCAACACTGCAATTAAACCTGAATACTGAGGTTTTAGTTTAGAAAAAACAACTCATACATTTACATCTTTTGTTTTAAAAGAAAAAAACACAGTAACACAGATGCCATATGTCTGCCACCTAGGATCTTGAGATGCATCATTAGGTTATTTATTTGGGATTCCTCAGTTTTTTTAATGTATGAATTCACAGTTATAAACTCCCCTTTTAGAACTGCTTTCATTGTGTCCCATAGCTTATGGCATGCGTGTTTCCATTGTCATTTGATTCTAGAAACATTTTTATTTCTTCCCTGACTTTCATGATCCATTGATTATTCAGTAATGTATTGTATTCCCCATGTGTTTATGTGATTTCTGTGAGTTTTTTTGCCGTTAATTTCTGGCTTCATTCTGCTATGATCAGTAGTATATAGGGAATTATTTCACTTCTTTTGCATTTAGTTAGGCATGGTTTATGGCCTAAGAGATGTTCTATTTTGGAAAAATTGTATGTGCTCTTGAGAAAAATATGTATTCTGTTGTTGGATGAAACACTCTATACATCTGTTGTCAATTTGTTCAATAGTATGGTTTATCTCTGACATTTTTGTTAATTTTTGTCTGGTTGATCTAATTGTGAAAGTAGGATGTTGGACTCCCCTGCTATGATTGTATTGATGTCTGCTCTTTTTTTGTTTGTTTTTTGTTTTGAGACAGGGTCTCACTATGTTCATTCAGAATTCACTATGTATCCCAGGCTGGCCTTGAACTCATGGGAATAGACCACCACAACCAACTATCCTTTTGTGTCCAATACTTTCATTTTATGAAGCTGGGCATGCCAACATTTAGTACATAGATATTTATAATTATTATCTTTTCCTGTTAAATTGTTCTCTTTACCAGTATGTAGTGGCTGTTTTTGTCTCTTCTGACCAGTTTCTGCTTGAAGTTTTATATGTCTAAAAATAATTAGCTATTCCTGCTTACTTTTGGGCTGCGTTTGCATGGAGTATCATTTTCTATCCTACCACCTTTAGTGTATAAGCTTTCTTTTAGATGAAGTGTGTCTCCTGTAGGCAATTATATGGTTGCATTTTGTTTTTTGATCGACTTTGCCACATTTTTTGTTTTGTTTTGTTTTTGTACCAGGGATTGAACTCGGGACCTTGTGCTTTCAAGGCAGGTGCTGGAACCAAGTTTTTTTTTTTTTTTTTTTTTGACTAGGGAGTTAAGACTAATGACATTGAGGTTGCTGGGGCGGTGACTGGGGTGGGCGCTGCCGTGGCCCAGGGGACCAGTGTGGGAGCAGCACTGGCGAAGCAACAGAATGATGGCTGTTTTAGTACTTCGGCTGGAATTCATCCTTTTCAACTTCAAAACTGGAAGCAGAAAGTTAGTCAAACAAAGAAAACAGAATTCATATGCACAGCAGAAAAATTTAAAAATAAAATTATTATAGAGAAAGATAAACACAGTCATTTCTACAACCGAAAAAATGACTTCAGAATTGAGCACAGTATGCTGGAAGAATTGGAAAATAAATTGATTAACAGCAGACTCTAGAAGAAATAAAAAAAGAGTCTATTCAGAATTGGAAAACTAAAAAGCATCAAAAGAGGCAAGAAATTTTCAAGTTAAAAGAGAAGGCAGACAGTATTCCCGTGCTTTTTCATAATAAACCAGAAGATAATCAAAAGCAAAAAGAGGGGGAAAAAAAAAGCAAAAAGAGGAAGAAAGGAAGAAACAGAAGTTGGCAGGTGAAGCTTGGAAAAAACAGAAAAGTACAGAACTGTCAATGAAATATGCTTCTAAGTTAAAAGAAGAGGAAGAGGAAGAGAAAGAGAAAGAGCAGCAAAAAGAATGCCAACGCCAGCTTAAACGAAAATTGCTATTAGAAAGTTACACCTAGCAGAAGAAAGAACAAGAAGAATTTTTGAGGCTTGAAAAAGAGATAAGAGAAAAGTCAGAAAAAAGGAAAACTGTTGCTGATGAAATTTCCAGGTTTCAAGAAAGAGATTTATATAACCTTGAATTGAAAATTCTAGATAGGCAAGCAGAAGAAGAGGAAAAGGCAGAGAAATGAAGATTGGCAAAATTAAAGGAAAAGGTTGAAAATAATGTTAGTAGAGATCCCTCTAGGCTTTACAAATCTACCAAAGTTTGGGAAGAACAAACCAAAAGTATAGGACCAACAGGCTCTGGACCACTTCTACATATCCCACACAGGGCTATTCCAACCTGGAGTCAAGGAGTATAGAGGAAAATATGAGATAATGGAAATACTATCATTTGATGAGAGTACTAGCATATTCAGTAATACCAGGAGAGCATGACTAACCATATTCTTTAAATATCACTAGCTTAGTCAGATTTCTTATTGTGCTGTATGTAAATTGAGAGGTACTGTAAGTTTTATTCTGCATCATTAATGGTTCCTTTTTCTACTAAGAGGGTGTTTAGGGAGGGTATATGTTGGTCTGTTACTGATATAAAAGTTATTTGTATAAATTTATGTTTACAAACATCCATTTAAATACCCAAAGCATTTCAAAGATACTTTGTTTTTGTCATGGCGTAGCAAAATAAATCAAGGCAGTCATAGAGAAGCATTTTTTAAACCAAAATTTTGTAACTTTTGTAATTTGGAAGTAAGTTAGCTTGAATAATAAAATTGTCTTTTTTTTAAGAATTATAAAATAACTTAGTTCTTTTTCTAAGTTCAACATATTGGTACTTTGTCAGTTATTACTTTTTTGTGTAATAAATATTTTGTCTTTGAAAAAAAAAAAGCTAATGACATTGAGAGTTATTATTGTAAGGTGTTTACTGCATTATTTTTCCAGCACTGGGTTTTTTTTTTTCCTTTTGTTTAATTATTGTCACGTTGACATGTATACTTTCCTTTGGGCTTCTAGATGCTGGTGGCCTCTTTGTCCCTCTGTCTAGGGTTCCCTGAGTATTTAGTGTTTAGTGGTCATGTATTTCTTTAGGATTTCTTTTTCATGGAAAATCTTCATTTCCTCATCAAATTTGAAGGCCAGTTTTGCAGGATATAGAAATCTGGGTTGACAATTGTTTTATGGCTTGAAAAACTTTGCTCTAATTTGGCCTTTAAGGTTTGTGCTGAGAAATCTACTGTAATTCTGATAGGTATGCCTTTATAAGTTACTTGCTTCTTTTCTAATAGCTTTTAATATTGTCTCTTTTTGTTGAATTTTTGGAATTTTGATTATGATACATTGTGGAGAAGTTCTTTTCTGGTCACGGCTATTTGGGATTGTTCATGCCTCTTGTATTTGAAAATTAAATTTGGAAAATGTTTTGCTATGATTTCAGTGAATTGTTTATACCTTTTGATTATCTTCTATTTTTTCTTTTATTTCTTTAATTTTGAGGGTTTTTTGAACCATCTAGCAGCTGCTGGATCCAGCTTTCATGGTGTCTTTTGTCATTTTTAGGGTATCATTGACTTTTTGATCTAATAAATCCACCTTGTCTTCAGTTTCTGACATTCTGTCCTTATCTTGGTTGAATCTGCTAACCATGCTTTCTGTTTAACTTTTTATATCTTATATTTCTTGCTGTCTTCTCATAATTTTTAATTCTTTACCAAACTGGTTGTTCATATTTTATATCGTCTTAACTGAGTTTGCTTGTTTCTTCTTTAAGCTTGTCAACAGTTTATTAGTAAAATCATTTATCTGTTTAATAAAATCCTCTTTAAGCTTGCAAAACATCTTACGAAATTGATTATGTGTTTTTTCTTTGAGCCCTTCAAACATTTTGACTATTTGGTTTTTTATTTCTCTGCCTATAACTTCTCAGCTTGATCGTGAGATCGGCTTTTGAGGAGCTGAGGTTTTTGGAAGCATCTTGTTACTTTACTTTCTCCTATTTCTATTATGTTCTATAGGTTGAAGATAATTAAGGTAGAAACACTATCTCTGTAATGGAAATCTCTTTAGCTAGAATCTTTGTCTCTGTGGGATGTCCTTATGTTTGGTTATGTTTTGATGTTCATACCCCTCTTCAGCCTATGCAGTATAATCTTTGAGGGTCTTCTTAGTGTCCAACCTTCTGAAGGGTTGGTCACCAGCCCCAACCAGAAAAGCGAAAAGGGTCTACAGTAATGGTGATGACACAAAGACAGAGTAGATGTTAGCAAACAGCAAAAACTTATTAACAGCAACAACTATGCCACCACTGGCAACAGCAAAGAACTCTTATGAGAACCAATCAAAGCTACAATAGGAAAGAGATTTGCAATAATAAAATGGACACAAAGACAAATCAAGTACTGACATGCAGTCAATATCTACTACATGCAACAACTATACTACCATTACCGATAGAAAAGAATCCAACAATAATAGCTTTTAGTCAACAAAATATCTAAAAAAATTAATAATACTTAATAGTAATAACAACAACAATGGAGAGGAAAGGGAAAAATGAAAGAAGTAAAATTTGAAAAAGAAAGAAAAGGAAGATGAGCAGGAGGAGAGAAAAGTGAGATAAAAATCCAATTAAAGAAGAAGAGTTCATAGAATTAGGTAAAAGTAACATAAAGAAGAAAAGTATAAGAAAAAAATACAGAAAAGAATAAAACAAAGAGCAGAAGAAAGAAAAAGAAAAAAAATCCCCCCAAACCAAAGAGAAATTAGTCCAAAAAATTCCTGTGGTTTGGGTGAATGGTTTCTTTCCAAGACCTGCAGTAGTGGAATCCACTAGGTAAGAGGGAGCGATAATAGATCACAACTAAGACCTATTTTGTTTCCATATCCACTTTTTTTGTGTGTGTATACTGAGTCCTATCCTACCTTTCCTGCTGTAATCCAGGGTTAATCAGTGGTATGGTGTCTTCCTTAGGGCTGTTAGTGTTTGTGCCCCTCTATTGCTGCTCTCTCTAGCTATACAACCTGTGGGCTTGTGAGTGGCCCCCTGGGATGTGGTAACCAACAGAGCCAAGGCTTAACCATGATCATGTTGGGAGATAGGGGAAAGCAAATAGACCAGTGAGCTCAGTGTTGGATGTCGGCAGTGGGGGTGGTATGAGGGTGTCAAACAGTCCACTGGACTTAGTGCCTACGTTTTCAGACCCAGCCCTCTCAGAAAACCATATGTACCTCCTGGCTCCTCACCATAGAGGGCAAGACCATGTGTTTTAAACTGAGCTCTCCACTGCTTAAATTTGTCAGGGGGGTCTATGTCTAGCTCTCACCCTCTCCATGACTGTCTCTTGTGGCCATCTCCCACCCAGTCACTGGTATGTGACTCCAGAAATCCTAAAGTGTAGTTGTCCTATGACTTCTGATTGTTGGAGTAACTAAGTCTTTTTTTTAAATTCATGAATTTTATTGGTACATTTTAGGTATGCGATATGATGACGTTCATCATTGGGAATTTGTACCGTTACATGATATATCATGGTTCTTATTTTTTTCCCCATCCCCCTGCCCTCCCTGCAACCCCTGCACCCCTTCCTATTTACAAAGACTTTGTTTCCAATTTTTCCTTTTCTTAGATTTATTTCTTTCCCTTCTTTCCTTTCCCCTACCCCTCCCACTTCCCCTTCCCCTTTGGACCTTTTCTTCCTATTTCACAATATCTATTAAACATTTTGATCCTTATTTACACTTTCAGTTTCTCATACCAGAGAAGCTATTTGGTATTTACACATGTGTGTCCTATTTATTTCACTTATGAGTATGGCCTCAAGGGGCTGGGGATTTAGCTCAATGGTGCTGCTGCCTGCCTTGCAAGCGAAAGGTCCTGAGTTTGATCCCTGGTACCAAAAAAAAAAAAAAAAAAAAAAGAATCGCCTCAGTGTGCATCCATTTTAGCTATAAATGTCTCTAGTTTCTCATCCGCTGTGGCTGTATAGTACTCCATTTTATCAAAAAACCACATCTTAGCACAGTGCTGAGAGCCACCCAGCAGGGAAGAAACTGGGATGACCAGCAAATTGAACATGAGTTCAACAATTATAGGAAACATCTAAGAAGTGAAGAGGTAGAGAAATGCTGTCAATATAAATTATGCGATCAACATGAAGAAATGGTTTTTGTGACTCCCAGTACTAATGTGCACATCAAACTGCTTGGTACAAAACCAGGTGAAAACCTTGCCTGTGGAAAGCCCCTAATTGGTCATTCATAAACAACTGTGCCTATCATAGCTAACACTGGACTCAAAACTTATGAATCATGGATTTGAACAGAAGCTGTCTCACAGTAACAGACATAGGAAAACCTGCACTGATTACCAGTCCTTTCAGAAGCATACAAAGAGAAATCCTGGGAAAAAGCCCTATGAATATAAGCAATATGGAAAACCCTACTCTGATTGGACTGAAGAAGCTTGGTTTTTTTTGTTTATAAGCAGGTAAGAAAGCCCTCAGTACACCCAAGTATCTTCAAATCTGGGAAAGAAATCACAGCAGAGTGAATATCTATATATGTACACAATGTGGGAAAGGTTTTACTTCTCACAGTGATATTTGGAAACATGAAAGAGCCCACACTGGACAAAAATCCTATGTATATAAACACTGTGGGAAATCTTTCACAAATGATGCTTCATTTGGTAATTACGAAAATACTCACATTGGAGAAAAACCCTATGTGTGTAAGCAATGTGGAAAAGCTTTCACCTCTCACTGTTCTTGTCAAAGACATGAACAAACTCACACTGGGGAGAAACCTTGTGTATGTATGCAATGTGTCAAAGCTTTCAGCCAACACAGTCATTGTGGAACACATGAAAAAATTCATACTGGGGAGAAATCCTATGTATGTAAGCAATGTGGGAAAGCTTTCATCTCTCACTGTTCTTGTCAAAGACATGAACAAACTCACACTGGGGAGAAACCCTATGTGTGTATGCAACATGGGAAAGATTTCAGGCAACACAGTTATTGTCAAATACATGAAAAAATTCATACTGGGGAGAAACCCCATGTATGTAAGCAGTGTGGGGAAAGCTTTTAGCACATGTAGTGATTGTCAGAAAGATCAAAGAACTCACACTGGGGAGA
>NW_004624737.1:4828784-4869835 GCF_000247695.1 Heterocephalus glaber | reverse complement strand
ACTCAGCCATAAAGAATGAGAAACTAGAGACATTTATAGCTAAATGGATGCATATTGAGGCCATACTCCTAAGTGAAATAAATAGGACACACATGTGTAAGTACTGAATAGTTTCAGTGTAAATAAGAATTAAAATGATTAAAATGAATAATTGATAATTTGAAATAGGAAGAAAAGGTCCAAAGGGGTAGGGGAAGTGGGAGGGGTAGGGGAAAGGAAAGGAGGGAAAGGAAAAATTATGAGAAAAGAAAAAAAATGGAAACAAATTCTGTGTAAATGGGGAAGGGTTGGGGGGGGTGAAGGGCACACAGGTAATGGGGAGAAAATAAGAACCAAGATACATCATGTTCAGGTACAAGTACCCAATGATAAATGTAAACAAATTGTATACCTAAAATGTACCAATAAAAGAATTTAAGGGAAAAAGAAAGAAAGAAAGAAAGAAAGTGCTTATATCACTAGCCAAGATGATGATTTACCATTCCTAATTTATATTTGTTTGTTATAACATTCATTCAAAATATCATTCACTTATATTTACTGAGTGGTTACCTTGTGCCAGCCATTACTGTGGGTGCCAAGATGAAGTTGTGAACAAGACAGGCAAAAATCCCCCCTCTTGAACTTTACATTCTAATGTGAAAGGGAAAAATAACTTGTAAAAGTATTAGCAAATGGTGATTTATGTCTTGGCTGTTCACAATTGATCATTACGTTGTATAAAACAAGAATACTTGAGGTTCATAGATCTTAAATTTATTATAATTTAGATATTTTTGACAAAAAACTAGCAAAATATATGGAATTTATTAATGTTTATTCTGTTTTCTAATTTTGTGATTACAGATAAGTAAAAGAAGAAAATATGAATTTCTCTGATACTCAAACAGACATACACCATGTAATGGAAGTCATTGTTCGCTCTCCTTTGTTCTCTCTCTCCTGAGGGATAAACCTAGACACAGTGTTGGCAAACCTTTTAGAGCTTTCAGTGATAACAAACAGCCTGCTGTGGCACAAGCCTTAGGTTTGCTTCATAAGTGCTCTACTACTAAGCTTCATCCCCAGGCCTATTTTTTTTGTTTTTTTGAAATAAGAACTTACTAAGTTGCAAGGCTAGCCTCAATTTTATGATCCTCCTGTCTAACCCTCTGGAGTAGCTGAGATTACAAGTGTGCGCCACCATAGTTAGTTTCTTAGTTTCTCATCACAATTTAATATTTAGAATGTCTGCTGAATACTTCTGTTAGTAATTTTTTTAAAGTAGTCTAGGTAGAAGTCTTTCCAGGCTGCTTTTGATAAGTGAAGTTTCTGCATAGTCAAGGGCCGGGGCTCAGTGGTTTTGCTGCCTGCCGCACAAGCTCAAGGACCTGAGTTCGATCCCCAGTACCAAAACAAAACAAAAAAATCCTCTGCATAGCCAAATCATGCCTTCTAATGATGCAGAATATTTATGCACTGATTTAGCTTGCATTGGGTTATCCTTGTAGTGTCTTATAAACTGATAATTCTTCCTATGAGAATAGTTCTTAGAGTTAAAAATTGTATTTATGCATAACAATAATTGATTTTAGACTTTAAAGGGGGAGCATAAGACAATGATATTGTTTTTACAAGCTGCCCAGAGGGGTATGGTCTCCATCATTCCATTATCAAGGGTAAAATGTAAAGAGATAATAAGCAGTTCTGAAGGAATAAGATTAAATATCTTTTTTTCTCATTTTCTATACTGTATTTATATACCTCAATATATTCTACAATGTATTTAACATGTGGATGAGAGATTTTTAGTTCAGAAAGTAGTTTGTGGTATGAATCACAAAGACAAATGTTGTGGGCTAAATACCTCCCTCACCTCTCAATCATATGTTGAAATCCTAATCCTCTGTGCCACATAGGGCCATTAATGAAGTATTGAAAATGAGGTCATATGAGTGGGCCCTGATCCAACAGGACTGGTGTCCTTACAAGAATGAAACTAGTACACAGAGGAACAACCATGTGAGGACACAGCGAAAGTGGCCATTTATAAACCAAGTTGAGCAGTTTCACAAGAAACCAACCCTGTCAGCACCTCGATCTTGAAATTCTGGGTTCTAGCCTCCACAGTTGTGAGAAAATAAATTTTTGTTGTTTTTAATCTGCCCAGTCTATGGTACTTTTCTATAGCCCTAGCAAATAAATATAATTAATAACTTTTAAAAATTTGTGACTAGTTGTAGGATTAAGTTTTTTAAAAATTGGCACCAAAAACACACTTATTTTTGTCTTAACACTTTTGTTGAACTTTATTTTACCCTCAGAGTTTTCAAGTCAGCAGTATATATTCTCTTTGGTAGTCATGGTAATTTTTCTAAAGATTCTCTTAATAGTTGCTGAGTGAAATTTACTGAAGTTCTTTTGAATGTTTTCTGTTTCACTTCAAAACTAAGATAATATTTGAAATTTAGACCAGTTGGATTATATTACAACATTAAACATGTTTTGAACTTTTTGTCATCACCACCACCTCCTGAATCTTGGGCAGCTAGTTTAAAAGAAAGCAGAGAGAAAAGCAATATTATTAGGAGTCAGTATAAAGGTAGTGTTTTTACTCTAATACTCTCATTGTCACCTTTTAGCCTAATTAGTAAATGAACCTATGGGAAGTACTAAGGGTTTGACCATTCAAAAGCAAATTTTTATTCACAATTCTTTTATTTTTAAAAATATGTGGTTAGAAAATTAACAACTCAGTGTCTCACTGAGACAATACAATATAATGTTCTTAGTTCCCAGAGAATTCTCTAGTAGGAAAAAATTCAGAAGTAAATATGCAAATAAAGGGTAGATCTCTATCCATTACACTGGAAAATTAAAATGTCAGGAGCCACTTAAAGAACTGATGTTTTCATTGTAAATTTGTGATAAAGGTAAAATTTGGTAGTACTTTATTAGTAGTACCCTTGATCTTACATGCACAGTAAAAATCACTTGCTGACATGCATGTCAGATCTTACACTGTCCTATTTGAACCCCTACACTAACTTTGGAAGACTGAAATTCTTAGGTAGGCCTCAGATGGCATGATCTGGCAGCTGGCCACACTACCAGCTTCATCTGGTCTTGTGGCCCCATTGCTCTCTAGACTCCAGTTCTATCAGTTTTAAAATTCTTCAGTTACACCAAGCTTGTTCCCACTTCAACATCTTTTTTGCATATTCTGTTTTTTCCCTTCCTCCTCTACCCTTGCTCCTTTTGTGTGGGTCAGAGGTTACTGTCTTGAGACGGTAGCACAGACATCCCTCAGGAAAGCTCTTCACATCCCCCACATACACACCAGGCTTCAGTGCTTTCCCTGTCACAGATCATCAATTATGCATTGATTGTTTAATATCTAGCTCCCTGTTCAGATAGTAAACTCTTGAAGGTGAAGTTCCCCCTCTTCTTCAAGGGCTTGCCCAACAGGCATTTTATAGAACCTCCACGCATTGGAATACACCAGTAAATGGGTATCCAGGAGTCTGAAAGTGCTGTTTTTATTCTAGTGAAGGACATCCTTAACTTTGTTAATGAAAATGTTCTTATTTTCTATGAATTGATTTGAAGCCCACCAAACACTATAGAACCATCTAAAAGAAATATATCTTCTTTCCAGGCCTTCCCAGAGATGATTTCTTTGTCAATAAGAATTCCTTACAAAACTTTTAGAGTGCTAAACTTCGAAGAAAAAATTATCATTCCACTTTTAAGATCACATTTCAGTCATTTAATGAACACATAGTTGATCAAGAGGCATTTTAACAGGCCTCCTGAAAACAATGTTAAACCCAGTGCATGACTGGGGTAGAAATTTCAGGCCAGAAAAAATAGTACTATGTGGAGACATTTAGGGAACAAGCAAAATCTTGCAGTATCCTTCATGTCACTTCAATTAGCTGGCCAGCTTTACTGTAGTACTTCTTTAAGGTGGATATCCCTAAGACTTTCTTATTATATAGAGAAGAATATTAAGCTCAGAGATGTTAAGCAAGTTGCCCAGAATCTTACAGCTAATGCAGAATGTTGGGCTAAAGCTATATTCTCACTTATCCTTGATCCTACAGATTGGACAATTTCATACCCTAAAACCACTAATTAATTTTTTATAATTAGCAGTCTGCACCTGTTTGCATTTGATTTTTTATGCTTTTGTCATGCAATATTTAGTCATTCCTACTTCTGGCTACTTACACAGAGTGAAAGCAATTCCACTTAACTTTTTCCATTTATTTTTCCTTCCTGCTTTTTCGCCTCCTCTTGCATTATCTTCACCTTTTCATCATACTTATCAGCTAGAGATTTCCATTCCATTCGGTTATTCTGAAGACCATTCAGCATAGGTGTGGTTTCTTTGTTAAACCGTGAGAACTCCTAGAGAGAATTTGAGGTCAGAAACTACTTTAATCATACAGTTGATACTCAGTATTTTTCATATACAAAAAAGGTGCTATAAGGTATGGTGTGCTCAAATCTGCTGTTGAGCAGAACTCAGTGCCTACAGTTTGAGAAATACAGGTGCTTTCTCCTACCTGCCTAATTAGGTCTGTTTGAGTGGCTTACCTCTGAGCTCTCACACCTTTTATTCTACCCAGAATGAGATTAGGTCAAGCCTCAAAGTACTGTGGAAAAACAATGACACCTCTATAATGGCTTTCCCAATGATTACAGTTTGAAAGAAACATAATCATCTAAATGATTATATAGTTCACATCTTGAAGGTTTTATCCCCAGTGCAGCAGTGTTGAGAAATGAGGCCTTTTGCGGGGGGGGGGGGGGGGTCGGTCATGAGAGCTCTGACTTCATGAATGGATTAATCCATTTAAGAATTCATAATTTAATGAATTATTGGAAAGTGCTGGAAACTTGTCAATCAGGAGTCTAGTTGGAGGAAGTAGGTCATTGGGGGTGTGCCTTTGAAGGGTATATTTTATCCCCACCCCACTTCCTCCCTCTCTCACTTTGATTCCTGGCCACAATGAAATGAGAAGTTATGCTCTTTCAGTGGTCTCCCTGCCATAATGTTCTGCTTTGCTACAGCCCAAAAACAATGAAGCAAAGTGAACATGGACTGAAACCATGAGCTGAAACAAGTAAATTTTTTTTCTCAGGTATTTTGTCACAGGAGTGGACATCTAACACACTTACCGTACATACAAAAGTACAAACAAAATCAATAAATCCAACTTGAAGTTTAGGTAGTTCATCTTTTTTGTTTCTGTCCATCATAGGCTAGAACAAGAAAGAAATCTTTTTAAGATGCTTTTCCAAGAATAAGTGAACAAAATACACTGATTCGTATTGCTAATTTTTAATAAGTAGTGCATTCTTTGTTAAGGTCTTTACAATAGGTTGTTGCTGCAGCACTGTTCTCTCCAGATCTCCTTGTTCCCAAAATTCATTTGCAACCAGAAATGCTACCTGCAAAGAAGAAAGGTTTGGTTCACTAGAGAACTTGTATTTTCTTAGTATGAGTGACATTTAAGGGAAGAGTTTACAGTCAATGCTTGAGTAACATCAAACCAGATGCTCTTAAGTTTTAAAAAGATACCATTCACAGATTAGACTGAAATGGAAAAGGGGGACTATTTCTTTTTACTTCAGTGTTCAAATTCCAAGAGTGTCCATCTGCTATTTGTATTGCTACCAATTCTCAGCCATAAAGAGGGGTAATGGAGAGATGCTTATCTTCAAGCTCCAATCTTTCCCAAGTCCTCCTTTGTCCTTCACATTTAGTTTGTGTAAGCATCCAGCATGTACAAAAATTGGTATATATCTTTACTTGATTACATACAGTGCAAGAATATTCAAGATTCTTTCATTTAAAACAATCACGTTCGATGCCTTACATTGACATGAATCAGATTTGGCAAGAAGGGAAAGATGAAATTAACTTCTTCCTTACAAATACTCACAGGCTAGTGAAGACAGACATGAGCCAATGTGGTAAGTCACAGACTGAGGGGAGGGGAGGAAAGGTAAGTTTCATGAATAACAGAGGATACATTTATGCTATATTATCAAGAGTGAGTAGCAGTTTGCCAGGTAAAGAGAACAGGCAGGCCCTGTGCAGGGGTAAATGGAATGTCTAGAGCTTGTGTTAATAAGGCTAGAGTGTGCAGCAGTGACATAGGAAAGAGTGATAGGAACATCCTTGGGAGTGTAAGTTACAGACAAGTAGTGATAGGCCCTGTGTACTGTGCTGGAAAGTTTGAACTTGATTATCCAGGCCAAAGGTTTTTATTCCTGGAGCACTAGGGTTCCTCTCAAGTGTACCAGAGGCCCAAGAGGATGGAGGCCAAGAGAGATTAAAGCTAAAGTAGCTTTTCTTTTTTTCTCTTTCACAAAGTTATTTTTGAACAACTTTTGTGGGGACAGGGAATGGACTTTGTTTCTTTAAAAAGGTTGGAAATATCTGGCAATGGGGAATTTAGAAGGTTTTTAAGTAGTGGTGTGACAGAGGAGAGTTCTGCAAATAATCCCAGCAGCAATCAGAGATTGCTGGGATTGAGAGGCTGGGGAGTTTAGAGGAGATGAATGAGGAGGCCACCACCAGAGTTCTGATCAAAGCCTGGGGAAAAGTCTTAACCAAGCCCATGACAAACATGGTAGATGGAAATGGTTTTGAGACTGAGATGAGCTCAAGTGAGTCCCCAGGTTTCCTGCTTAGGTGATAGCAAAGATAAGGACACAGGAGCTTGACCAGACATGGCAAGCTGACTAAGCATTTGGTTTTAGACTTGATGGTGATGGATTTCAGAGCATGCTACCCCCAAATATTTTAAACTGAAAGAATTTGAGGAACTGCAGAAGCAGGAAGGTGACTCTACCTTTCCCCCTAGCTGTTCCCCCGTGAAGCAAGTCATAGAACCTAGGAATTACTGTTTGACTTTACCCCAAAGCCAATCAAAAGGGCCTCATCCAAGAGGTGCCCCCCTCTATACCTGCAGGAAAGAAGCCAAGCAGAGATGCCGAAAATAATCTGAAAAATAGGCTCTGCTAAGTTTCCCGAATTACTGTTAGTCATAACTCTTTGTCCAATTCTATTTCTCTATGACTGTCCACTTCTTCATCAAGCCCAGCATATAATATACAAGTTTAACTGCTTCTTAGGGTTTTCATTTCCTTATGAAACCGCCCATGTACAACCGAATACAGTTGTGTGCTTTTTTCCTGTTAGTATGTCTTTTGTTAAAAGGGGCCAGAGCCATGAATTTAGGAAGGGTAGGAGAAAGGTATTTTTCCTCCACTGCTGTGGGCTCCATTTATTTTGTGTTTACAGACACAATCCAGGTTTACAGTTGAACATGGTAATTCTGGGCTGTCTTCTGCTTAAGGTTTCCCCTGAAGTTTTAGAAGGAAAAATGGAAGCTTCTTTCTTCCAATTAGTAAGAGGGTAAGTTGTCAAATGTTGCCTCAGAGGTGCTCCCCAAGGTGACAGAGGTACAACCTTAACCTGAACCTCAGTGAGTGCTTTCCAGTAACTGGCAGCACACTGAAGAAGAGATGGGAGCAAAGCCAGCCATAACAGAGGAAAGCACACGTATTCTATTTTTTTGTTTTTGTTTTTAATTTTTGGTTATGGGGATCGAACTCTGGACCTTGCGCTTGCGATGCAGGTGGCAGAAGCACACATATTCTGATGTAGCACATCTATTAAAACACTCATGCATCTCCAAATAATTTTGCATACATTTTTACAGCCTATTCAATGGTAAGGGACTCTTTCAAGAAAGCTGCTTTTCCCCTTCCCTCCTTCCCTCCCTCCCTCCTTCCCTCCTTCCCTCCTTCCTTCCTTCGTCCCTTCCTTCCTTCCTTATCATTATTAGGAATTGAATCCAGGGTCTTTGCACTGAGCTACATCCCTCCCCCTTTTGGAGACAGGTTCTTGCTAAGTCACTAAGTTGCCCAGACTGGTCTTGAACTTCCAGTCCTTCTGCCTCAGCTTCCCAGAATGCTGGGATGATAGGCATGTGCCAGTTTCCTCTATTTTACCTTATTCTAGGGCCTGATGAAGTGATCTGTTGTCTCACTGACACTTATGATTTGTCAGAATAGGGTTCTGAGGTCATGAGAGATCTTCACATGGACTTTTACATGGGATTTAGACATCATCTCAGAGTGTGGCAGAAAAGAAAATGCAATGGGACTTGCCTGACTTTGTACCTCCCAGGGTTTGGATATAGCAGATGGGTCACATGCAGTCATCATCATTGCCCTTAGGAAGAAAAGAAAAATTGTTAAAATAGAAAGAAATACAAAAGATGTTGTTGTTTTTGATACCAGGGATCAAACTCAGGACCTTGCACTTGTGCAGCAGGCGCCAGAACCACTGAGCTAAATCCCCGGCCCCCAAAAGATGTTGTTTTTGCTAAAAGAGAAACACAATTTGGACTACTCACATGATAACCTCTTTTTTGGTTGGATCAATGGTTACATATTTGATGGCCTCCTCTTCAGTTTGCATTTGTTCACAAGCATCAACAAGTTTTTGAAACATGGTTCTCTTCCTAGGAAAAATATTGTTATGCTACAATTTTCTCATATAAAAGCAGATGAAAAATATCTTAACTATGTACTTTTCATATTTTATATTCCCACTTTGCTTTGGGACATTAACATAGCAGTCGAGGCTAGGAGATGGGAATAGCCAATGGCTAACTTTGGCATGAGAAAGGCCTGAGGCAGAAAAGGCACAAACCATAAAGAGGCAAACATAAGTAAGTTTCAAAACTTAAAACTAAAAATTACAAATGAGAAAGGAGATCATAATATAAACATAAAGGCCACAGATTGTGATAAGATAACAGCACATATAACCAACACAAATTTAGAACCCAAAATATATGGATGTTTGGTCTGACTGATAATCAAGACAAATTTGAACAATAGATACCATCTCACGGTCAATAGGTTAGTAGAATAAGCTTTAAATGTGCATGTATTACAGATGTGAGATCACAAGAATTTTGTTCACTCCTAGTGGGAAGGTAAGTTGGCACAACTACAAGAGTACAGTTTTGCAAAGTGGTACAGTGTTGAACAAATGCAAATCATGCAGCATTCTTATCTGCATTTGAAAGACTGGAAATAATCTAAACATCCATGCCTAAAGGAATGAGTAAATTAATTTTAATATATTTAACAGCTGAATAGTCTATACAGTTGAAACACATGAATTAGCTTTTTACTTATAACCAAGGGTAAACCTGTAAAACAATGTTGCATGAAAAAAAGCAGATTTCAGAAATCTGTCTGTAAATACTGTCTGTATGTACAGACAGTATGATATGATATACAAAAAATTTAAAAGACACTTAACAGTGCCATATAAAAAATATGAGTGGAAAAGATGAATACACATCAACATCAGATGGTGATATCTTTGTGAGAAGGGAAAGAAATTCCATAGTGGAATAAGAGTAGAGTACCTTAATCTCATCACTCACTCTTTTTCCTCCTTAAAAAATGAGATCAGAGGCAAATGTAGCAAAATTGAACATTGATTGAACCTGAGTATTTAATAGCTATTTTAAAAGAAAGATCAGAAAAGCATAATTTGAAAATGCTCGTCATTGAATATTTGGATCTTATTAATTATCTCACCTTGTTGTAATCATTGTTCACCAAGCAACTTTATATTTCACATACAAGAAAATGTGTGGATACTTGGAATATCTGGCCTCCTTGGTAATATCATAAATAGGCAGGCACACAACTTAGTTTTGTAGGTTTGACCCATGTGTGTCAGAATCATCAAGATCATTCAGCTTCCATGCTCTGGCAGGATCAAATTTCTGAACTTGAAACACTGCATGCCCCATTCTGGTCCAGGGTGTACTCACCAAGAGAAAAAGCCACCATATGAAATTTTTGACCTCACTCTTCTGATAATGAACAAATGAATTTCTTAATTCAAACTTCTGATAAAAAGCTATACAGATGAGGGACTTAAGTTTTTAAATATGTTTTCTGATGTATGGTAAATTTACTTCCAGGCCTCTACGTTGAGGATATTCTCATTGATAATCCGAAAAAACCACCAAACTTGTGTGCATCTGTGTGAATAAATGCCCTTTAACCTTAATGCAGCAGATAATTCATGGAAGCAGAACCACACATTGTGTGGGCCTCCTTTTGTATAGTCAGGTACTTACTTGAAATACAAAGCCAAGTCAGTTGCTATTATTGCAACCTCAAAGAGATGAATAGCTGTATCAAACTGCTGCTTATTTAGGTTCTGGAAGATGTTTAAACTCTGTAAGATGAAAATAAATCCACAATAAAGTGCAATCATTAATTTACCTTTGGTTCAAAAAATATACCAACCAAACTATGCTTAAGGAGAAGAAAATCTAGGCCTTGCAACGCTTGTTTTCAGCTTTTATGCCATAGATTGAGTAAACCCCTCTATGTATAGTAAGGTAATTTAAACTATAAAAATAGACAGAGTTAGCAAATATTAAGGTCATCAGTGTCTAAGAGTAAATAACATCTTTTTGAAGTAAATGCTATTAGTGTTTTCTACCAACAATATTAAAAATAGAGTAAAAATTTGCTTTAATTGAGGCACTTTAAGAAAGAATTTCTGTCAGATGTCCAGATATTAAACATGTTGAGTTATCTACCAGGTAATTTTAGAATGATCATAAAAGCCATTGGTCTTTCAGAAACTGGAAATTATACTAGTACTCATGTATGTGTAGAAAAAATAATGAAGCTCATCCATGTTGTCCTTTAAATATTTTCTTGAAATAATATTTTACAAAGGCTTACCTAGACCTTTCTTCAGAGTTTATTAATAATTAATAGTTTCCTCCCATATATATCAGCTTCATTTCTTAGTGTTCTGGGAAACCAGGATATAAAACTGGGAATGGTTGTTAAAAGCCCTGACATTCCAAATAGGCCATTTTAGTAATACAGACCAAAGAACAGATATAATGAAATCAATAATGCCAAAACAAAGTAAAATTCCACTGGAAGAAAGAGGACATAGTTATCCTATCCAGACATAGAAGTAGCACAATATAGAAAATAATCCTGGACTAAACAGTTCTTATTGCCTACTAGATTTAAGTGCTTTATGAATACTCTTAGTGCCCTTACAACAAACCACAGCACAGAGAGGTCAAATAACTTGCTTAGGTTAAGCAGCTAGAACAGGGCAGAACCAGTATCTGAACAAATGGAGCCTGCCCACAGAGTTTGTGCTCTCAGTCTCTACACTACACTGCCTCCCAACAAGGAGCCCAACCCAAGTTCCTGGCTTTGCTACTTTGCTTCCTGGACCCTGCCCTCAACTCCTGTGTTCTGTTTTCTCAAATGGGGTTGATAACAGCCGCTCTGCCTAACTGCCTAGCACTAAGTCAACACTTAAAGATAGGATCTGTGAAGCACCGACTCAAATGAAACTGTAATGGGAATGCATTTCAAAAATCCAAATTGCTATAAAATTGAATTATTGCCCTGTCATTATTAGTTATATAAAATATTGAGGCTACCACTAGGTTAGAAAAGAACTGCAAACCCCAAAACCAAATATGGCTCTTGGTCATTGTAAGAGATTGAAGTATTAGAAAGCAGTAACTAGACAAGAACTTGTTTATATACTACATTATACAAAATACAAAGCTTCACTTACATTGTCTTTTTTATAACACCTTCTAGGACAAGAAAAATGGTATTTTATGAAGCATATGTAAATAAAAGAAAGGGAATTTGTGACCACACCTCTTCAAGACATTCACAGAAGGGGACTTCAGGAAGTGCTTCAGAAAGGGGCAAAGACAGTGGGACAGGTGTGTTCAAAGTAGGAAGGAGGATTTTGAGGGGGATTCGTGGCAAGGTGTTTTTTTAAAAATTGTAATAAATTTTGAAAAATGTAAACATTAAAAAAATATAAAATAAAAGAAAGGAAAGCTGTGCATTGCTTTATTAATACAATAAGTTAATGACAGTGAGTATAGTTACCCTTAAGATTAATTAAAGCTATGACTATCGAACTCTCCAAATTACAATAAATGAAAAGGATAAATTGTCTGGTTAAAAACAATTTCTTACTTGGGACAGTTCACAGCAACCCCATTGAGCATATAATCCAGAATCTCTGTAACAAATCTTCTGGATCAAGTTATTTTTCACCCTGGTCTGCATTGGCCAAGGAAGGCAAAAGGAAATGGGGCATTTGACATTTTAATCCCTTTAACCTGCCCTGGCCGTACACTTGATCTTAGCCAAAGGCCGAGAAGTGATTGTCCTGGCTTTAGATTGATGGTGGCCTACCCTTTGGACTGATGGTCACTGGTATGGCTTGTGTCTACATGTCCCCCCCCGACACACACACACAAAATTCCTCATGCCGTCATCAGTGCGGCTTTTTCAGAGGTGGCTGAATCTAGAGTGTGTTATTGATTCATTGTGCAATAGGGATTGAGGGTGTTAAGATTAAAGGTGGGTGATTACTAAATCAGTCCACCGATTGGTTTGGCACCACCTAATCCTGGTAGCCAGGATAAAATATAAGGTGCAGAAAGAGGCTTGTTTTGTCTGTTGTTTGCTTTGCTACCTTCTGCGTGCCATGAACTGTTTCTACTCTGCAATGCCTGTCTGCAATGCCACCCTGCCTTGGAGCCAGACGGTTATGGACTGAAACCTCTATAAACTGTGAGCTAAATAAAACTTTCCCCCTTTAGCTTTGGCTGTCAGGTATTTTATCTCAGCAATGAGGAAAGTAACTAAGACATTTATCTAGTGGCACATTTATAGAAGTGAGTCACTGCCTTTATGTGTTCACTGAGGTACATTGCTATGCTCCCAAAATAATGTGCATCACAGGATTATTCAGCCACATATTTCACAGATTTTTAACTTTTTCTCTCTTTTGGTACTTGGGATTAAATTCAGCGCCTCACAGATGGTAAGCAAATACTCTACCATTGAGCTGTATCTTTGGCCTTTCAATAATATTTAAAACCAACCTTGATTTCTGTAATAAAAATAAATTGGAGTGAGGGCAGCTAGGAATGCAGAAAAATGTCTTAAATTTTTAGGTAAATAGGTTGTTATAACATATGGAATCATTTTAAAAAGCCATACAGACTGATGAATACAAAGAAACAATCCCTTAGGACAGAAATATCATTGCCTCTGCCAAATGTCATATTGTACAGAGCGCATAATCTACAACCATTGACCAAAGCAATCAATATTTATTATGCAACAGTTATTCTAGTGCATATCACTTATATTTGTAAACATGGACATCTGTTGCTATTTGAGAAATATACATGTGTGTGAAAGAAAAAGCCATCTAGAGAGGTAGAGAAATAAGACTAACATTGTTGCACTTCATTTAAGTCATGCCTTTTCACAATTCAACACAATAAAACAGCTGGTTTACATTAAACAAAAATGGTTTATATTCAACTTTTTAGTACTGCTTCCTTTCTATGTGACATAGTGCACCTGAATTTCACTCCTATCTTTTCCTTCTCATTCATTTTCACTTTCATCTAAAAACATGTACAAGTCTCCTAATTTAAAAAGCTTTTCTCAGTTTTACATTCTTTTATATATACAGTTTTTTTACCTGAGTTTCTTAAAAGAAAACCTTTGAATTGTTTTTAAGTTTGTGGATATAAATTCATGTAAAAGATCTTGTTTCTGTTTTTGGATTGGATTTGGATTGAGCTAGAATACTCTTGGCCAAACAGTGGCCGTTGTCTAATAAATGTTTGTGTATCATTGCATACATTTGGGATATATATATATAGGCTTTACCATGCTTTACCTAATTTTTCTTATTTCTCCATTAGCCTTTATTTTCTTTTTCTTTAACATTGTATGTATTTTGGGAAACTCCATTAAATCCTCTTGGAACAAATTTAGGACTAAACATACACATAAAGCTGGGGTTCTTTTGGATTGTTGGTTTAAAGACAAACAGACTCAGTGATGCTTTAATTAGAACAAGATTTCTCCAGTTGTGCACCACACAACGTCAAGGTAAGTCTGTCCCTCTGAGACTGCACAACACCACGAACAACAGCAGAAGAGGAGTAGGTGGAAAGCTGTGCCAACAGACATTGTACTGACTCCACTACTGGGTCTCCTAGGGTAAAGAGAATCACATGGGGAAGCAGACAGCGATGACCTGATCCCAATACAGAAAGCCTGAGGATCACAGGCTTTGCACAGTTTGAGCTTTGCCAACTCTGAAAAATCAAAATCAAAGAGGTGTGTTCCACAAATAAAAGAAATACCACTGGTGAGAGATTATTTAAGACAACAAAGTGAAAGCTAAGGATTTTTCCAGCTCATTGCTGCCCTCCCCCCACAGTATTCTTCAGCAGTTGTCTGGCTCCATTCAAGGATGAGTAATTTCCAAAAGGGAACAAGAATATAATCATTTATATAAAGACCACAAAACATGCGCTGGGGATTTAGCTCAGTGGTGCAGTGCCTGCCTGCCTGTCAAGCACAAGGTCCTGAGTTTGATTTCCAGTAGTGAAAAAAAAAAAGACCACAAAACATGAAATAATCTATAGATTCAGAGCAATTCCAAACAAAATACCAGTAAGTCTGAGTATATGTGTTTGTAAATTGATTCTAAAATTCACATGGAAATGAAAAAGTTCAAAGGGTACTAGACCAATAAAAGTTGAATTAAGAATAAACAATAGGACATTATAAAGCAAAATATGAATTTTATAAGTATGTATGATACATACCTTATAAAACAGAGGTGAAAATGTGGGAAAAGTATAAATATCCTAATTGTTTTGTATTTCATAGCAGGAAGTTAAAAGACAACATAAAGTTAAAACTATAGTTTAAAAATAAATGCTTAAATGCTATAGATTTTTGTAAGTTTTCATGGTCATTTTAGAAGAGTCTTTGAGAATTAACAACTCATAATAATGACATAATTATGTAAAGTTCTACAAATCCTTCCATTTCAAACTATGTTTTCTGTTAAACTCAAGTGAATTGTTTAATGCTTTTGCCATTCATTCATTCCTTCATTCATCCATTCATTCATTCATTCATCCATTCATTCATTTTGGAGTTTTAGGAATTGAACCCAAAACTTTGAACCTAGGCAACTGCTCTACTACTGAGCTACATTCTCAGCCATTGCTTTTTATTCAAGATAGATGGAATTCTAATGAGCAATGAAAAGGAACGAATCACCAACATGGACAAATATCAAAATTAAGATTCAGTATGAATGAAGCCAGTACAAAAGAATGCTTCTAGTATGGTTGCACTTCGCAGAATCTAGGAAATGCAAACCAATCTATAGGAACACAAAACGTTTCAGTAGTTGTCTGGGGCTGGGGGTGAAGAGGAGCATACATTGCAAGGGGCATGAGTGATCAGTCATTTAGAAATGGTCTGTATATTGGTAGTAATGGTACTTTCCCAAGTGTATAAAATGATAAAAACTCCTGGAATTTTGCACTTTAAAAGGATTCAATACATACATCTGACTTTGTAATGTTGATTTAAAAACGTAGCTCTGACTCCAAAAATAGCTTTATAATGTGATCTTATTTTTCAAAATACTTTTTGTCTCCATTCTATCTGTGGATATGCACAGGGTGACTGCAATGAAGTTCTCTGAATGTTAATGAAATAGCTCTTGCTGTCTGGTAGGATTTGAAGCCTCCTTCTTTTTTTTTTTTTGAAGCCTCCTTCTTTCTATATTTGTCTATGAAATTTCCCTATTACTTGAATTTTTTAGTGAGTATATGTAATTCTTAAAACAATCTTGTCATTAACTTTAAAATATGTAAGTATGTAGCATTCCATTTTTCCCAAGTGCACCCAAACATGGCAGGGGGCTTTGTTCCCAGTTCCTTTCCAGGCAAGCCAATCCCTCCATGCTCAGCTGGTCTCAAGAGCTCACAGAGAGTCTATTTTTGTTCTTCTCTCTTAAAATGGTAATACAAATATGAATTCTTTGTTGCACACCAAAACAGATGGAAATGGTTTTAATTCATTCTGCTTGGGGATTGCAGGTGAGTGGAAGCCAGAGAAAGCACAGGCAGTTCTAATCTTCAGTGCAGTGCTTGCAACACCCACAAAAGAAGCATGTTCTTGCTTGTTAGTGGCTGTACACAAAGTATTTCATTTTTCTTCACTACTTCTTTGAATAACATGAGACAAGCTGATAGGGTATGTAAGAAAAAACACAAATATAATTATATGGTTTGTAAATAGATGTTCTAAATGACAATAGCATTCTGTTGTTCTATTGCTGAGCAATTTATTTGGCTTTATAATATGAAAATTAAAATGTCTGAGTAATGCTCAGAAATGCCAAAGTACTGGATAAATCCCAAGGATTTCTCTTATTTAAAGAAATGTAGTAAGTATATTTTTGTTATGGAATAAAAGAATAAAAGAACTACACTGCCTCCTCAAAATGTACAAAGCATATCTGATGGCTAAAAATGTCTTTTTTTAATGTTCAATTTGCTCATAAGCGAACTGACTGCATTGCCTAGCAACTCTATTGACAAGGCTTTAAATGTCTGCAATTAGCAGGCAAATAGAATTGTAGAGAAGTCCTTGAAAAGATGGTATGGATTACTGAGAGGCAATATTCCTTTTTAGAAAAAATAACAAGTCTTTGAATAGCCATCAAAGCCAGTTTAGACTGCAATGTAAATAAAATAAAAAATTGAGATGGAAAACTGTAACTCTGTTGTAAACTGTCAAAGTCCAGAAGAGAAAACACACAGATACTAGGAGCCTTCCCATGATATACATTTAGTTATTTTGCTGCAGTTTTCAAATGTATTTTGCTTCCATAAGTATGTGTATAATTAAATGGTAGACTATATATATATAATACATATATTTTTTATATATATATATATATATATTTTTTTTTTTGGCAGTACCAGGGATCAAACTCAGAACCTTGTGCTTGCCAGGCAGGCAGGACACCACTGAGCTACATCTCTGGCCCTGGTAGATAATATTTGATGCTGCCTCAATGTGGTATTACAGAAACAGTAACGTGTTAAAAAAATTCTTACTCAGAAACCAAAGATTGTCCTACAAGTAAATTAGGCAATAACAATAAATTCAGCAATGACAATTTTCTCTTTCCTTCCTGAATTACTTTCAGTTCTACTCCTTTTAATTTTCATGGAACAGATATTATCTATGTTGTGAATTCTGCTATTGGGAGAGATTCTGTTGGCACATCAGACAGAATGGAGGCCTGATTCAAATGCAGATTTCCAAGCCCCGACTCTAAGGCACCTGCTCAGTAATTGGGAAATGAAGCCTTGGGTCTATGTTTTTAAGAGCACTCTCCTCCCTGATAAACTGATGATTCTATAGCGGTTAGTCCAGTACCCATGTCTGAGGACTGTCATCTTGGAATCACACAGATGCTATGGCTTGAATATGGTTTGTCCCCTCTGAAACTGATGTTGAAGCATGATTCTCAAAGTGAGGGTTTTGAGTGGTGTTTAGGGCTTTAAGAAGGGATCAGATAGATCATTAAGAGGGATTAATACCTATCTGAGAGTGGGTTCATTCTCACAAGCAGGTTGTTAAAAAGCAAGACAGACCCTTGCGTTTTGTGTCTTCCGCATATACCCCCTTGCTTTCCACCATTAGGCCCTCGGCAGAAGCTGAGCAGATGTCACTGCTAGATATTGGACTTTCCAGCCTTCAGAACCATGACCCCAAATAAAACTCTATTATTTAAAAATTATCCAGTTTCAGGTATTTTGTTACAGTAACAGTAAACAGACTAAGACTCAAGGTTAGTGCTTTGCCAAGAGCATTGCAGATTGAGCAAAGCTACAGCAGGGTTAGCATGGACATGGTGTTGGGTGCTCATCAGCCATATGTTATTAAAGCTGCTCAAGTTATTTTTTTCTTTCTACTTTTTTTCCTAGTTACTCTGCCTTACAAGATGTTCCCAATTGGCTGTGTGGATCAACTTGGCTTTTCATTAATAGAAGAATTTAATGTTTTGTACAGTGTCGAACATATTTCTGTATGTGCCCTCTCTGAGATGGTAATGAAAATTTATTACTGAAGGTGAGAAAAGCCCCACCCTCTAGATGATGTGTTTATCCTAAGTAATTCTAAACAAATTCTCTACCTGTGACAAGACAATATTCCCCTGAATCCTGGCTTGTAACTTTCATAAGAAAATGTTATTAGATTACATCTATGATTCATTCACATGCCTCTATATACTCCTTAAATAAAACTGATAAATAAGAATGATCACCCCCTGTGTTTGGGTCAGTAGTATACAATATTGTCCAGTCATAATGAATTCTACAAGTTTAAAGCTACGTCTTGCCTAAAGCCATCTCTAACCTTTCCATCTTCTCCAGTGAATGTGTTCTCTCCCTTTGGGACTCCAGAGAATGACTCAGTGCCTCTCTGATAGTAGGAGTTTGCTTCTGTCTTATGCCCCGACCCATCCTCATCTCCACTACCAAAGCCTGACTTTCTCTGAGGTACACACCATACTCTACAGTGTGTTGTTCTTCATGAAAGAAGAAAAGCAATGGTCACATAGCCTGCTTTCCCTGTTAATTTAACTTTCTATGGTCCCTTTTCTCCTCTGTCTCAGCTACTTCTAGCTTGGTAGTTCAAAAATACTGTAATCTAGTAACTTTTGTTAATCAACTTAGATAAGAGATACATGGCCAACGCTATAACCTAGGGCTGCCCCCTTTCCAAACACTTTCTGTGGGTTAATGCTGGAACTCACAAGCTACCCAAGAGAAGGGCTCACATACCTCATCCTTCAGGAGAGTCTTACTGTACTCCAGGTGGTGTCTCTCCAAAATAGAAGTCCCATGAAGCTTAGCTAGTAGAGATGTTGATCTAGGAGGAAAAGGATGTACTACAACTTCAGCTCTTTAAAATTTACACATAATCCATACAATACAGAATCTTTACTATCTCAGGATTCTTCTTCTTCTTTTTTTTGTACCGCTAAATATGGTTATCTTTATTTTCTTTTTCCTTGCCCAGCCCTATCTAAACATAAAATAAAACTACAGGACTGAAATTAACAATCCATTAAAATCAGCAATAAGTTATGAAGATCATAAAGCTTTTTAAAAGTGATTAGGGGTAGTTAAATTATTTAAAGTATACAAAGTCCAAAATGTCCCCACCAATGTCTCTGAAATCATCAAAATTATATATTAAAAATGTTGTTTTAGATTTAAAGGTGAGAATATGCTATTTTAAGGATAAAAATACATTTTTTGAATGCATAAATGATTGTTTACACTAGGAAATTTGATTCCTCCTTAAGTTCCTTGAAGTTTATGGTAATGGATTATGACTTACAAGAGAGATAGCAAACCTATGGAAGTCTATAGATTATCTGCATACAAAGTGTTCATTAAGAATTCTCAGAAACCAAGAAGAAAATCACTATAAAGTAACGTTTCACTTTTCCCCCAAGTTAGTGACATGAATGTAAACTTTCCCATTCATTAAGGGTTAAACTCACCCAGAGGCACCCTGATTTCTTCAAAGCTTCCTATCCCAGGAATGGGAGGCTACACTGAAAATATAAAGGAAGATAGAATAAAAGGTAGAAAGATGCTAAGGGCAAAGGTCTACACATGGGACGAATTTGTCATGGAAACATGGAATAAATAATTTTAAGGAAGGAAAAACTCAGAAACATAGATGACTGCCTTAGAAGTTTCACTTTACTTTATAGAGAGCAGAACTTCAGAGACAGGAGGAGCCATTGGAAGGATGTAGAAAACCAAACACAAAGGTAGATGAAAAATTAGACCATGTCTGATGAATATAACAATCATAATTTTAACAAATATGTAAATACCTACTGTTTGTCAATATTGGAGGTTTTTAAAAACTGAATCAAATTTAATTCCAGTTAGAAGAGAGTGCAATATGTAATTCTTTTTAGGTTTAAAATGATGCTTGAGGGCCGGGGATTTAGCTCAGTAGTTCTGCTGCCTGCCTCACAAGCGGAAGGACCTGAGTTCGATCCCTGGTACCAAAAAAAAAACACCAAAAAAACCCCCCAAAATAAAATAAAATGATGCTTCATCATCATTTTAACAAATCTTCGAATACCTACACTGTTCAGTCAGCATTGGATTTTTTTTTTTCAGTACTGAGGATCGAACTTAGGATCTTGCTCTTGCAAGGCAGGCTCAGTGCCACTGAGCTAAATCCCTGGCCCCAGCATTGCATATTTTTTCAGAAGTATTTATTTCTTTTTTTTGGTACGGGGGATCGAACCCAGGACCTTGAGCTTGAGAGGCAGGCGCCCGAAACACTGCCCCCGCATTGGATATTTTAAAAAAAAATGAATCAAGCTCAATTCTTTTAAGAAGGGAGTGAAATACTTAATTCCTTTCAAGTTTAAAAACATTCGTCAAATATGTAATTGGGAAACGAGATATTCACCCAGTCTCTAAATAATGCTTCACAAATTACTCATGAAAGAGAAAATACTCCTTTCATAAAGAGATCTTATAGAATCTTCCAGTAATAGTTTTACATAACTTCATAGCTAATGGACAAAATTATATCATGGCCTCCTGGTGGGATGCCCTGAGAAAGACACAAGATCATCTATAGAGAATTTCTGCCAGAAACATTTTCCTTGAATTTATTAATCAAAAAACATTTGCTGGAATTTACCTCAGTGGTTCCACCACCTGCTTTGCAAGTGCAAGGACTAGAGTTCAATCCTGCGTACTGAAAAAAAAAAAAAAAAGAAAAAAAAAGAAAAGAAAGAAAGAAAAAAAAGAAAAAGAGAAGAAAAAAAGAAGCAATTGAATAGAGGGCCAGGGATTTAGCTCAGTGGTTCCAGTGCCTGCCTCACAAGCTCAAGGTCCTGAGTTCGATCCCCAGTACCCCCTCTCCCCAAAAGAAACAATTGGATAAATCCAAATAGAGGGACATTCTGCAGAATAATTGGCCCAGGTTCTTCAAAAACATCAACATCCTGAAAAAACACAAAAAGATTGAGGAACTACTCCAGACTAAAGGAGACTAAAGATACTTGACAGGAAAATACAATGTGTGATCCTTGATTATATGCTGAATCAGAGGGGAAAAACAGATATAAATGACATTATTAGGATAATGGGAAAAGTTTAAGAAAACATTCTATGTTAGATAATAGTACTGTGTCAGTGTTAAATTTCCTAAAGGTAGTCACTAAATTGTATTTATATGGATGTATGTACATTCCCTTATTCTATGGAAGTATGTGTTGAAGTGTTTAGGAATGAAATGTCACATTGTCTGCAACTGACTCACATACAGTTCGGTAAAAAAAAGTTAAACATACACATTCATATGTACATGTATGGGAAGGAAGAATAAATTTGGTAAAGTGTTTTCTTAGAAAAAATAATTTTTGGAGAAGTTATTAAAGATTTCAGTGGGATCTGGAGGGAAAAAAGAAAAGCACAACAACTGTTAATAATGTTCTATATTTAGAATTCTGGCAACAGTAAGCTTGAAGAGTTGAAAATAGTTTAGACTTGACACTGCTGAAGCATTCATCAGGGAAATAACCAGAGGAAAGAACCTCATGCAAGAGAGGTGACAGTGTGATTTGATTATTTAACTTATCAGGTTTTCTTGACTTTCCAAGAATAACTTTTTGAGGAAGGGACGAGGCTAGTGCAAAAACACTCAGGGATCTTTTAACCTAGATGAGTAACATCTCAATTTCCTTCCGGAATTTGAGAATGTGTGTGGAGCAGGGAGACCACCATCTGTATTCCCTGGGGAATTTTGATCTGGGGCCGAGGTGGGTGAAGGCTGTGTACAAGCAACTATTATCTTAAAATTTAAGTAGTAGAAAATGGTGCAATTTGTGGATGAGAAAACAGTGAGATTTGTCTCTGAAATCTTTTAAACCAGTGATTTCTGAGGACTTACAGAATAATCACTAGAAAGAGCAGGAAAGGTGTGGAAAGAGCAAACACCAAGGCTGTATTCTGAGCACTTCTGTGAGAGCAGCCCGGGGCCGCCTGTGTTGGGGCTTCAGCAAGGCATCTGAAAGGGGACCTTTTCAGCCTTCCATACCATTTCGAATACTGGATGTATCTACTCAGTATTCTCTCAAATAGCTGGAAAGCAGAGCCCAGAGAGTGTTGCTTTGTCGATTAATTGATTGTCTGGAAGTAGGTTTCCAGCTCTGTGCCCCAGAGCTCTGCGCTTGCTCACTTTTAACAACCTCTCCAATAAACATTGACAGAAACAATGACTATCTAATTTTTGGATGATAAAAACTGCATAAAACTCCAATCATTCTTAGGCTGACAAGAGTATAACTTAAGTGGAGATTTTGACTAAGAGTAGAATAAAGAATAAAACTATAAACATGAAATTTAATTAGGATTAAATACGAAATACTTTAAGCCATTTCTGGATTATTGTGCCAAATTCTAAGACCTACATTTAAAGAATGACACAAAAACACTGGAGTGGGTTCAGAAAAGAATGGCAAAATTACATGTTAGAAACTGTTATTTAAAAATAATTTAAAACAGCTTCAACCTGAAAAAGAGAATATTTTGGGAAGATAGACATGATTATTCTGTTTAATATACAAAGGAATACCATGTGTGGGAGAAATTACATCTATTCAAGAGATCCAGAGAGCTGAACTATGAGAAACAGAAACCGAAGAGACCGATTTCAGTTTAGTATCATGGGGAAAATTCAGCTATTAGAATCACCCCAAAATAGAATGTGATCTAGTGTGAAAGCCTTGTGATCAAGTGGATTTGCCACTGTGGAAAATAATCAAATACAGATTAGAGGACAAAGGAAGGCTTACATTGGATGAAAGAGTGAAATGAATTCTAAAATTCCTCATAGTTTTTTCTGATAACTAGTGATAAGATGAAGAAGACCAAAAGACCAGAGAACTAAAATAAAGTAAACAGTGAAATGGGGTTGAGAGGGATAAAGAAATCTACAAACATAAAACCAGAATACAGAAAGCAAACTGGCTAGAAAAATAAAGAGAACACAAAAACTTGAGGAAATAATACAAATTTGAAACTGGCAAAAGTTTTAGGGTGTTGTCAGAGGACATAGTCTAAGGTTGGAAGGTAAAGTTGGAAGCCAGAACCTAGGAGGTCAGACATTTGGAGACAAGTAATCTGACCAAAGGCCACAAGGTTAAGCCAGCTGTGTTCCTACAGCTTCAGGTCACTCCACAGATTACCTCATTGGTACCATCACTGTGAGAAGAATAATCCAGTACTATTCAACCTCTTTATTAATCACACTTGCCAATATAATGTCTTAATACATTTAAGGATTCCTGAGCAATTCTTTCAACACAATATGGATACATAAAGAGTCTTGGCAAGGATAGTTGTTGAAGGACAATGTGCAAAAAGACTGATCCCAGGAGCTTGGAGGAGCTGCTGGAAGTAGACCATGTTAATTCTGAAGAACACAGACCTATCCCAGTTTGTAGTCAGGAAGCCTTTCCATCACCTTTATATGCGTGATCTTATTTAATCTTTACATGTTCCCTATGTCCAGCTTATAAAACAAAAATGACTTACAAACACTTTTGACTCCACAGTGCCAAGCCAATGCAGAGGTGTGGAGTGTGGCTGCATTCTTCCTGCAAACCTAGAGGTGAGCCATCACATTTGATCCTGCTTCTTCCTGTCAGTGAAGTTTGAGCTTGTTTCCTCAGTGGTAAAAGTGAGGGATAATAGTGCCTCCTGTGTGAATGTGTTGTGAAGTTTAAATGAGGTAATGTTATTAACTAGGTCTCCAGCATATAAGTGAGGCTTAATAAATATTAGCTCTTTTGGAACTGAATGAGCTAGTGCACTGCTGATTGGGAGGGAGGAAGAGAACTCCAATGACTGCCGAGAGACTTATGTTCAAGAGGACCGAGTGGCCACTGCGGGCTGGACCTTCCTGAGATGAAGACACACCTTGCCCAAGCCTCAGTGGAGATACTCTTTTAAGGTAATTGTTGAAGGCAGAAAGTCACTGTGAACAAAGTGCTTTTAATTCATTGAATACATTTTTCTTAAGCAATTACTATGTAAGTTTTACATCTATAATTTCATTTGCTTCTCATGATAATCTTTGAGAGGTCAATATTATACCTAGTTTATATCTAAGCAACTTAATTTTAAATAGAGATTAAGGAAATAGTTGGACTCCACAAACCCCATAGTCAAAAAGCCTTTTATCTCCAAAATAGCTTCATTGCCTCTGGAGAGGAGCAAGCCATGTGTCAGAAGTAAGCATGACGGTGGCTGAGACAGATCAAACATCCCAAAAAACATTCTCAATGGGCTGGGCTGGCCATGAGCACTGCTGATGAATTTTGAAGAATGCCAGTGATATCATAATAGTCATAATAATACCTAATAGTGATTAACAGCTAAGAGCTTATCATGAGTGAGGGCTTTATATACATCATCTCATTTAATCTTTACAACAGCCTTACATGTTCGATTCCATTATTATAGTTCCTGTATTTCAGATAAAGAAATTGAGCCTTAGAACGTTTAAATAACTTGTGAGCTCGTTCCCCACAGAGCACCACCAAGTGGACAAGGCCGGTTGAGTCAGAGAACCCAGCAGTCTTCCCAGTCTCACCTGGAGCAGGGCTATATGGGTCCACCTCAGGGTGGAAAGCTAAGCATAGGGGAGAACTGAAGCCAAAACATCAGCCCCTTATCACTGCCCAATGCATCATGTCTGGATTTTCAAGGCAACACTACAAAACAGGCATCTTTGAAGACTTTTTTACTTCCAGGGTGTTGTGTTTTAATGTGCTCTCCAAATTTCATGTGTTGGAAGCTTTGTCCCCATTGTGGAAACTTTGAGAATTAGGACCTTTGGGAGGTGCCTGAGTCCCGAGTGCTCTCTCCTCAGCTGTGTGCTAATGGGTCATCAAGGGAATTGTTTGTTATAAAGACCAGCTCTCTCTGGCAAGCTTCCTCTGCAGCACCATGCATTGTCCTGTGCTGTTATGTTGTAGGATGAAGACCCTCACCAGATGTTGAGGCTATGCTTTTGGACTTCCCAGCCTCCCAACCATGAGCTAAATAAACCTCCATTCTGTTAAAAAAAAAAAAAAGAAAGAAAGAAAGAAAGTTTAAATAACTTGTGATTCCCAAATCTCTCTGACCCTGATATAACATCCTTATTACTGCACTTCTTCTCTTGGGGCAAGAGAGGATGATAGCACTGATATTAAGGTGGGCCTACTAAAGAAGGGTTTAACAGAATCCAGAGGACCAAAAAGGAAGAAGTGTTCTCTAGCCTGAGCTGGGAATAGCCCCCGGGTGTACAGTAGTGTAAGCCTAGGATTAATACACCTTAGTATTTGAATTCAATACCTCAATTAAGCAAAGTTGTAAGAAGAAAAGGTGAAGGCATATATGAATGAGACAGAGCCCATTTGGAAATGGAAACAAAAGGGAAAATGGAATGCAGGCACCTAGGGAGAAAGAGCAGGTGTTGTCATAAGGGCTGAGGCTTGCTCAAGAGGGAACAGAATATAACTCTGAAATCTACAAACATGGTGAAGAAAAACTGACTAGGTTAAGGGACAGGAAATTATTTTTTCTCCCTTTGGGCATCTTCAAACATTCACCAGTACATGCCAGCACTGCTTTATGTTCACTTACTTCATTTGGTACAAATTATTGGTGCCTCTGTGGTCAATGTCATGGCAGAAAGCAGCAGCAACCATGGCAAAAGCTTCAAGATCAGTGTAGTATTTCTTTAGTCTTCCTGTCTAAAAATAGAGAATGATACATATTTACGTGGGTTTATAAACATCTATTCCCGGTGCAGCAAGACCTGCCTGCAGTGAAGGGGACCCATTATGTTTTTACTACAAGTTGGATTTTCTCTTGTGAATTTTGTAGCATTTTGTGCAATTCCAAAACCTAGCAAGTGATGGAAATTTTCTTTAAGAGGCAAATAAATGATTGTCTAAGTGATAATCCAAGTGCCCAGGGATACCCATGTCATCTTTAGGGGATGAGGATTGTGCTTGTGAATTTCAAAATGACAGATCTGAAATGATGGACCATATCCATTTGTCACCATGCTCAAGTGGGAAATGTGCAGATTTCCAGTGATTTCCAGCATGCCGTACTTACCATCAGCAAGGTAAACATGGTCTGCCCCACGTTGAATCCATGCCGCCAGTTGTGGTAAGTGATGGACCGGTACCCCTTCCTCACTGTGTACATCCATCTGGTAAGAACCTGTTACCCAAAGACGACAACACCATTCAGACTTTGGAACAGAACTCTAAAGGTTAGAAGTCTGTGACAATCTTATCTAAAAAGATGTGTCAGTCTTGTTGACAGAGTTTAAGCTGATGTATTTACAAAGTTAATGATAATTTAAAATCCAAACTGAGTTAATCTTTTGAGCCACAGAAAACATTAGTGAAGTACAGCAATGGAATCAAACAGCATTTTAAGTGAAATATCATCTGACCTCTACAGGTACTTTGAATTTCTCCACCACATTTATTTCAAAAAACAGTTGTAGTCCACATTTAATCAATTCATGCTCAGTAAAGGGAAAGTCACTGAAGTGGAATTCATATAGGTCTACTGCCTTTGGATCCGGCAAGTCCTCTTTCTATTGAAAAGACAGATTGTTTCAGAATACATTTATTTTTTCCCTTTACACTCACATACCCAACACTGAAGTAAAAAATTACGATAAAAGAATACCATAGACAAGTTACTGAGCCAATATATGTCAGACACCGGGTTATACAGTTTGCATAGATTACCCTCAAAACAAACATACAAAATTATCCCCATTTTACAGGTGGTTAAGTTGAGACTCAGCCGTATTTAAGCAAAATGATGGTTTCTGATCCTCTGGTTCCTGTGCCTGGGTTGGCCCCTCACATTCCTGTCCCTTCCCCATGGAGGCTCCCAGGGCCCTCCCATGCTCCTGTCTCTTGGTACCTACATATGTCCTCCACATTATGGATAAAGCAATCCCTCAAATATGCACTCCCATGTGGAGAGACAGACAATGCAATAAGCACAACTCTTAACAGTCAGAGTTATGGGGTAGGGGTGCCCTGTGCCACAAAGCCTTCCTGCTGGAGGCTTTCGCAGACTCACTGTTCTCTGAGGGTTATTTAATGAACAAAGGTAAATTACTCTGGCTGCATTGCAGGTTCAGTCATGCCAAAGTATAAATGTGCATTTTAGCAGGAAACAAAGTACAAATTTCTCAGAATTATGATTCGCAGTCCCCATTTACAGACACAGGCAAACCCATAAAATACTACTGTAATACAGAAACCACAGATTTTGAAGAACCACAGTTTTTCAGGTTGTGATACAGAGACTGGTAGAAACAGTGACTTCTTATTGTTCTTATACATGGGCATTCTGGCTCCCATCGAAGATTTTTTCCTCTTTGTAGGAATCATGCAGCTGAGGTCTGGTGGTGTACAGGAAGTGGCTACAGGCCATGAGGCTGCAAAGTGACCACACTCCAGCCTGCTTCCAGCCTGGCTGGCCTCATCTACTCCCAGAGGGGTTGCATGAACTCTGATCAGGTTATTTTCCAGGTCCCAGAATGCAGGCTGATCACAGTTTTGTCCTGCACCTATGCCAGGCCTCCCAAGTAGTTTTTGTCACTTCTCACCTCTACTCCAGCCACTTTCAACCACTCAGGTTTTCCTGAGACAACACACTGTCTTGAGTCTGAGTAGGGCAGTGGCCTTGGTTATGTTTTTCTCTCCCTAATCCACAAAGGGCTTTGTGAACCAGATCATAATATCTTTTGCCCTCAGCACCTAACATTGTCTCTTGTAGTATGGTGTGTTTCAATAATTAATGAATGAAGAAACTGAATAAAGAATGAATGAGCTGCTTCACTCAGAATTCCTCTCCAAATCTATGGTTGGGGAAATGTTAGCTGCAGGAGCCTCTGTAAGTGCCCAAATGTCCTAGGGAGTATGAAGGCACTGGTCACCGCCCCTACCTGAGTCAGAGCACTGTTACTCTGGCCCTTCCCAGCACAGATGCATGGAAGCCTTGTCATGCCTCAAAAAGAGAGCTGAGCCTCCCTGGGGCCTACAGTTAAAGGGTGAATGTGGAGAAAGAATCAGGGTGAGTGGAGATGGACACATAAGAATATGTTTGAGAAAAGATGCCAGTATAATTCTAGAGAGCTCTTCTGGTTTATTTAAATTTCTAAATTTTATGCAGCAATGATTTAGAATTAGCTCAGCATAGCTTTTACATTCAAAATATGCTGTTTTTGGTAAGTCTATGGTACTCTGCCTATTTATTGATTCTGCCACATAAGGTTCTTCCTTCTCTACAAAGGTAGCTAGAGAATTTCTAGTGTCATGCTTGTCAATGCAATCTTATTTCACAAGAAGATGCATATTTGAGGACAGGTAAGGAGGGAAGAAGTTTCCTTTTCTGGGCCAGGAATGAGAGGTGGCACTCAGAGGCTGAGCCCAGGAAAGTTGGAGAAAGAGAGGACATCTCAGGTAACACAAAAATATGGACGGGGTGAGGAACTGGTCCCTCAACAGGAGTCAAAGGCCAGTGGTCTATGGCGGGAGAGCAAAGGGCTAGTATGGGAGGAGAGAGCCTATACAATAGATAGGGGGCAGGTAATTTGGTGTGACGCCAGTTAGAACTCTTGTATCATGAATTGGATAGGGGCAGTGGCAAACAAGATGAAGTAGATTACAGGAAATTAGATGTGATATTACCTCAATTTCCATCACAGAATTTTGGCCTCAAATCTTGGTAAATATCCCAGAAGTTCATGAGATCACAGAAGAGCTGCACTCTAGAAACAGGTGTTCCACCCCAATAGTAAGGGCAAAGACCACTGCCAACAAAATCTCAAACCAGTTTTCATCTATCAGAAGAAAGTCTAGTCCTCTTTGTAGAAAGATAATAGCACTCAGAGCCCTCACAAGTTTTTATTTATAAATTTTAAAATTACAAAGCAGGTTTTAAAACAAGATCAAAGGACTGAAAGCCACATTTAAAAATAGACAATAAAACCCACACTTGAGGTGATTCAGGTATTAAGAGGGGTACTTTAAAGTAATTATGACCAACAGATTTTTAAAAATAGAAAGAAAAATAGTCAAAATAGATAAAGTGATGAAAAATTTAAACAGAGCTCAAACTAAAAAAAAAGAATCAAATGTACATTCTAGAACTGAAAGAAACAGTCTCTAAAATTAAAAATTTATTGAGTGTGTTTAATTGTAGACTGGAAGCAACAAAAGACAAGACTAGGGAACTGGAAGAGAAGTTCATTTCAACCAGAAATAATAGAAGTCACCTAATGACCACACACACACAAAAAAGCACCGAGTCTCTCCAAACGCCAGAAAAGAAGCTGGAGATGGCAGATGGTCATTGTGCCTTGCAGTGGTCTACGTTCTAGTGTCACTTTGGCATGTCCTCTGGGCAGCCATGGTACGAGCTAAAATAAACTATGCTGTGATATCCCTAGATTCTGTACCTGAGGTTCCTCATGCAGGAGCCTGGTTTAGCTTGTTAACTTAATTGTAGGGAACACAGAAGAAAGAAAAGCAGGAAATCAAAAGATCAGGATTTAGCAAAGATCTCCTATGTTTTTGGCCTTGAGAAGTGTCAAGATAAAGGAAACATAATATTTATTGAAAACTGAGAAAGCATGTTCTAATATATTTTATTAAAAAGGCATCAGAGAGAGAAGAAAAACACTTACCAAAATTTTAACAAGCTGTTTTTCTTCACAGTCTTCAATTACATCTATATTTAACTTCTCTTTAAATTTCTAAAATGTAAAAGCAATTGAGGTGTGAAATGCCTATGAAGATTTCTGATATATTAAAATCAGATAAGATATATTTAAAATGTCCTATAAAAAAGTCCATGATAAATACATATTCTTTATACAAAAACCTTATTATGAACAATTCTATTCAAGAAATAATCAAATATTATTGATTTCTCTAGTCTCCCAAAGTGTAACAGTAGTCATCACAAAAAGAACAGCAAAAAGGAGGTGTGGATTATGTGTATGTAGGTAATAAAGAAAAAAAAATGAGTGGTTTACATCTGTTTTTCTAGTAGCTGATAGCAATTTCTCATGATTCCTCTATACTTTCTCATCTTTAATATCTCAGACTCTCAAATCAAGTATGTTTTAACTCTCAATCTTCCCACCCAGCAAAACCAAAACCAATCAAACAAAACAAAATCCTTCCACAAAACTACACACATTTTAAAAGCTAGGGAAATGCAAGGAATAGAGATAGTGGGTATGGGATAGTTTCCCTTCTTTGTGGTAACCAGAATGCTGAGCAAAAATCCACCAACTCCTCCATCATCCATGTCTTGATCATGTGACTTTCTTTCATAAATGATAAATTAAGTAACTGTAATGTGAGCAAAGATTTGAAATGTGCTTCAACAGTTGGGCTTCCTTTCTGCACTTCTGTCACTAGTGTGAGAAGAGCACTTATCAAGCAGTGGCTAGTCCACAGAAGAAAAGAGACCCAAAGAGAAATCCAAACTCACAGCTTAGAGCCACACTCAGTCAAGGTAAAAGAAAGCCTAGTCAACTCCCAAATGAGGAGTGAGAGATAGATGTTTATTATGTTATGGTTGTTTTTAGACAGCATTGTATAAAAATAGCTGACTGCTACACTGCTCTTCCTGGAAATATTTTTTTCCTTGTTAATATACTTAAATTTAGATGTTAAATTTAGAGCTGCTTCAGCTCTTTAGACCCAGGAACTGTTTTCAACCAAGCACCATTTCAACCAAGCAATATGGACACCAGTAAAGGTTTGTGTACACTGAGCCATTGAGCTCCACTTTTCACCTCTTCTTCTCTGTCTTCCTTTCTTTATCACAGGCTAAATCTCTTCTCATTTGTCAGACTCCTGGGTAATTAGGTGGTTTCCAGAAGCTAACATTCACATCACCTAATGTCCAACAGACTGAATTCACCACTTACCAAAACAGACTTAATTTCATCAGCAGAGGCTTTGATCTGGTTCATAAGCATTTCCTGAGCAATGTCTTTTCTGTTTTCTAGCTTATTCATTTTCTCATAGGTGTCAGTATTTAGAAGAGACCATCCAAGAAATTGTGTGAGAGTCTGAAATATATAAAAAGTGATTCAGATTCTCTACAGTTGGAGGAAAATTGATTTGGGGGCACATCTGCATGCTTTCCTGTGAGTCAGCCTCTATTCTACCATCAAGACCCCAGTTCTTTATTTTATTTTATTTATTTATTTTTTTGGTACCAGGGATTGAACTCGGGTCCTTGTGCTTGTGAGGCAGGTGGTGGAACCACTGAGCTAAATCTCCAGCCCAAAGAAAGTTTTTTTTTTGGTACTGTGAGACCTAACTAACTCCATTTTAAAATTCGACTCCATCTTGGAATAAGACAGTAAAGTGGCCTTGACATAAATTCCACTTCACTGAAGTCAACTATTCCCCTAGTCTCCTTTGTGCCCATAAACTAATGATAAAATGTCCTTGCTGTGAGACAACAGATAAAAAAAGGACACAGCTCCTAACTCAATCCTCTGTCTGCCCAGAAAACAGACGCTCCCGGGCCCATTATCTATAGAACATTCTGTCAATGTGCTGATTGTTCCTTTTTCCCATAAAATCTACATGTAGCCACCCCTCAACCCCCCCCCATGTACACCCCATACTTGCTAAATATCAACCAATCATGTAACTGCTAAATGGAAAATCCCCAAACCTTGCTATAGCCACAATAAAAACCCTGCTGATTTGGAATTCGGGGCTCTCAATCCTGATCCGCTGCGTCGGTGACAGTTGAGTGCCCCTGCTCGAGCTTGAATAAACGACCCTCGTGTGTTTACATCGGAATCAGCTCCTTGGTGGTCTTTGGGGACTTCGCGATCTGGGCACAACAGTACCAGGGATCGAACTCAGGACCTGGCACTTGTGAGGCAGGCACAGTGCTTGTGAGGCAGGCACAGCACCACTGAGCTAAAACCCTGGCCCCCAGTTCTTTATTTTAATATAAGAAAAACCACATGAGCTTATTACGCTAGACAATAAACTCTGCTAACCCCTTGCTTTTCAAAGTGCCATGTACTATGAGTCTCCTATTGCAGGGGAGAAATTACAAACACCAGTAGAATAAAACAGGACCTAAAAATTAGACAGAAGGCTAAATGAGATGAAAATGAGAATGAGAGTGAATAGTAAGGAGGAGGAGAAGAAAAAAGACAGAAATATTCTTTCCTGTTTTTCTAGAATTAGAAAGCTTTTGGGTTAGGCTACATTTCAACCTTTAATAAAAAATGTTGCAGTATGAAGAACTCAGGAAATCGAAACGACAAAACAACATTTTGGTTACAACCATGTGTGACTCATGTCTTAATTGCCCTTCAAAATATCATTTCAGAATAACAAATAATTATGCATCCTCCATTATTTCATGAATTTTCCTTGCCTCCATTATTTTATTATTATGCTTACCTCAGTAATGTGTTCATCATGCTCATCAAAGGGTTTTCCATCCTTTCTGTTGTAAAATGTAGCTACTCCCACAATATCTTCTTTCTTGTTGACAATAGGCAGGGACAATACATTTTTAATAACCCAACCAGTTTCATCTACAGGTCCTTTCTACAAACAATAAGAAAATAACTTAGTTTATTTCAGTTTTTTACTTTTAATTTGAAATAGTTATAGATTCATAAGGTGTTGCAAGAAAATGTATAGAGAAGTCTCATGTACCTAGTTTCTGCCAGTGGTAACATCTTGTGTAACTATAGTACAAAATCAAAACTAGATAACAGTATACAATCTACAGAGCTTATTTAGATTTCATCATCTTTACTTATTTATTTTTGGTACCGGGGATCGAACTCGCAGGTGGCAGAACCACTGAGCTAAAACCCCGGCCTAGATTTCATCATCTTTATATGTACACACACATACATATGTGTGTGTATATATTTGTATTTATAGTTCTACACAAGCTTATCCATGTATTGATTTTCAACCACTATTAGCATCAAGAATACAGAATTATTTCCTTACCACATGACATCCTTGAGTAGTCACTACCCTACCACCCACCATTTAGTTTAAGTAAATATTTCAGTGCTACATGTGCAATTTCCATTTTGTGTCAGAACATGACTATGACTGTACAACCATTATAAATGCTCTATGGCATCCAATCAGGTATAGTAGAACTAAAACCAAATGTCTGTTCTGACAACTCTAACCTTCTCCCTTTGTTCCCCAGCTCCAGGGATGGAAAGAGCCTCTAAACCCTATATAACTTCACTGTTGCCTTTTCACTTTTTTATGGCCTGAAATGCCTATTTAGCTAATTTATTATATTAAATTCTCTCTGTTGAAATATTTAATGTGGTTCTGTTTTCCTGACTGGTCCATCAAGACAGTCTTTTGTTTTATGGTACATTGGGTTTAGTAAATGTCTGTAAAGCCTTGTTGATGTGCCAAGGACCTGGCTAGTTGTTGGGGTTACAAAGGTGAATAAATAATAGACCCCACCCTCAGCCTACTTGCAATTAGTGGGGGAGGATGCAAGCATAAAAGTTCAAGACTGTTTCTCAAAGTGTGGCTCAAGGACCACATGCAACAGGTTCTCTTTAACATGTATATAGTCTCTGGGCATGCATTTTAAATCATTTCTCTAGGGAATTCTGATATCTTTCATGTATGAGAAGTACCTATGGCATCTGCAGAGCATGTGGCTAAGGCAAAGGGAACCATGCACTCACCACACCATACTGGTTGGTTCTTTAAGCCCCTTGTGACTTATTAAACATCCTTAGAGGCCTTTGTTAAGTTTTAGCCCTCACACGAAGCCTTCTTTAACTTTTCTAACTCATACGGAAATTTTCTTTTTCAATAGTCCAATAGCACTTATTTCCTGGATCATACAATTTAGCATCTAGATATTTTCTAAATGCTTTAAAATTGTTGATTTTGGTCTCTGAGTCTGTCTTTTAGTTATCAAAGGGCAAGCATTATTGCTTAAACTACTAAATTTCACATAAAGGGTGGCACTGTGCTAAGATATAATAGTAAACAAATACTATGTAAACAAATAATACAAGTAAGTTGTTTATTCTTTATCACTAATCTTTATAATTGAAATGAAAAGCAGAGAAAGCTAAACTTCAATTTGTATGCCCTAATGGTCAAAACTTTGGAAAATAAGATGCAGTATATAGTGTTCTCCAAGTCTTCAAGCTTGGAAAACTCTGAGAAATATTTATATACTTATACCATTGTATGGATCAGGGACAAAATCATTAACGGAAAATATATCCTGCATGTGTGCAAAATAACTTCACAACCTTAAGTACCTATTATGTTTCTTGAAGCTTTCAAAATAAAAAAAGCTTCATCGACTCCTTATTGATGTTTTTTGCTTTGTTTTTATTTTCAAAATGGGAGTCTCGCTCTGTTGCCCAGGCCAGTCCTGAATTTGTGCTGGACTCAAGTGATCCTCCTACCTTAGCCTCCTGAGTGCTGAGACTACACTTGCCATCTGCAGTGTTTTAGTAAATATTTAGCAGGGGATTTAGCTCAGTGGAGCCGCTGCCTGCCTTGCAAGCACAAGGTCCTGAGTTCGATTCCCAGTACCAAAAATAAAAAACTAAACAAATATTTATTTGCCACCTGTTTTTTTCATGCATTTTCTCATTAATTAGAGCTTTTGACAGCAAAGTGACAGAAGGAATCTGAGATTTAAGAAAAAATAGTAGGATAAAAATCTAAAACTGAGAAAATTCTATGTACTTTTCTTCTATGAAATTAGATCATTTTAATTGATTTTAAAGGAAGAATCCCTTAGTACATGTTAAGGAATAGTGTGGTAGAACACTCGTTCCCTGAAGATGTCTGCATCTTCATTCCTGGAACCTGTAAATATGATACCCTAACATTCCAACAGAGAATTAAAGTACCAATTAGAATTAAACTAACCTTGAGACAGGGATATTACCCTGGATTTTCCAGATGGACCCAAAGTAATTAAAAGGATTCTTTAAAGTAATAAGGGAGGATGGAGTCAAAATCAGAGAAAGAGATATGATGACACAGCAAAGGCAGAACGATCAGATTGCTCAAGCTTTGAAGACAAAGGAGCCATAAGCCAAAGAATAGGGGTAACCTCTAGGAGGGGGAGGAGGCAAGGAGGCAACTTCTCCTCTAGAGCCTTCCAAAAGGGACATAGTCCTGCCAATACCTTGATTTTAGCTCAATACGACCCATTTTGTGTTTCTGACCTACAGAACTGCAGGATAGTATTTTTTTGTGTTTTTTTAAGCCATTGAGTGGTAATCTGTTACACCAGCAATAGGAATCAAATACAGTGTGTCCCAAAAAGCATTATTTGAGAACCATGGCCTTTGCAAGTTTATCCTGACAGTAGCTCATTTTAGATTATTGGCTTGTTTATCAAACTTATCAGGTGCAAAAGGGAACAGTGAAAAGTGGTAGGGCATGAGCAGGTAGAGAACAAATATGGGAAAAGGAGGGGGTTGTTTAGGGAGAATGTCCTCCCCACCCTGGGGAGGAACAATGGACAGGTGATGCCTGTGAGGAAAAAAGGGAGGGAGACTCAGGGGGCTGAGAAGGCTGCTACATAGAGCTGCAGTTCTGGCCTGGGCTAAAGAGAAGGGGCAGAATGCAGGCGTAGCGGCTTAGACCACAGTGCAGTTCTAGAGTAGTCTGCAGGGCTGTCAGAGATTCCTGGCCAATGTTGCCTGTCAGGAGAGTCTGATTATCCCCTGGAATGGGCCTATATTACCATTTCTACCATGCTCAGTCACTGGCTGGAAGCAGCCTGGGGAGGGCCAGCCTCAGACCCAATGTGCGGATGGCCTGTGGAGCACAGCGGCAGCCAGATGGCTGGAGCTCTGAGGAGCCCCCTTCTGCGGGTGCCACACTGTTCCCTGGGAACTGAGAAATCACCATGGACTAGAGGTCTGTCGTACCTTGGGGAGTCCTGGGCCTCAGGGAAATCCCCAGCCTCCTCTTGGGGTCGTCAAGAAGGCTGCCCCTCTGTGTGTCTGCTCCTGCAGTAGCTGTGGTGTGGGATGGCAGGAAGCATGGCCCCTCAGGCTTTAATGAGCACTTGGTTCACCTGGGCCAGGTCTGTCCCTCTGCCTGTGTAGATAACACTGCTCAGCGTTCCCCTAGCACTGTTCCCCTTTTCTTGCTGTGCATTCTACTCTGGAAATCACTTTCCATAGACATAAACCTCAGGGCTGGGCACAGTGTGGTCACAAGTAAGCCTCAGTTGCAGGGAGGAAGAAATGAGAGCCAATACAACCATATGGTGTTTGTGTGTATCCATGTCAGTAAGTAGAGGGATGGCAAGCAGATCCTGGGAACCTTCCATATCACTGAGCAAGGAGTGTGACTTGCTGAGGTGCACCACTCACACAGCAAGGCTGACTTTTCCATCTAGCCATAAATGGATCTGGGGGGCAGGGAAGGGGGAAGCAGAGACAGAAACAAAGAGAAATAGGAAGACAAGCAACTACCGGTGCCCATCAGAGAGGGCATTCTCCACGTGTGACTAGGATTAAGACTAACTAGATGTTTGTTAAATGCAGGACACAGAGCAACTAGTGCCAGCAAGCAGAAAGAAGCTGCGGAGGCAATGCCAGCTTATCCTCCACAGTACAGTGGGAATGGTGGTGGATGGAACAGGTGGAGGATGGGCGGGGTGGCAAGTAAGAAGAAAGGATGTGTAGGGGCAGGATAGTAAAGGTGACAGCCTTTTGGTGAATTACGTGAAATTGGAAAGAGAAGAAATGAGCCCCCAAGTCCTGTAGCCAAATCCAAGCAGAAAGTCATTGTCTTAGTCTACTTTCTGCTGCTATAATAGAATAGACTGGGTAAATTATGAAGAAAAGAAATTTTCAGTTCTCAAAGTTCTGGAGGCTGGGAAGCCCAGGATCGTGACACCATGACCTTGTGAGGGCCTTCTCACTGTCTCACAATATAGCAAAGAGCATCCCGTGATGAGATGACAAGAGGTGAGCTTGGGTCTCTTTCCTTTTCTTATGAAGCCATCTTGGGGACAACAATCTCATGATCTTATCTAACCCTAATTACCTCCCAGAGGCCCATCAACATATGAATTTGGGGATTCAGTTTCCAACGCATGAACTTTTGGGGACACACTCAAACCACAGCAGCTGTGACAGCCAGGTCAGCAAACCCAGGGCGACTGGGTCAGTGGCTTGTCTGTGGTGAGCCGAGGTGGACTCTTTGGGAACTGGGTCTCTGAATGTTAGGAGAGAAAGATAAAATGCAGGAACTAATAAAAATATTTTCCTTTGCTGATTAGAGTTGTAATTAGAGGCAGGGAAGGATTGTTGAGAAAGCAGCCAGCAGGGCTGGATTCAGGTCATAGGATGTATCCAGCCAACTGTTCATGCAAAGCACATTTATTGAACTTCAATGATGTTCTAGGCTCTGTTGTTGCCACTAGAGGACCAGATGTGGGAGAGAATGGAGGAGTGGTGGGCATCCCTGTCTCCTCTCATATCCTTCTCTCCAGCTCCTTTTTCTTTCATTGAAGAATCTGCCACTTGGTGACTACTCGTCCAGCCAGAGTGAGTGGGGCATGGGCCCTTGGTCTGGCTGTAGGCCATATCTGACCATATGGAAGCCTCTGGGGACTGAGGAAAGGAGAGAGTGTTTACTTCCCACTCCAGCCCTGAAAGATGAGGCTTGGTTGAGGGCACAGTTACCTGGAATGTGAAGTATTCGTCTGCAGGGGCATTTAGCATGTTACATATCTGTAAGCAAGAGGAGACAAGAGTCCTGAAATATCTTGTAGTGGAGTCATTTAAACCCACAAAGGAGAATAAGACAGAGTGCATCAGGAGTGAGGGTTTCTGACACGATTCTTAACTGCTTATGGCAAAATTATCCACACTGGACTTCGGCTCGGCCACACTTGCTAACAACTCATTGAAGTTAGCTTCTCTTCTGCTTCGTCACTGAGTGTCAGTAAGCACCATCTCTGCTCCTTTCAGCTTTCAACCAATTCCTTTCAAATTCTAAAACACTAGCTGTTTAGGCCCAGGGGAGGAGAAACCTGAACAGAAAGGCCATTCTTCTGGGGCAGGTGTGAGCTGTGGTGCTAGGATTGGTCTTCTTTTCCTCCTAAGTGGGATCCAAGGAAGAAGAAGGTGGCTTAGAGGAAGAAGGAAAGAGCCAGGCAGCCTTTCAGTTGCACCAAAGTAAGGATTCACTGGGGAGATATCACTTCAACTACTGAAATTCAGAAGCCATTGCTCACATCCATAAGGAGAAGCAGTCATTCCATTTTTACTCATTCTAACTTACTTGTAATTTAAGTTATTTCCACAAATGGATCTTAATAAAAGAGTATCTTTCTTTCTACCAGCGTTATAGTAGAAACTTAAAACCACAGAATTTTAAGGCTGAAAGGGCATCAATGATTAAGTTTAAGCTTCCTCATTTAAAGATGAAGAAATAAAAATCCAAAGAGGCTAAGTGATGTGTTCAAATTCATGGGAGCAAATCTTATCTCCAGAAGAACCAGCAGAATTGGCTCTCTTGGGCAGGGGTTGGGAGAACCCTAGTTTGTCTTTGTTGCCCATCTGCATAGTGTAAATACTCCCATCATGCAGTGTTTAAGTTGCCAATAGTTCTTAAAAATCTAACAATCTTGTTAGTCAATTTGAGTGGGCTCCTTACCTACCACAACGAACCCTCTTAACCCCATGGCCCCAAGATAAATTCTTTCTAAGAATACTTGAACCACATCAACTATTTTTGTATTATTCTTACAAAGAAAATGTGAAAATATTTCAAAGTTTTTGTGAGCATTTATAACCTAAAAATTTAAGGAATAATTTGTGCCATTCATTAATTTTATAAACTAACTTGAATGTATTACATTATTTTATGGGCAGATCATCCATCAAATGTGGTTTAAAGAGGTAAAAAAAAAGAAAAAAAGCTCATTTCTCTTTTCTGACCTTTCTGTTAACAATACATGTTTCATCCTATGTTTGGGCCCCAAGAGAATATTTAGAATTGAGTGAAGATCTTAGAAGCCCAAGCCCACAGAAGTTCTCGCCCTATTATCTGTTCATCTCTCTCTTTCTCATGTGTCAAAAATTAATCAAGGTACTAGAGATAGAATTAAACTTAGAATGAATCATAGCATTGACTATAAAAGCATGTCTGAAGTATGTATGGCTACAGAATAAGATGAGGGATGGATGAATCTTTTTCACATTGACTAAATATTTTTATACAGAGTTTCAGAGTCTCCAGTTAATCTGTATTCAACTGCCAAATCTCTTCTCCCTTATGTCCTGTTCTAAAGGAAGTGATCATCTCACCTTTCCTGGTGCTTTCTCACTTTGTCAGTTGTATCTATATTTTTGTTAATAAGAGTTTCATGCCATATTATTTAGAATTTATATTTGTCCAATAACTTACAAATCCATTTTCAGCAACATATGTTGGCAGCCCACTAATGAGTGTCCAGTGGTCTGCAGGAGGTGTCCTTGAGGAAGATTAGAAGAAAGAAAATTATTGCTGTATAGAGAAATGATTGTGTGCAAAAATAAAATGGCAACTCCTGTGGCTACTTCATGACAATACTCACGGAATCACTTTGATCTCGTTTCCATGTAAAATATGATCAATTATTTTATAAAAGATTATTTCCTAAGAGACAAGGAGATTATAAGCATAGTATTATTTCCCAAAGGAAATGCTTTTCATTGAAGAATCCATACTTTATTTAAAATCACACAGGACCTGATTTCCTAGTCACATTTTCCTGCATAATTTACATAAATTATGCAGAATTACATAATTACTACTACTCACATCCTAGCTACAAACTAACGACAAAATCAGAAATATTGACTATGTTCATTTAGGTGGAACTAAATTTCATTTTTAAAAAAGTTAAATTCACACAAACAGCTTTTGGGGAAATATTTGGCTACCAAATCACCAGCTTTTCTGTTTCTACTCTTAACTGATCCCTTTTTCTTCTCCAGAAAGACTTGATGTGATATAACTTCATGAGAACAAATCAAGTAATTTCTCAATTGCAATCAATTGTATATCATGAACAATAAGCTCTCAAACTTTTCCAGCACTGGCTTATCTGAACAGATGCATGAGAGGCAGGGTTCAACTTGTGAAAGCTGGAAGGGAATTGGCAACTGGCCTTTCTACATCAGGGGCAGATGAAAAGCCTGAGGCGGGACCCTCTCCATCTCAATAACTTCTCTTTCTTGTGTGGTGAGAAAACAGTGGTGGGTAAATAGAGAAGGTTCTAGTCCCATGAAACTTTCAGTCAAGGGTGAAAGTATAGTCATACCTTGGTACTCATGCTAAAACCAATGAGTATCAAACAAATTTTCCCATGAGAAATAATGTATTTCTTAATTAGCCCGCTGCAGACAGGCAGGTCTGTGGACTCGGTCCCGAGGTTGCCAGTCCCGCGGAAAACACCGAATCAACCCGCGCCCCGGCGCAATCCACTGCCCCCGCCCTGCGCTCCTTTGGCCTCTTCTCCGTACAGCTACCTGGTTCCACACAACAAAGACACAGAGGACACCGGACCACCAGACCACTGTACTGGAGCTAATCAAGTTCTCAGCATTTAAAGAATTCCTGCCCAGAGGCAGGGGCTTCTGAGCTGCCCGCCCACTGCTCCTGGTCCAGAGGAAGGGGCTTCCAGGCCGCCAAACATCCCACCGCTCCAGGCCCAGAGGAAAGGGCTTTTGGGCCACCATCCCTAATGCCGCTCACGGCCCTTGGCCCACCTCTCCCAGCTCAGAGGAGGTGAGCCGGACGTCAACAGCACCCCCCTTCCCCCCCCAGTCGAAATGAGAAAACACGTAAATAAATCTCAAAACCAGACTTCCAGATCACCTACAGCAACCCCAAAGGGAAATGAGATGAAACA
>NW_004624737.1:4763945-4823889 GCF_000247695.1 Heterocephalus glaber | reverse complement strand
GGGAAAGGAAAGAAGGGAAAGGAAAAATGGAAAAAATGGAAATAAAGTCTTTGTAAATAGGGAAGGGTGGAGGGGGTGAAGGGAGGGCTAGGAATGGGGTTAAAAATAAGAACCAAGATGCATTATGTAAAGGTACAAGTTCCCAATGAGAAATGTAATTGTATTGTATACCTACAATGTAACAATGAAAGAATTTAAGAAAAAAAACAACGTATTTCTTTCCATTTTTTCTTCAATTCTCTCTTTTTGGGAAGGGAAGATCAAGATTTGGAGGTAGCAGGGGAGATGGACAGAGAAGGGGACAAAAAAAAAGATGTGTTATGTACATGTACAAACTTCTCAATGTAAATGTAATCATGCACTGTGAACATGTACTCGTCATAAAAAATGCAAAATTTAAAAAGAAATAATGTATTTATAAATAACTCATGAAAGTTTCCCATAACTTTCACATTTTACTGAGTAAATATTAGTCTTTTGCTGAGTTAATAATATAAGCCTTTTAGTCTTAGTGGTATCACTGAACTTTTTTGGGGACCCATGAATAGCACTTAAAATGCATATAAGTGTAAAACAGTCACAACAACTCTGCATTGTGAGTTACCATGAGATTGATGCCAGCGCTGGATGCTGAAACATTTTTTCTTATCAAAATGCAATGAACACCAGGCTTGATGAGCTCTAAAGTTGAGGAGTACTGAAGTATGACTGTAAATCTAACCCAGGCCTTCCCTGGAGATCCCAATCCAGCACAACTGAAGGGCCCTGGGCCTTTCTTTAAAAAGTTATGCAGATACCTAACATGTCCCTCCCTGTTGAGAACCACTGGTAGACAACATCCTGGCTTTAGGCAGAAGGAAACAGAGTTTAAGCAATAAGTTAGGGCAAGAGTCACCCAGTTTGCTGGAGCAGAGCCAGGACTTGATCCTCAAACTCCTTGTTCATTATTTTTTCTACTGCTCCAGGCTTCCACAGAAACTTACAAGAAGAAAATCCAGACCTTCCCAGGCCTCTTAATTTTAGCACCTGATAACATACACTGACAGCATCAAGGATGATTTTTGCATTTACCCTGCCATCTGGCGTCTTTGGACCTTTGTAAGCCTCCACTTCTCCAAACTTGATTGGCCATTCATCGTAGAATTCCTGGAGGCAATCATATTAAGCATTACTAAACAAACTATCAATGACCTACTGTATCTTATTTGACTTGTATGTTTGTATAGTTTATGTTAATTGATAGATATAGTTATGGAATTTTAGGCCAGTAACACTGCTTGTGAACTTGTCATTGTGGACAAGAGGCTTAACTTTTGCCATCTATAAAATGGAAAATTTAAGCTAGTGGGTTGTTGTGAGGATTAAATGAAAAATATATATGAAATACCTACCCTGGCATAAAAAGTACTCAATGTATAGCAGTTCTTTCACAAACAACTAAACTAGATCCAGGTAAGGTAAGAGACTTGGCAAAGGTCACTCAGAGCAGCTAAAAATATCAGTTTCTTTACCCAGCATCCATTCTCCTCCTTCTTTCCAGTACAACCTGATTTTATGTGCGTATCAGGTGGTAACCTGTCCATGGGAGATGGGTGCTTCATGGCCTATAAGTGGTCTAGTTGAAGTGCCTGGATTAAATGAAGGGCAAATATGTGGCCCATACTGGCCAGTGAAGAAGTAAAAGTCTGCTGAGGATGATTAGAGAAAGGTATTCCTCCAGTGAAAGATGATGAAAGTGACATTTGGAGAAAATATCTCCCAATTTGTCATGTCTGTGTACCATGCTTTGAGCTGTGTCATGTTCCCATAAGATGAGACCTCCCAACATGCTACAGGCAGCAAAAATCTTTCCAGGAAAAAATAGAAGGCACCTGAGACTTTGATGACTGTGCTAAGTTCTAAATGAGCCGTTCCTAGAACAGCCCTCTCTTGGAACTGTCATTTTGTTAAAAGCTGGATCTGATTCCTTGTAGCCAAAAGCCTTCTAACCAGTATACTTGGCTAGAAAGTCCCAGAGCCAGGCTCAGAACCCATCTCTAGTGAGTGATATCTGGTCTATGGTTGTCCACTTAAAACAAGTGGACAAATACTCTGGAAAAATAACTACCAATAACATGGGCAGTAAAAAAATAAATAAATAATACAGTATCAGTTATATTGAACTGCCAGACTTCCAACAGAATTAAACAAAATAAAGAACAAGTATTATATTGTAGTAGTAACTATTTCATATTTCTACTTTTAAATAATTTTAAACTTTTCAGAATACAAAAAAGTCAGTGATAATGATAGTATCATTTATTATGTACTTACTATATGCTAGATACTTTATATATGTTATCTCAAATCTTCACACTTGATAAAAAAAGCCTTTATTTTTTCAGATAAGAAAACCAAGAATTGGGAAGTTAAAAAAAAAAACTTGCTGAAAAGAAGAAAACAGAACTAACACTACTTGACTTCAAAACTTTCTATAAAGTTATAGTGATCAAGACAGTATGATATTGAGAAACAAATAGGTCAATGGAGGAGATTAGAGAGCCAGAAATAGACCCACACAAATATAAACAACTGATCTTTGGAAAGGAGCAAAGGACATTGAGAAAGGCTAGTTAGTCTTTTCAAGAAAGTGTACTGGGACAGTTGGACATCTACGTGCCAAAAAAAAAAAAAAAAAAACCTACGTGCAGACCTTATATCTGTCATTAAAAATAACTCAAATCATGGGCCTAAATGTAAAACACAAAATTATAAACATTCTAGAAGATGACATGGGAGAAAAGCTAGGCAAAAGACTTTCTAGATACAATGTCAAAAGCATAACCCATAAAAGAAAAAAATTGAAAAATTGGACATTATTAAAGTTAAAAACCTGTGCTCTGCTGATAAGAGAGCTAAGTTACTGATAAGAGAATGAAAAGCCACAGACTAAGAGAAAATATTTTCCAAACACAGATTCAATAAGAGCCTTGTATCCAAAATGTGTAAAGAATTCTTTTTTTTTTTTGAGATGGGGTCTTTTCATATTGCCCAATGTGCTCTTGAACTCCTGCATTCAAGTGATCCTTCAGTCTCAGTTTCCTAGTGCTGGGGTTACAGTTGCATGCCACCATACATTACCACACCCAGCTGCAAAGAACTCTTAAAACTGAATTATAAGAAAACAAACAACCCAATTAAAAATGAGGAAAAGAAGCTACTCAAATGGCAAGTGAGCCTATGAAAAGATGTTCAACCTCATATGCTATTAGGGGATTACAAATTAAAACAAACATGATCTCTCACCACCTCTATTAGAATTGCTAAACCCCAAAATACTGATACCACCAGCTGCTGGTGAGAAGGCAAGCAAGAACTCTCATCATTACTGGTTTCTACACAAAATGACAGTCATTTGGGATGACACTCTAGCAGTGTTTTAGAATGATAAACATAGTCTCACCATATGATCCAGAAATTTGCCTTTTTGGTATTTGCCCAGGTGAGTTGAAAACTAATGCATACACAAAAACCTACACACAGTGTTTATGGCAGATTGCTTCAAACTAGAATCAACTAAGATGTGTTTCAATAGATGAAATGAGAAACAGCTATACAGTGGAGTGTTATGATGACAAAAGAAATGAGCTGCACTCAAGATGTGTAATCATCCCTTGAAAGCGCAAGGTCCTGAGTTCAATCCCCAGTACCAAAAAAAAAGATGTGTAATCAGCCTAAGTATTTATCAAAGGATGAATGGACAAATAAAATGTGAAATATATATACTATGTATGTATGTTTGATATTATTCAGCCTTTAAAAAGAGGCAAATCCTGTCATTTGTGACAACATGGATAAACCTGGAGAACATTATACTAAATGGTACAGAAAGACAATTATTGCATGATTTCACTTACATGTGAAATCTTAAAAAAGCCAAACTTACAGAAGTAGAGAGAATAGTGGTTACCAAAGGCTGGTGGGGGATGACGAACAGGAAGAATAGAAGTTTCCCAAATGCTACAATATTTCAGTTAGATAGGAGGAACATGCTTTCAAGATTTATTGCATAAAAAGATGAATAATGTATATTTTAAAGCTTCTAAAAATGTTCTAAATATTTTCACTATAGAAAACAAGTATGTGAGGTGGTATATATCATCTTGATATACTAATCACCTCACAATGTATACATATATCAAAATGTCACATAAATATCTGAAATTATTTGTTGCTCATAATTTCAAATTTTTTAAGAAAAAAATTTCAAAACTGAGTTATGGAGACACCAAAAGATATGGAGGAAACTTAAATGCACATTATTAAGAGAAAGAAATGAGTCTGAAAAGTTATATAGTATATGATTCTAATTGTATAATATTCTAGAAAAGGCAAAATATAAAAGCAGTAAAAAGAATGGGTGCCAAGGTTTGGAGAGGGAGGAAGAGGGTTAAATAAGTGGAAATCAGGATTTTTAGGAACTAAAACTATTCTGTCTGGTATTTTCACAGCAGACATATGACATTATGCATTTTTCCAATCTATAGAATTGTACCAAACAGAATATACTGTAATGTAAATGGTGAACTTTAGTTAATAATAATGTATCGATATTTGTTCATCAACTGGGACAAGTTTACCACACTAATACAAGACACAACAACAGGGAAAACTGGTGGAGGGAAGGTGAAGGGTGAGTATATTTATGGGAACTTTGTACTTTCTGCTCAATTTTTAAATAAAACAGATATAAAAATTAAGGATTATCAGTTAATTTTTAAAATAAAAAAACTTAATGAAGACACAAATAAGGAGTTGAAATGTCAAAATTCAAGCCTATACCACTTTCACTCTCAAATGCACATTGTATCAACCTTTCTTGACATTGGTTCTTAGGATTTATCATAACTGATTAATTACACAGTATATCTATTTTTCATTGGATCATGTTTCATGTCACAGTACTTTATAGGTGATTTTGGGGGAGACAAGATGTATGGAACAATGAGGACCTTCTCTTTAGTCATGTCCAGCAGTCCAATGGCATATATTGTTCGCAGTTCAGATATGTTCTAACTGTGTACAGCACTTTATGAAACTGTCTCTCAACATCTGTGAGCTCTTCAAATACTTTATTGGCTGACCACATAAGGATCTGAAAGTAGATATTAAAAAGAAAACAGAACAAAATACTATGGAGAGGTAGAGTATTTTCTCAAATAAAAGGAGGTATATCAAATAAACAATACATACGTGAATTAAATAGACTAAATACATATCATTAGACAATGCAATACTATGTTTGAGCATGTATATATCCAACTACTACTCAGATTCTTTAAGTAGGATTATAAGTAGACTTTTGCAAGACCATGGGTTTATGAAGGGAGTGAAGCCATAATTAGTCTCCATGTCCAGATGTTTTGGATTCAAAGGAAAAGTGCTCTCAAGTTGGATGTAGAGATAGTTCTTGGGACGAGGGTCCAGTATTGGTGACCCATTGGCTCCTACTGGCCGTTGTGGATAGAAAGCCACATGACTTCTTCATATATCCAGAGCTAGTCAGAGGTAATCTGTTCTGGAGAGTTAGAATGGGAAGGGACTACCTACTCCTACATTGTAAAGATGAGTAAACTGAGACTCCAGGCTCAAGTATCCTGGCCATAAATATTGTTCTTTACCCTCTGCCTCATAGAAACAATGAACCTCAGAGCAACGATTTGCTCTTAAAACTAATAGTTTTGCCATGACCCATGAACTGCTAAGAGAGCACTTCATATGAGAACTAATGACTATTTAATAGCCTCAACCAGTCATATGAAGTAGGTATTAAAATTTTCATCACTATCTTGTAGATGAAGAAAGCAAGGCCACTGAAGATTTAGACAAGAAAAAGCCCAAAAAAGTTGTACATACAGATGGAGGGTTGAGTGGGAGGGGAGAGGAGACCATGAGAAGACACCAAAGATTGAAGTTTGGGGATCTGCTTCCTGGAGCTTCAGTCCCCAAGAGGAATGAGAGGGGTCTGGGCCTAGGTCAGCATGGAGTGACTGATGTCACTTTGTCTTTACCTGACTTCTTCTGGACTCAACTTTGTACAGGTAGTTGATATGCTGAAGCCTTAGGATGACAGAAACAAAATTGAGGTATTTGGAAAAGACCTACAAATGACAGAGAAGAAGAAACTATAGTTTTAACACCATTCTCTTGGTTATACAACAGAATGTCCTGCCCCTCTGACAGGATGCCCAGGGTCAGCATTACCTCTTCATCCTGTTTGGAAAACTCTGATGCATTTACTTTGTTTACTACCATAACCACAGCAAGAACCTCCTTGCCCATCACGATTGGAGTTGCCAGCAGGTTCCTTGTGACATACCCAGTCTTTTTGTCCATAAAGTCAGAAAAATGCTTGTTCTGAAAAACATATTCACATATTTGCCAGAACATCACAGAATCATGGAGCAGCAGGTCTAAGACATTCCCTCTAATCCAAAGTGTACCAATATATAACCAAGGCCCCAGCATGAGGATGCCGAAAAATTGGTGCCCCCCCGCCACACTCATCATTCTATGACTGTGTAGATCAAAACTGCTCATTTCAGAATAAGCAGTTCCTCTGAGCTGTGGGTTGTCCAAGTTAGTCTGAGGTTGGGTCGGGAGGAAGCAGTGGTATCACAACCTAGTGGAAAGTGAGGCGCTGAGAAGGGGAGGGGATGGGTAGTACTGCCACGGACAATAAAGAAAACGTGTAGAGAACAAGCTGGTGTCACACATATCCTTCTTGAATTGCAAAACTACAACATGCACTTGAGACCAGTCAACTCACATGTGATGTTTAAAAAATTATTACGCTCTCAATCTTCCAGTTCACCTATTTAAGGAAATCAGTGTTAAGTGCGTGGTATGTCTCCTTCTATGTCTTTTGCTATGCTTGGACAAAGGTTTTCTTTTCTGTTTTTTATAAAATTTACTTTTCTGATTTTATACTTTCATTATGTAAAAACATCTTATAGACTTTGCTCCAGAGAAACTCAGATGAAAATGAGCTCATCTCCTGGAGTATTGTACAGTAGCCCACATTATCCTTGCTCTGAGATCATGATTCAGGCTGTTTATAGTTTTCCCTGCCACAGACAGTGACAACTGAACTAATAATTCTTGATTTTGTTTTTATGTTATAGATTACCAGAGAAGAAACTCTTTGGCTATGTCAATAGGTTATATGGAATTTTTTTTTTTTATACCAGGGATCGAACTTGGGTCCTTGCACTTGCACAGCAGGCAGCCAAACCACTGAGCTAAATCCCTGGCCAATATGCAATTTTTATTTTAAAAAATCATGTTTATGAAAGCTTGACATTCTTACTTCCATTGTATGAGAAGACCACCCTCTTGCCAACATCAGATACTTACCAGTTTCCTATTCTCTCTGTCTCTCTCTCTCCCTGTCTCTCTCTTTTTCCCTCAAACAGATAATCTTCCCAGATACAGACCTTCTTCTATAGTATATGCAGGAGATGATTCTAATACCCTGGCTGTGGTAAGAGCTGAGTGATGAGTCTGGAGAAGCTGCCATTTCCCTATTAGCTGCCGTGTCAGAGACTTTCGCTCTAGATGGATGGACACCTACCTTCCCTTGAGCTCTGATGTTCTCTTTCAGCCTGGGTCTTTTTCAATTAGTGATGAATTTTCAGCCTAACTCCGAGACTCACTGACTAAAATTAAAGTGACATTCTTTTCATAAGTTATACTATTTTCATTTCATTTATTGATGATGCTTCTAAAAGCAGCACAAATCTTGAAGGCTGGATTCTGTTTCATTTCCCAAGGTAAAAGTATGAGCACCCACTTCCCTGTAATTTCCAGGCCAGAATCTCCACCAGGAATAAGGGTTGTTTGGTTACTAGGCACAAGCCCAGCTCTGCTCCAAAATCCCCTGCAGATAAATCAGATACCAAGACCTTACATCAGAGCCACCAAATCCTACACTCCTAAGGTGGAATCTGTATTCTAAAATGTTTCATAAATTGGCAGAAATCTGTTTTTTAATCCTGTTATTCAACCTAATACATGAATTGCTCCTGTGGAAGACACCTGGAGATGGGATCATTCACAAGGCAAAAGTGATATTCAAGGAATCAGATGCAGCCCTTCACCCAGATCTCTCTCATTCCCTTCTCAAAGCAGACACACCTAAAACACCTATTTTGGGGGAGGCAATATTGAATAATGGTGAAGAAGATTCTGGCATCAGACTTCTGTGGCTGAAACCAGGCCCCAATCCTAGGTGTATCACTTACCCTCTGTGTCCTTGTTTTCTAACATAAAAATGGAGAGAATGATCCTATCTACTAACTAGAGTCTATGATGTGATGAAAGAACAACAGACTATGGGTAGAGCATTCAGAAAATTGTTTGACACATAGGAGATATTTGCTTAATACTAGGAAAAGAAACTTAGGTCTGTTTGGGACCCTCCTTCATAAAAAGCAGTTCTCTTTTTCAGTTACCGTTTTGCTTCCAGTCCTAGATTTTTAAACCACTTCTAGTCACTGAAGAAATTAGATGTCCTTAGCAAGACATAGACTTCCTGTGCCCAGAAGCATGCTGTACCCCATGCCACGAATTGCTGCATTTCTTTCCTGATTTATCTGCTACTTCTCTCTTTGTGCCTTGAAGCATCTTCACCCTTCAGCCAGATGTCTTTAGACTTTTTTAGATTCCTTCTCTAATCCACTGCTTCCCTAGGCCAATTTTCATACTGCTTTCCTCTTGCTCTATTATCCATTGCAGATTGTGATTATCTTCATTTAGGCAGCAGTCCTGGGCACTAAAAGAATAAATGAAATACCAAAAACCTGTACCACAGGATGCAGTTAGGCACCATTTCATACCAACACATTTTACTCTGCAACTTCAAAACTTGTTGCCATTTTATTCTGGACTCTAAACAAATGATATGTTCTTAAGTTCCATTGGATGTTTTGGGAAAATGGCTTGTAAGTTTCAAATTTTAATACTTGGTTTTTTATGCATGTGAAACTCTTGAATAAACCACCCATCAAATTACCAGGTAGGAGAAAGAAGGCTTCCTAGTTTTTATTTTCACTTGCACAAACAGTTCTCAGAGAAGTTTCCTTGAGTAAATCCTGTGTTCCTGATTCCCAGATTCTTTAGATGATCTTTTTCCAAAGAAGTTCCTGAAGGCAATTAAGGAACGTTGTCTAGAGCAGCAGAATGCTGATCCCTCCTGATCTTAGTGCAGCTAAATCCTGATTAAACACCATTAACCCTTGGGATCAAGAAGCAGAAAGAGAAAAAGGAAGGAAAAGAGAGGGGGGAGGAAAGAGATCTGTAAACACCTGGTTAATTATTAAAAATGTCAACCTTCTCTTATGGCTTTCTTCTAAACCATAGCCAGATTCAGGACCACCCACACTGTTAATGAAAGCTTTTCCAATAAAAAAGCAATAATTAGCTTGAAGAGGATATTTGTGTTTCCTGTTGTTAAGTTTTCCAGCCTTTAATCTGGTTTTTTTTTTTTTTTTTTTGGTACCGGTGATCGAATTCAGGACCTTGCGCTTGGGAGGCAGGCAGTGGCACCACTGAACTAAATCCCTGGCGCTAATCTGTTTTAAAACAGGCAGTAATCATTGACTTTTTTGATCATCTACACCAAGCTCCCAAACTCCTACAGCGTGATAATCATATCAGAACCACCACTAACTGAGCATCTATTTTGAGTCAGGCTCTTTACGTACATTTAATCTACACATTTGATTATCTTCATTATTCAGGGGTGGAAATTCAATCCACACAGAATTACTAAGCCTCAGACTTGGGTCTGTACCCAGTTCTTTCTGATGGTAAAGAACTTGTGCTACATCATGTGGCTTCCCTGATACGACCTTCATGAACCCTCAAGGTTGGGAGCATCTGGTATATTTGTGGAATATTCTTGTCTGCTGTCTTTATCCCACCTGCACCCCCACTGCTAATCAAAGGAAAGTCATGTGTGGTTAGTGGTGTGGGATAAAGAGGGAGGCATTGAAGAACTGGGTTATTGTTCCAGACCTGACACATCCTGCCTACTTAACCTTAAGTAGATCCTTACTGCATAGATGGAAATACAAATAATGATCCTTATCTCCTTTGTCAGAATCAAATAAGATTATGAATATGAAAATACTTTATAAATTACCAAGTGCTATGGAAAAGTGAAGAATGAATCCAAAATTTCACCTAAAACATTGCTTTCCACCTCTTTCTGGTTGCAGATTTTCTCTCAGTGCCTAAATCATGGTGAAGCAGGGCAAGTGGAAAGGCAGTGGCCAGAGTTAGAAGGTGCCCTCTCAACCCACATGTACCATGGACTCTGGGGGAGAGGCAACTCTGTGACCTCAACTTCCCATCTGCCATAGGAGATTTGGGCTAAGGCACACCAATCCTCCCCACCTCTAATATTCCACAGTTGATTTGAAAGTCACCCATTTCTCCTGTGTCTACTCACACAATAGACCTGTTTCTTTCAACACTGGCTGCATATTAGAATCACCTAATGAACTTTAAAAATAATAATGCCCATGTCCCACCCTCAACTCTGGTCTACTGACTGTTTTAAACATTGATATTTTTTAAAGGGCCACCCACTTGATTTTTAAAGTACAGAGCAGAAAAGCACTACTCCAGCAGAAGAAACGCTTAGAAGCAGCAGAAATGGAGAGTAAATAGAACTTTTGTCCTCCCTCAAGTGGGCATCTGTCTTCAATATTCACTTCCCACCCAGAACAACAAGAATCCACAGACAGGAGAGCTTCCCACACCAGGAACTGCCCTTTCCATACAACATGCCCACCATGGACAGCAACAGGCCAACGTTGCCTCATCTTTTAAGGTGCTTCAGTCTATTATTTTCCTCTCAACATGGAGAACTGAGCTCATTAAAGCATTACAGCAGAAATCATTTTACCCATCTCTCCTTTTAAAAATTCTCAGAAACAATTTGTTTGAATGTCAGTATCTTAAGTTTGCTGTCCTAGTCAATTCAGAAGTGGGCTCAGTTGGAGACTGAAGAAGTATATTCCCATGAGAGAAACTCAGGGTGTGAGGACACAGTCTAGAGCTGGGACTAAGAGAAGATATTTTTCCCACAGTACTGGGAATTGAACCCAGGAGCTTTGTACTGAACTACATCCTCAGTCCCTTTTATAATTTTTTTTTTTTTTGAGACAGAGTCTTGCTAAGTTACTAAGTTCCCCAGGTGGGGCCTGAACCTGTGATCTTCCTGCTTCAGCCTCCTAGAGTGCTGGGAATGCAGGTGTATGCCACTATGCCCAGGTAAGAGAAGCTTGTTTTTAAGAGCACCCATCAGTTTAGTCACTGGAAGCAGCTGCATACATCTCAAAAAGCAAATGTAAACTGGTTCAAACTCTTGGAAGGGTGCAATCCTAAAGAAGCAAGACAATAAGGGCCTGAGAGGTGTTCCTTGCACCTGAGAGGTGTCCTAAAGTTGTCTGCCCAGTGGTGCTAATATTTAACAAAGTTCTCCTCCAGGGTCTGTGCAGCCTCCTCCTGTAATCAGCTTTAGGAGGTATAGAAGGGATTATCCTCTTCCCTCTCCAGTTGCCCTCATTACATACTGACCATAGACCCTTGCACAACAAGAATTTCCTGGCTGCTCCTTTCCATTCAATTCTGCCTCATCACTATTCGTTTCTCCCTTTCTGTTGATAGTGAATCATAGTTATGGAACTTGGGTGTAGAGAAAGGATTTCCAGGAAGAAATCCTGGGATGGTACCCATGATCGTTGCTGGGTGAAGGGATTATGAATGATTAGTATTTTATAATTTTTTCTAAAATGAATATATTGCAGTAGTAAGAGAAAAAGAGTTATTTTTCTGTTTCTATAAGGGATATAACAATGTCTTATATGACTACAGTATGCTTTCGGTCTTCAAGAGGGTCCGAGTATCCATTTACATGATTGGAATTCATTCCTGATAGATCTGAGTTACATAGCAGGAGTCAGCTGCACTCAACTATCACTAGGTTCACATTTGTAATGATCTAAGTCAAATATCTGAACTTTCAAACAATGTAAGTTTTTCCTTTTTGTATATTTGGTCCATAGGTAAAACTCAGTCTATGAGCCAACCTATCTCAAAGAACTACACATCCTCTGAGGGTTGTGAATCAGAGGCATGAAGGCAGTTCCCCAGCCTTGATATTGGGCTTGTTGGCTGATCTCCAACTGGGCTGACCAGCTTGGCTGGTGGTTCAAAAGGAAAATACTCAAAGCAATGGAAGAGTTAGGGAAAGGAATGTTAGAGAACACACCAGTCGCAGGTAGAATTGCCTGATCAAATGTCAAACATCACACAGGGTATACCTATACTAAGAAACACTATTCATTGTTCATCTGAGATTCAAGTTTAACTGGGCAACTTGCATTTTTATTTGGTAAATCTGGCACAGCAAACCCTGGGTGCTCTTCTGCCCCACTACTCACCCTTCTCACATTTTAGCCATGAATGCCACATGAATGGTGCCATCTTTTTCTCAATGATTCCTTCCTAGACCCCCCCCCCAAGACCCATGTCCCTCTATCAGAGGGCTACCTACCTTTTTCACATCAGGGACATTAAGGGCTTTCTTTGTGTGAGCAACCCAACCCACTATCCCAATGTCCAGTGGAAACACAACTTCTCTGTCAGGGACCACCAGGTTGTCCTCAAACTTGGAGGATGTGGTGACATCCAGCAGCCTGGAGACTATCTCTGGAGTGCCGTTACGGGCACGGCATACGAACATGCTGCAGCGGTTAGCCTGCAGCAGCTGGGCTAGCCTTTGTAGGGCCTTGTGTGCCACCAGCTCAGTGCTGCTTGCTTCCTCCTGCACAGACCACAGCAGTTCCAGGCACAAGGCTGACTCCTCCACCTGTGTCAACTCAGGGAATGTCATGCTGGGCATAACCATGGTCTGGCTGTTCTTGAAGATTTCCCCCAGCGCCTCAACATGAAGCTTCTTGTAAAAGTACTCCTTGGCAAATCGAGGATTCTCCTCAAGGTATTTCTCCACAGCATCTTGGCTGATCTCACCCATGGTGTGGCTTGCTTTGTTGTTGAGAAAGGAAGACCCTCAGAGTGCTACCTGAGGCAGAGGACAAGAAAGAAATACATACTGGTCAAAATTACTGAGGAAAGCCTAGGCAGTACTTTGTAAGGCCACCAAAGGCAGAGCAGGAATGTTGCTTTGCAGAGCTCTAAAACTACCTGTAATTCTGGGGATGTGACAGAAGGCTCTGGATTATGGTGGGATTCGGAAAGCAGAGGATTAAAGAGTTCTTCAGGACACTAAGTCCCTGAATGTTATTAGACCCTAAGTCCTCAGAGGATCCTCAGAGCATCCTAGATCAGCCAGGCAACTGTCAGGTAGAAGTATCTATCCCAGAAAAATAACTGAACTGCTGCTGGCCACAACAAAGAAGAATCACTGACACATCCCTTAATTACATTACATTAGCATCGACTAGCAATTTGAATTGTTCTTGTATGATAAATATTGGAAATGTTTAGATCTTGGAAATGCTTAGGTTTTTTGTTTGTCTATATAGGAACTTAAAACATTGTGGGGAAATGAAAGGGCTTAGTATCAACACAGCATAAAAGTCCTTTTTTAAGAGTCTTAAAAGCAACTCAGGTTGCTTGGTCTACTCTTTTTGTAAATCCTTCCCCTCTCAATCATTCTCACTTTAGAAGCTTAACCTCCAAGGTGTTTTAAAGTAAGAAATCTTGGGCTTATTGTGTCTACACAGCAAAACATTTGCCTCCGAACCAAGCCTAATCAAGCCACAGATTGAACAATAACTCTTGTCAAGAGACATGATGACAAAGAGTGAACCATGTAGTTAACTGTGTTTTCCTAATAAGCACATCAGTTTGGATTTTATTTTTAATAGTAGTAGCTGGACATCATATGTTTTTGTGACAAGGTACGGTCTATTAAATCTACTGGTCAATAGCTATCTCATCTGTTGCTAGGATCTTTAACATCTCAGAGGCTACTGGCATGGAAAGAGCACTTACTGCTACTTAGTTTTGTTTAATGTTCAGTTTATTAAGCTTTTACATCTATTAAGTACATTTGCCCAAATATTTAAACACTATCATGGATCTAATAAGTCAAAATATGCATTTTATGAGCCAATTGTTTTGAATATTTAAGTGCTAACTTCAAACTTAGTGGAGGTCTTTTAAGGATTTCAATAAAATTACAAATCTAAGAAGACAAATTCTCTTAAGTGAAAGACACAACATATTACAGTGACTCTAAAAATCATTACATTTACATTTAAGTTTGCTTAAAAAAGAATATTCTCTAACTTAATTCTGTAAACTTGAAGTTTCACTTTGCTAGAATATTAATATTCTTGTTTTTGTTTTTGTTTTTTTTGGTACCTGGGATCGAACTCAGGACCTTGCGCTTGTGAGGCAGGCTGCGGAACCACTGAGCTAAATCCCAGGCCCTAGAATATTAATATTCTTAATAGCCACAAAAGAAAAGGTTGTAGAGGGTTCAGGTTCTAGGTCCTGAATTGAGAGACTATTAATTGGAATATGGTTTTCATAGGAGAATGACACTGAAGTTTGCATTAGTTGAGTTACCTTACTTCTTAAGACTGAGGTTCATCTGCTACCTCAAAGTATCTTGTGAAATGCCAACTAATGTCACACTCAAGTCTAATCTCAGGGAAGTCTTCCACCGATGACTATTCACTACTTTATAACATCCTTATAGCATCTCATTATAATTAGAATAATGAAAAGGTATATTTTCCAGGGGAAGGAGTTGAATCAACCAAGTCACCCCTCCACAAGACTATCATCATCTTCTAACACAGTTTGAAGAACTTTTTTTTACCTAGTTATTTTGTGTAACTATTGGCAGTTCCTACTTCTTCCAAGTTTGTAGTATACTCACAATACTCTAATTCCATCCTTCCCTTTCTAAACAGAGAAAGAAACACATATCTGTATTGCATGTCAGGAATTGGTTTGGATTAATAGGAATTTGTTTCCTTATAGGAAAAAATATGTTAATATTCTCCTACTTATAAAAATGAAAATTAATTTGAAAAAGAAGCACTCTATTATAGTCACCTTTATTTTATTTCTATAACTGCCTGTGTTAACTTTTTACTCAATGTTATAACATATGTCTTGATGCCCAATTATAAGCAAGCCGCCATAGTAGCTACTGCAGTAGAGATTCATGTTCCCCTTATAAGAATCTTCTTCCTTCCTACATGAGAAGACTCCTCTCCAATCCTTCCTCTAGAAGAGCCACATAGCTAATTTTAGCCAATGGGCTATAGGCAGAAATGCCACTTCCAGCTAGGAATAACAAATTGCCACTGTGAGACTCTTTACCTATGTTCCCCATGCTGCCATGTTATTTACTGGTGTAACCCAGAGTGAGGATGTCACAGAACAGAGTCCCTACTGATCTGCGCTGGACAGGTAGCATGAATGAGAAATAAACCTGTTTTGTTTTCAGAGGGTTGTCTGTTACTGCAGCATAGTTGAATAAATTCTGATGATTACACTTTTTTTAAAGGTTTCAAAACATTTATTGCTGACTCACTAGTGCAATCACAGTAACAAGATTCCCGATTAAGCATATTCAGCTGTCCAGCCAATGGTATTTTTTAAGCTTAATATGGTAATGTAACCTCAACCATGATAAAGAATGTATCATTTTGTGGCTCCAGGGAGAGAAATATGCTGCATCTCATGTTCAATTCTTTACAGTTCCAGCTTGGTCCTCCTCCAGTGTCTCCTCTTGGAGCTGTACCTGATTTTATTACCAGTCTTCATCCGAATCCACTGAGGAATGGGACAATTCTGCTTTTGCTTCTTGGCCAGGAATTGCTTGATTCTGAAAGTCTTGTGAGAAGACATGGTTAGTCTCGGAGGCAAGCACATGCATGCGATGGCGGACAGAAGCAGAAGAGTCAATATTACACTTTTAATGTAGGGGACACTGAGCGGGGAACAAGGCTTGGTCCTTGCTTTACTAGTGGTATATAGCTAAGGAAGTGAGACTGGTACATAAAAAGCCATAAGTTATAGAATAGACCATGATAAATGCAGAAGTAGGAACATACATGTGGCTCTGTAAGCTCACAACAGGCAACACATCTAGAGTAGGTAGAGACAGGGTAGAGGTTGAGCATGGTCCAGGTAGTATTAACAGAGCGAGGGTGTTTGGTGTAGGGTACCAGGTTGAAAAGTGAGAGATTCGTTGAAAAGATAGATTGGGTCTCAAAGGCTAGACTGAAGATTTTGAATCCTGTAAGTTTTTTTTTTTTGTACTGGGGATTGAACTTGGGACCTTGCACTTGTGAGGCAGGCATCAAAACCACTGAGCTAAATCCCCATGAATCCTATAAGTTTCTGAGGAGGGAAATAATATTACTGGCATTTCCTTTTCAAATTTAACATAGTACTACTGAAAAAGATAAATTGGAAAAAGGAAACATTGGACATTGGGATACAGAAGAAGAAGGTACACAGTAATTCCACTTTATTCATAATTTTACTTCTCAAGGTTTCAGTTACCTGCAATCAACCTTATGCCAAATATATTAAATGAAAAATTCCAAAAATAAATAACTCATAAGCTTTACATAACCTTTATTTTAGCACACTACACTGCTATAACTGTTCTATTTTATTTTTAGTTATTGTTGTATGTACAGGAAATATATCTATTTATAGGGTTTAGTACTATCTATGGTTTCAGGCATTTGAAGACCATCTTAAAATATATTCTCTGCCAGTAAGGGATGCTTATTACATCGGATTCCACTATCTCAAATATCATAAAAAATGTAGATAAGTATTGTCCCTATAGTTCTGATATATTATTAATTTACCTTATAAAATAAAGAAGGCACATTATTAATGCAGTTGCAAGGATACTTATCAAAAGTATGTTTATAAAACATTAGAAATAGCCTAGATATTCAATAATAAGAGGTTGAGTAAGTAAATATTATATCCACAGGATAGAAAACTATATACCTAATGATAACAATTTATTCTTATGAACAAATATTTATGATCTACAGTTAATTACAAACTAGCATAGCAGTATGATTCATTAGTACACACACATACACACACACACACACACACACACTCACAGGTATATAAACCAAAATGTAATTGTAATTATTCCAAAATGATGAGATTTAAGACATGAATTTTTTCTTTTCTTTTCCTTTCTTTCTTACCTGATTTTCTAAAGAATTTACAATGAGCATATATAATTTATGTAATGAAGGAATTCATAAACAAAGTTTTAGGGCTATTTCTGTCATCTATGGTTGAGTTACTTGGTCATGAAAAAGGAAGGCATAAATGTGAGACACAACCCAGTCCAGCAATTGACAGGACCAGGCCATTGATTAGTTAGAAAAACAAGCCAGAAAGAGGAGAATGCTGAGAACTGAATGTGTCTCCTCTAAATCCATGATGAAATTCTACTCCCTCATGGTATTAGGAGGTGGGGCCTTTGGGAGGTGATGGAGCTGGAGTCTTCATGAATGGGATCAGAGAGGATACAAGGAGAAAATGCAATTTGCATTCAGGAAGAGGAAGAGGGAACTGACCAGAACCCAACCATGCTGGCACCCTGATGTCAAATTTTCAGACTCCAGAACTGTCAGGAATAAATTTCTGTTGTTTATAAGCCACCCAAGTGGCACCCAGTGCCAGTTTCTTTTTGCTGCTTGAACTGAGACAAATGACATTTTATCAAGCAAAGATTGTAAATGGGGTACACTGGAATCCTGCCTTTTAGCACACACAGAAACATTCTTTCTTTTCTCCTTGTCTTGACTGAGCCTCATTATTTCCACTGCCCTTCCTCCTCAGGGCCGCTCTTTGCAAAGCTTCTGGCAGGAACTTTGCATTTTTATTGGCTGTTTATGCCTAGACACTCAAAAAAAATCAAGTTAGGAAAATATCGTATTTTAAAGTTAAAAATTATCAAACATAATTTAAATAGATTTTAACATACAAAATAATTTTTGACTTTACAAAACTTCCCTGCTTAATTTTTATGTCATCACTTTTAGTTGATTTAAAGCACAGATTTTTGTTTTGTTTTGTTTTAAATACAGTATTAACTAGTATGGAGAATGAGGAAAAAAAAGGCAAGATCTTAGATGCTATAGACTGTTAATCAATTCATTTGGATAAAACATCTCTGAAATGACAACTAAGTCAATGTGAAAACTCTATTCTATTTACATAGGTACTTTTTAGAAATATAAGCTGCATGGTAATGATGATAAGAGTGCTATAAGAATAGTTAAGTCAAAATAATATACACTTTACTCCCAAAACACTGACATAGACTATCTCATTGAATTCTCGCAATAATCTTATAAAATTGATGATATTATTATTATTATTATTATTATTATTATAAGGGAGAAGTTGAAGCACAGAGGGATTAAGAACTTTTCCAAAGTCTCATATAACACAGCTGGTAATCAGAATTTACCCTAAAACAACCAGCTTAACATGACAAGGTTTAAAAGTGCACTTCATAAAAGCTATGTATAGGAATACACAAAGACCTATTCTTAAGGAATTTAAAATCTGGACAAATATCCTAAAACATTACAAACTAAAACAAAAGTTAAATAAAAGCCATAGGAAACACTTCAAAAAATCTACAGATGTACCAAAGGATAGTTTAAGTTCCTTAAACTTTCTGTTTAACACACTGACATTTTTTAGAAGTATTCTATACAAATGAGCACAGGTAATAGTTTCATCTTTGTACAACTTTCCATTACATTTAACTCTTTTTACAGAAAGCTATGTTTATACAATAGCCACAAATACGCACATGAGAATGAAGCACCAACACGAAGCCAACGACAATGTCAAGGGTTAACTGATCATCACTCTTCAGCTCGGCCTTGGCCAGATTCTCAGTTCCTGCCAGAGTCATCACGGAAAGGGACTCCTGTAGGCAGGGATTCTGGGCACATCCTGGCAGGCCTTTCATCTGCACAGAGCTCTCAAGACAGCTGTGTGTATGAACCCAGCTGATAGGCATGACAAGTATGTCAGAGACAATTCAGTAGGTGGGGCCTGTACTATCTTTAACTAAATAGATGAGGTTGACTAATGGCTTTACAACTACTGAAAAACCCTTATTGAGAAAATTACTTTGACTCTTTATACTTGAAAACATTGAGCAACTAATCTTTTAATTTTCAACCATTTTGGCATCATTTAAATGTAGGTGGAAGATAAATGCTGCCCAATTTCCTTGTTTTTCATTTTTCTTGATCTCTCAGTCAGGATGTGGATGTAAATGTCATTTTGTGCAAAATGGAGTGGTTGGAAATACTTAATTTGTTTTGGGGAACTAAGGTAAATATATTACATTAATTCTTTTAATCATAGTAAAACATTTCCAGTATTTTCTAGGAGTTAGTGACTTGTTTGCTGCTGGTAATGTTAACATTAACTTCTGTTACAGGTAATTCCTCAAATCTCAATAGTTTAACCAAGTGAAAGTTTATTTTCTCATTAACATAAATTCAGTCACCAAAGTGGCCCAGACTGTTAGGGACTCTGCTAACAACAATGAGAGAAGAAAAGAGAGAAAAGAACATGGACGATCGGACACACAGCTTTTATGGATCTTTTCTGGGAATGACATAATGTATAGCACATTCCATTACTAGAATTTAAACCTGTGGCCTTATCAAGCTTTGAGAAGAGGGGACAGAGGAGGAAAAGGCTGGCAGTTATAGTCCCCAATTTTACACCATGAAAGGGGGATGCAAATTTTTTGGCAAAAGAACAAGTAGGCACTTTCCTCCAAGTGCTAAATCCTGAGAAAGTGTAACTGGAAAGGGCAACACCTGACCAGGTCTTTTTAAATAAATGTTTTATGAAGCATCCACAAGTGATTAATTTCAGAAAAATATTAAATTAATATCTGCTGTTTCAGTATCTGGGGTACCAAGATGAATGAAAAATGATCTCTCCTTAAGTGTGGCAAGGAAATGAACTTTGTGTGCATTATATGCCAGCTATATGGTGGAACTTAAAACCTCATTTTATTTATAGAAAAAAAATAAGGAAAATATTTGGAAAGAAAATATTTGTTTTATTTTCTGATTAAACATATTCCCTGTAGAAAAATTGAAAAACACAAAAAGGCACAAAGAAAAACAATCTTTAAACATATCACATAGAGCTAACCACTGAACTATTTTCTATGCATGCACATTTGAAAAGTTATTTTATGAGGATAAATTTCAAAGCATTGATTAAAAACATCAGTTGACCTAAATTCATGCATTTGTAATCATGAAGAAATATGGGAGAGAATGCCAAAATAAATTGTTTTTCTTTGCTGGTGTCTGAAACAACAAGGTTCATGATGTTTCATTAAAAGAGAAAAGAGGAGAAGGCAGGGGAGGGAGAGGGTAAGAAAGAGGAGGGGAGAGGAAGGAAAGGGAGGGTAGGTTATATCAACCTCTTTAAATACCTAACAAGTAAATACATGTTGCTGCAAAAACCATCACCATAAAAATCCATTGAAATCCCCTGCATTTATTCAACATACAGCATGGCAAGAACCACCAGAATGTATTCTAGAGAAGTGGTTCACTGGGCCAGAGAATATTAGAACTTTTCTACCCAAAGGCAATTGGGCTAAGCCAGGAACTCTCTATACTGGAGCACTTGGTGCAGAAATGGGAAGACTTCTACTCTGGAATGCTAAAGAAGCATGACAAACATTGGATGGGAGGTAGACAGGTGCCTGGAAGTCCTTCCGCACCCAGGGAGCACAGGTACACCCCAAACATAAGGCCAAACACATGGTTCCTGCAGGAGGGGTTCTGGAGTGTATTCTCTTCGAGTTGTTTGGTATTGCAGTCAGCCCTCCTTATTCACAGGTTCTACATCCAGACTCAACCAACATTGGTCAAAAATATTTGAAGAAGAAAATCCAGAAAGAGACAAAAAGCAAAATTTGAATTTTCTGCATCCCAAGCATGAGGTTGATTCCATGTGAATGAAGTGGTGTAATGTGCAGGTGCACCCTGCTATGGCCTCCCATCATTCCAGGGTACTCTGTCTCTCACCAGCACTGATAGTCTGAATATTTTTGCCTTGAGTCTTGCTTACATGTTATGTAGTTATGCCTATGGTGGCTACACCTCTACTAATCTTTCTCTTGTCATTATTTCCTAAGCAATATTGTTTACACAGCAATAAACCACAATACTGAACATGAATAGACTTTTGTTTCTGTCATTCCCTAAATGATAAAGTTTAACAACTATTTACATAGCATTGTGTGAGATATTAAGCCACTTAGAGATGAATCGAAATATACAAAGAATGTAGGTAGGTTATATGCAAATATTACACCATTTTACATAAGGGACTTGAGTATCAGTGGAATTTAGTATCTACAGGGGGCTGGGCACCAATCTCCTATGGATACTGAGGAACAACTATAAAACAAAACTACCCCCACAAGATTTGGTAAGCTTGGTAGTCAGAAACAGGCTTTGCTAACTCTGGGAAGACAGCTGGGGCTTACAGTACTAGAGAGGAAGGTGGAAAGTTGAAGCTGGGAACCAGGGAGTAATATCCAAAAAGTTACAGTAAGTTGAAGGGAGCCACAGATATCTTTTTTGGGGGGGCGGGGTATAAGGCTGGTCTGGGAACCAACCTATTTATTTATTTTGCATTCCTTTTTCTCCCACCTACTCTTACTTCAGGTGCAGCAAAATGTTCCAGATTCATCTGTTTCTTCGCACTTGAGTCATGGAGATACAACTAATATTGTATGGAAGGAATCCTTAAGGAAAGATTTCTTAGGCCAGGATTTAGCTCAGTGGTTTCGCCGCCTGCTGCGCAAGCGCAAACCCGAGTTCGATCCCCGGTACCAAAAAAAAAAAAAGAAAAAAGAAAAGATTTCTTTGCCCCATCATTAATTCTCATCTGGTCAAAATCTGAGTCTTGACTGCTTTGATGAGATTAGTGGAACTCTTTAACTTTGGAAAGAGGAAAAAACTATGGTGAGTACCTTGTGTCACGATGTAGGTAAAACACTAGTTAACAGCTTTTCGACTTAATTGTCCACCGTCATTATAGAATATTGGTCACTCTCATCCTTTGTCCATTCCTCTACCAATTCATTTGGCTGTTTCAAAAACAAAATAAAATGTTTCCAATATGGCTCTGAAATAAAATGTATCATGAATAATCCCTAGATGTGTTTCAGTGGTGTTAGGGAACTGCGGCAAAGTAAGTAGGCAATCAACCACACAACCACCCAGGCTGCTAAAATATTTCCTGTCCTGACCAGAGTTGCGTTTCTAGAGAATATTTAACAGGGGGCGTTTTAAGGCTTCTAAATGTTGAAACTAAAGAACAAATATTGACGCAGAGGACACCACAACTCGCCTCAAAGAGTAAAATACATCCTTTATGAAAAGGAAAAACCATTTGGCCAAAACACTCCAAAACCCCTGTGTAAGTGTCCCTTAGAAGGTGGAGGGGCCAGTTTGGCACAGCCAGGGTCTCGGCACTAAGGCACCAGGCAACATCACAGGGCCCCACTTGCTGTGAGGACACAGGTTTTCCTACCAGGCCCACTTGAGCCTCCCGCCAGGGCAACTGGGCCCGGAGGCCACCCCCAGCCGCCAGCTGCTGGCACGAGGGCTGGGTAACCGGGCCAGGGCTTGGCTCCGCGGCTGGTTGCCGCCGGAGAGTTCGGCCACCCTGCGCGGCAGCCCCACCAGTCCGTGGCGGCCCAAGGGGACCCTCCCAGCGCCCGGGCGGCGGTGAGTCAGGGAGCATTATGCAAGCGCTGGCCTGGCCGCCCCCCGCGCCTCCCCTAGGTCATTCACCCCGCGCGGTTACGAAAGCGCGACCCCCTCCCCCCGGAGCTATAAAGCGCGGGGCTGCCGGCGGGCGTTCGCCTCCCTCGCTCCACGCGCGCCCGGACGCGGCGGCCAGGCTTGCGCGCGTCTCTCGTGGTGAGCGGCGGCCGGGCGGGCCTCGGGGCGGTGTGCGGGGCGCGGCGGGCAGGGTGGTCCCGTGGCCCGGCGTTCACTGCAGCGCGTTTCCCGCAGGGCGGACTCCTGGACGAGATGGAGTGGGTGTGGGCGCTCCTGCTGCTGGCGGCTGTGGGCAGCGGACGCACCGAGCGCGATTGCAGGGTGAGCAGCTTCCGAGTCAAGGAGAACTTCGACAAGGCTCGCGTAGGTATCCTCCCGGGGCCCAGGTTCCCGCTGCCCCCAACTCCCTGTGGCTGGCCCTCCACCCCAGACGCCAAACCCCCGCTCGCTGTCATTCCTTGCGCAGTTCTCTGGGATCTGGTACGCCATAGCTAAGAAAGACCCCGAGGGTCTCTTTTTGCAAGACAACATCATCGCCGAGTTCTCCGTGGACGAGAAAGGCCACATGAGCGCCACGGCCAAGGGCCGAGTGCGTCTGTTAAGGTCAGTGGGCTCCGTGTTCCGAGTCCCTGGGCCCTTGTCTGGCTGAGTGCCAAACACTGGGGAAGGAGGGGAGGACCCAAGGTGAAAAGGAGCTAGGAAGCCCTTTTCCTGGTTTGGCTCAGAATCTCTTGGCTTTTGCAGTAATTGGGAAGTGTGCGCAGACATGGTGGGCACCTTCACAGACACCGAAGACCCTGCCAAATTCAAGATGAAGTACTGGGGTGTAGCCTCCTTTCTCCAGAAAGGAAGTGAGTAGTCAGCGCATCGGGACCTTTTAGGGGAGAGGAGGCGTTCCTGGCCACATCAGTGTGTTTCTTCTGTAGTGGCAACCTCGGGAAGAACAGCTGTGGGAAGGTCTGTAAGTGGCAGAAGCCCTCAGCCCCGCCTGAAGTTAGGGTGTCGGGAATGGGAGCAGCAGGCGCCCCCTGTCCCACAGTTCCAGAAACTTGGCTGAAGCTCGAGGACCCTTGAACTTGCCAGGGGCCACTTTCCCACGCAGTCACTGTGTCAGGTGTGTAACCTGCTGCATACTGACCCTCTCATCTCCCCACATCACCACTCCGGCTGAATCTGCATTTCTTCCGATTGGGCTGAATCCCTGAGACAGCTTGACTGCCTGGGCCCCAGTGGAGGCTGACGTTCCCACACCCCATCCAGAGAGGGAAGGAGCAATGTGCAGAGTGGCTCCTTACCAAGGGCCCTGCCTGCCAATACTAAGATTCTGAGCCAGGGACCATGTTCAGCATGACAGTGACCACTTTTCCCACAGCACTGAAACTCTGGGGTGGGATTTGGAAACCCAGTAGAGCATCCTGAAACTTGGCCTAATCATGAGAACTTTCGTCTCCATATGCTTTCTAGCCAGCATCCCCATTTCTCAAATCTGGAGTCTTCTCTGGGTAGCTAGAAAATAATGCAGGTCAGGGAAGACTTATCATGGGATCTTAGAGAGGGAGGGTTAACCCTAGGGAGAGGTGGTCTCCTTACAGATGAATAAGCTGAACCCCAGAGAAGGTAGTGCTTTGTCCAGTCACATTAGGAGAGCCAGTGTCAGAAACCACAGTTCTAACGCCAAGGTCTGGGTTGTGTGGCCCTGAACTGCAGTCTCCAAGTATAGACCCTAGGGCCGTTCAGGGGGACTCTCTTCAATTGTGATCCAGGAGACAAATATCATTTGTGTAGCTTACTGCTCTACATGAGACACACATCGTTTGTCTTATTCTAAAGTCATGTGTTAGATGAAATGGCATTTTTTTCAAGTTATGTTTTTGATATTGATTTACACCATACAAAGGAATTGCTACACTACAAGGGGGAGAAGTTTTTAATCAGTAGGAGTAATAAATTATTTCAAATAGTGTGGTAAAACTTCCCAAAGTGATTCATTTAGAGTAAAAGATACATTTTTTCTTTGATACCGGGGATCAAACTCTGGACCTTGCACTTTCCAGGCAGGTGGGAGAACTACTGAGCTAAATCCCCAGCCCTTAAGATACATTTTTTTCTGATAATGAACTATAAAAACTAATACAAAAGGGCACAAAGTTAGTAATTTCTAGAAAACACAATTCACATCCTGGCAACAATTTTGGAGTGCAGATTTCTTTAAAAAGCTACTAGCTAGCTGTTTGGACCATGAATGGAGATAACACTTTTCACAGGTGGATACTCTTATATCCAAGGGTCAGGATCCTGGGATGCTTATGATAATACAGTGGTCCCATAACCAAAGCAGAGGTGACTTCATCCAGAGATGAAAAGACTGCCTAGATTCCCAGGAGCCCATGGTTAGGGCAAAGCCAGCAACAGCCCTGTAGCTTCCATTCCTGGTCCATATGCTAAATAACTTTGTGGTCACTGCTGAGCAGTCATTTGTCTGGGATGTCCCCAAGCCTCAGAAGCCCGGGAGGTGCAGAGGTGGCTCATTCTTCTTCCTGGCAGGTCCAGAGTGAGCTGCAGAAGGGTTCTTCACACCCTTCATGTATGATAACCCTCTTGCAGGGCCTGGGTTTGGGCTGAACCCCATTCTCAGTAGGGATTCTAGAGGTTCTCAGAGAATCACACCTAGAAGCCACTTAGCGTGAATGGTAGAGATGGCCTTACGGCCTCAGATGCTGGGCATCCAGTTCCTGCCTTCCTCCAACATGGAGTGAGCACTGCAATGGCAGATTATCCCTTGCTTCGGGACTGGGGTGTGAGATGGAGACACAGAAGCTTTTTGTTCCCTGTCTCCTGTTCCCCCCATTTACCAAGTGTCTTGAGACACTGTGGCGTAGAGGTTAAACTTGTAGACTATCGAGCCACAATTCCCCTGCCTAAATCTCACTTCTGCCCTGCTCTTTATGATCCTGGGTGAATTATTTAGTTTCTGAGTACCTCAGTTTCCTCATTTGTAAAATAGAGAGGAATAGTGTACATTTTGGATCAATGTGAGAAATATTTGAGAAAACATTTGGAAGTCCATACAGTGACTGGCACATAACTTAGTGCTCAGGAGGTCCCAGCCACAGTTACATGTCAACAAGAAGGTTAAATTAGGTAGAAACGTGGCACTTTGATTTGAATATAAGATATTTGGATAAATCTGAACACTTTTTTTCTCTGTGACAAATGACTTATACATTCCCAATAACCTTACTTCCCACCCTGCCTATGGGAATAATTTTTACCACCTTCACTTTTACTTACTTTCTATTGCTTACATTTCAGCTTGAGGAATAAATATGATTTGCCTTCTTCAAGGGTTGGGCTCTGCCTCTGCTGAGAGTTGTGAAGAAGACAAGCTGTAAGAGGGAGTATCTGATGCCAGATAGTGGTTTCTTGTGCTCCTGAGGCCAAAACTGCCTTGCCAGCTCAGATGAGCAGCTCAGTGAGCAGTGTTCCTAAGCAGGTATTAGAATGGAGCCAGAGAAGCTATGTGGTCAGTGGCTTCCTCTAGCAGATCCTGGCAGGAGAGCAGTGGGTGAATGAGACAGGTAGGAACTAGCTGCTACATATCATCAACAAAGATATCTCCTGGTGTTGGGGCTAACATAAGTTTTTGACCATCAGCTATTAGACAGACGCAGATGCTAGAGAGTGAATGGTAATGATAGGAGTGAAAAGGTTTGTTTGTTGGTTTTGATGGGGTCATATCTTTAGTGGTCCTTTGGAAAGATGCTCTGTCATTTATTGTCAGGGAAAGAGGGAATCATTGATGTGAATGAGGTGTCCTCCAAGTCAGAACTGTTTTCTCTAAAGAAGAGTGAAATCTTTTCTCATTTTCCCAGTTTTATAAAAGCTGTCAGAAGTCTCTGTAGGCTCCTGATTCCTAAGGAAATGCAGCCAACTCCAAGAATCCACAGATAGTGAGTTGCCCAAGCCCCTGGGCCCACTGAGGGCAAGGTGTTGGTTGACGCTATGGCTTTGTGGCTCACAGATGACGACCACTGGATCATCGACACAGACTATAACACGTTTGCTCTGCAGTACTCCTGCCGCCTGCTCAATCTCGATGGCACCTGTGCCGATAGCTACTCCTTTGTATTCTCCCGCAACCCTAATGGCCTGACCCCGGAGGCACGGAAGCTGGTACGGCAGCGGCAGGAGGAGCTGTGCCTGGAGAGGCAGTATCAGTGGATCGAACACAATGGTGAGTCGTGCTTCCCGATGGCTCTGGAGCCTGGGCCAGCCCAGGAATGTGCACATCTGCACACTAGAGAAACCAGAGAGTCCAAGAAGCCACCCTTCTAGGCCCAAGTTTTGGTCCTCTTGGCTCGGTCTTTTCCTGGGCTTATCCTAGGCTAGTGTAGGAGTGATCAAAGACCCTTTGCCAAAAACCTGACAATTAAGTGAAATGCCAGGGGACACACTTATCCATTTATTCTACCTCGGGCCAGTTTGCTCTTGGCTCCACTGCCCCACAAAACCATCTCGACCAAATTAATATTTGCGGGAATTAAGTGTCATCCATGAAGAACAGGGTAGCAAATGTGGTCACTGATATAAAAACATAAGTAGAAACCAACATAGTGAGTTCAATAGAGAATGGTAGTAATAAACATTGTTTATTCTCTATGAAACCAAATAATTGTTAAATTAACAATTTTGGGGAGATTTCTTGGGACAACCATAGCATCTTTTTATGGTATTATCTTTGTCTTATCTTGATTTAAGAACCAGGAACATGGTGGAGAAAAGTGTGCTTTTTGAATTAACACTCACTTATTCCTATGGGAAACTGGGTTTCAAAACCAAACAGGTCATGCTACAATAGACAAAAAAAGGCGGGGAAACTGAACATTTTTGTTAGGCACCTGACTGACCCTCTACACCAAACAGATATGAACTCAGACTGTGGAACTCAGACTGGGTCACCCTGGTAGGCAGCTCACATGTAGGGCTGGTAAAGGATTTTGTTGCTGCCAAACACCCCACTAAGTCCTTCACCTGCATTGCCTCAGTTAATCCTCAGAAATACCTTGTGAAGTAGATACTCTTATTATCCACATTCCACAGATGAGAAAATGGAGGCTAAGATTAAAAACATTGCCCGAGGTCTCCAATAGATAGCTTCATTGAATGCAAACTCAGATTTTTGTGACTCTGAAGTCTTGTGGTACCATGTGGCGACATATGACATAGGACATGGTGAACACTATAAGACTGCCAATAGTAGGGCTGAGGTTAGGCTGACTCAGCCCTCATGTCCTGAAATAGGAGGATGAATCCCCACCACTGCAAAGTGCAGCAAGACAAAAATGAAAGATGCACTGTTCACACAGCAGGTCCTGTGCTGTCAGCCCACTGCCGCTGGGGAATTTAAAGGGTTTCAGAAAGAGCCTTGAGGGCGTTTATGAGTTACAGCTACATCTAACTTTGAGGGTTTGCATTTGCTATGAATTTGAATTGAAGAAACATATGAATGAAGCCAGGCTCTAAGGCCACCATGGTATTTGTTATCTGTATAAGCCCTGGGTCCATCTTCTTGTCATTAATGGGTTTGCTTTCTGTATTTCAGGTTACTGTCAAAGCACATCGGAAAGAAATTTTTTGTAGCAACATCAAGGATGTAAAGTTTCATTTGAAAACTTCCACTTAACTCTCAATCTTTATCTCTATTTATCTTGAGAGTTTAGTTTGCCCACCTCTCCTTATCTTCCCTGGGTGAACATAAAACCTTCAGTACACATAAAAATGTATGTGGGAAGGAGAGAATTTGTTCACATCAAATGTATGTCCTACTGAAGTTTTCTGAGGGACTATTTGAGGGTTGGGATTCCAAACTTTGATTTATTAAAATATAGTCACCAGCTTCCTATGATTTGAATTTTATTTGTATTCATGGGCTGAAGGTGGGAGTGTATTTTTATATACCATGAGGGCATTCTTTCCTCCTGTTCTCTGGGACTTTTGGCCAGTTGTCATGCCTCATCTGCATTATTAAAAACTGTGGCTTCTCTCAACTTCCTGAAAAAGGGTTTCCCCATTAACCCAGAAAGCCTCAATCACCACCTTGGCCAAAAAGAGAGTGTGGCCAGGCCACACCAGCAAGCCCAAGGCTGTCAGCCCTGGGCCTTGAGTAGGCAGTGCAGTGGGCTCAGCCCTGGCTGGGCGTGAGAGGCTGAGATGCATGGGTCAGGATGAGCACTAGTAAGCAACCCCATCCTTCGCTGTCTCTAGTATGTGGGGAAGGCAGCCTTAGGTTTCTCTGGGGAAGTTGGGAGATGGGGCCCTAGAAGCCAGGTCTAGAGGAAAGAACACAATGCCCCTATTTGGAGTGGGCAGGGATTTTAAGTCTAAATCCAGCTCACATATTAGTGTGATGGGGGCTGGAAATGTGACTTCTCTGAGCCCCACATTTCTCTCTTGAAATGTGGGAAAACAACACCTGCCTGAGGGTGATTCAATGAGACACCCTCTTAGCCTATGTAGGAGCTGTCCAACACTGCCAGTTTGATGTCTGTAAAGGGCACTGGGAGGTGTAGGGTTAGGTCCTCACCCCATGTGCCTTAGTCTCCACCAAAAGTAGAGGAGACAGGTGGGAAAACTCTGCCTTTCGCTCTCATGGAGCAGCAGGCTCAGAGCCTCTCTCCTTGGCTTCAATCTGACGATCCCAAAGACAGAAAATATCCATGCATCTCTTCAAAAAGGAGCTTTAATTTACCGTATCAATTAGCTAAAGGTGAAGAAAGCCTCCTTGACCTCTTTTGTCCCTAAACTCATGTTCATCACCTTATCTCAGAAGCAAGCTGCTCCAGAATCTTCATGAATGATAGTAGCTACTGGGACTGACTGATTTGTTGAGCACCTACTAAGTGACAGGACCTGTGTGTTCTTATCATCGACCCAATATCCAAATGTTGGCATTGTCTCTATGCTCAGTCTTTGACTCTCTTCCTGCTTTCCATTCTCTCCAAGGGTATTTCATAAAACCATAGATCTCTAAACACCATCTCTATCTCCTAACAATGTTGTGTTTCCAGGCCCATCCTCCACATCTCTGTACCTTTTCCATTTGGATGTCTCACTGGGATTTTAACTTATTTTCTCCAAATGAAACTCTTGGCCCTTTCACTGGGCCCCCCCCCGCCCCGCCCACTTCTCTCCCAGTCTTCCCCATCCAACCATTGTCAGGCTAAAAAGCTAGAGCCATCCTGGAATCCTCTTTCCCTCAATTCTACATCCTTCCCATCAATAAATTATTTTGCGCCACCTTCCCAAAGTATATTCCAAGATCATTTCTCACAGTCCTTCATTAATGTCACCCAATTCCAAGAAGCCCACCAACTTTTTGTATTTAAGCAGCTACCTAACTGGTCTCTATTTTCATTCTTGCTTCTCAAAGTACATTGCTTGCATAGTAGCCAGAGTTATATTTAAAGTCATTCATCAGGGGTCATCAGTCTGCAGCTGCAAACTCCAGTGGTGCCCATTCAACACTGAATAACCTTATGGTGGCCTAGACCTGGAGCTTCTCTGGCATGCACTGATGGGCTCTAACAGGGCACCCTTCCATCCCAGCATCAGGGAGTGTGTGCAGTACAGAGAGGGCTCAGTCAGTAGTTAGTTTTTGCTTGAGTCACACCATTCTTCATTCTGACCAATAAGCAAGCCTCTGCACCAGCATCTGTCTCTCCTCCCTCCCCTGGATCCATACAGCTGGCTGGCTCTTCCTTGCAATTCACCTTTCAACTCCTGTCACTCCTCAGAAAGGTCTTCCTATACCCTTCCCACCCCATCAAAATGACCATCACTCCCACAGCATCCTCTACTACTTCAGGGGGTGCTTTTTCACTTTGTTTAGTATGTGGCTCCCATTCTGACAAGAACATAAGCTACCTAAGAGCAGGACCATGGCCATCTGCTTCATGACTGCAATCCCAGAACCAAGGACACTGGCCACAGCAGGTTCTTCAGAGTCTTCTGATGGGTGGATCCATGATGGTCATCTCCTTAGGAGACTTTTTGGAGTCTTCCTGCCTTCTTTCTGATTTCATGACTCAGCTTCTCCTGAGAAGGTCCATGGCATTTTTAATAAATGGCAAAAAATCATCCTTAATTGTTCCTAGAAAATGTCTCAAGCCCAAAATAGAGGCCTAGAGTGACCATGACCCTTTAATGGAGCAATCTGAGTCCTCACTCTGTTTCAAGACTCAATCTAAAAACCATAAGGGGTGGCTTTATATGTAGGGGATGTGATTCCTGAACAGCTATAAAAAACAATTTATTAACTTCAATTATATTACAAACACTGAAAAGTTCATATTAAAAGGAACCCCTAGTAGATCTTTTTATAAAAGAAAAATATTTTTATACTGAATAATCATCACTTAATTTGCCCATGCTGTAGATGTGCATTTGCATAGGTTATATTTTCCCAAAGCAGGGTACACTGGGGGATGGTTCTGGAAATTAATTTGTTTTAAATACACACTGTGGGTCACCAGAGAATCTTCCCAGAAAAGAGAAAAAAAACCACCTTAACTAGCTAGAAATAATGGACAGATCATTTCTTCTGACAGACGTGTCTGTAAAAATGGCTCCCTTTTCTGGGAGCAAGAAGCAGCAAAAAATTTTCCTCCATTCATTCCTAAACAGTGACATGTTGTAGAGGATGGGGTTTAGGGCTGAGTTGGCAAATGTGAAGGCCATCACCCAGAAGAAAAGGGAAGGCCAGATGACCAGGTCTTGCCTGAAGTTCTGAATCAAGATGAGAATGATGATGATGATGATGGGGCTCCACATGATGAAAAAAGAGATCATGAGCAGGAAAAGAGTGCGGAAGAGACGAAAGTCCTGCTTTGACACGAGGATCTGGTGGCTCTCTGAGTAGGCCAAGCTCATGGTGAGCCTCTTCCGTGATGCCTTTGTGATCTGCAGGAAATCCAAACAGAACAAGAGCCACAGGTTACTGCCTTTGTCAGGGAGTTTTAAGTTAGGAGCCTGGGAATTGGAATCCGCCATTCTTCTGCACCGGGGACATCTGTCTTTGGAACTTTCTGTGGAAAGAGCTGCCTTCTCAGAGGCCTAGCCTGTTTTCCACACTTGGCATGTGCTGGAAAAACAAAACTACCTACATTGTAAAAAGGGAATGAGGGGAGTGAAAAGCCTGAATTGACTGGTCTAGAGGAGGGACACGTGCTCAGAAGCACATCTTCCTTGTTATTGTTTTTTAAAGAGGCAAGTAAGTGTATACAAGCAATATGTACACAAGGTACAAACTCAAATGATAGACACCAAGGGGGATCAAATGAAAATACAAAGTCTCTTCTCTAGCCTTCTGTGCCCTCCATTTCTATTCCATAGAGGAGGCCAAAGTGAATGTTTTCACGGGAGACCTAAAAATATCCCAGCCCCACACACATAGGAAAAATTGTAGCTATGGGATCGTGGGCCTCTGTACTTGTGCTTTTGAATCAGATGAGACCACTCCATGCATGGTACTTCCTTTTTACACAGCAGTCTACCGTGATGCTCACACTGTGCCACCACAGAGAGGTGGCACCTTGTTCATGCTATCTTGTTAGTGCTGTGCTACAGTTTATCCAGGATCCCATTGATGGGCACTGTATTTACTTAGCTCTGTTTGTTTGCTTGGTTGAAGTGGCTGCACCCTACTCTTCCTCTCCTTTTCTTACCAGTTGCTGAGTGGGGGAGAGGCCATGGGAGATGGCAGAATCATGTGGCAAGGCCAGGCACAAGGGGAGCATCAGAGCCCCAAACTAGGTTCCTCTCCTTCTGCAGAGACAGGAGAAAGTGGATCTGGATCTTGCCTATTGGCCCCTGAGTTGGGGCTATGGAAGGGAGATGAGATTCAAGGCCACTGCTTTGCTAAGGCAGCTGCTGCCATGGTCAGCTAAGAAATGAAGCCAAGTCTGACTGAAGGGCCACCAATGCTTGTAGGGATGGATGCTGCCTGGAAGCAATTTCCTCACCAGCAGGGCCTGCTGACACAACCATGAACTGCCTGGAAATCAGAGACAATGGCCAACAGGAAGGGACAAGCTCCTCACATGGGCGATCATGTGAGTTCCTTGTCCTTGAGGGAGGTCAGAGGCACAGGCAGGATAGCCTGTCCTTCTCCTGCATGCCCCTCCTAATTCTGGCACAAACCTACCTACACTGCAGGCAGAGTAAGCTTTGAAGTGGCTAATGAGACTGACATTTTAAAATAAGCAGGTACAATCAAAAAGGGACTGGAATGTTCTGGAGTCAGACATAAATGTCATTGAACGTGCCTTTTCTCAGCAAGAAAGACAACCTGGTTAGAGCAATCTTGGTGACATTTATTGAATCCTGGTGACATTTGGTATTTGTGCCCCAGATGAGAGGTGGTGATTGTGGAAGAAGCATCCTCATGCATATCTTTGCACACCCAGGTGAGTGTATCAGCTGAATAACTTCCTCCCAGTGGGAATGCTGGGATCTCTAACCTTTTGCTTTAATGAGCAGGGTCATTATAGCAGAGGGATTGTGGGCAGTGGAGACAATCTTGGTTACATAGATTTAAGAGGGGTTTTGAATTCTTCTTTCAGGGGCTCTTGTAGGTATCACTCCCTGGTTCTCCTGTCCAACCTGGTCAGTTAGGAAATCTTGCTCTGTGTCAGAGAGAGTTTTTAGTTGTGAGTGGGCAGCCTTGGACACAGAAATGGCCCATTTACTGACCAGACTAAAATAAAGTTTTCCGTGCATTCTCCTCCCACCCATATCTCACATCAAAACAGTATGTGTGAGCCATAGAACAGCTTCATAACATCTTAGAACCAGAGTGCTATAGCTAGATGGGGCTGTGCATCCATTGAAGCAGCACTCCTCAGGTGTTTCTATGCCTAGAAGCAACTAGCACAACCTTGTTTTGATGTGGATTCTAAGCCAGCATGGTGGCACAAACCTGTAATCCCAGCAGCACTCTGAGAGGCTGAGGCAAAAGGATCTCAACTTCAAACCCAACCTGTGCACCATAGTGAGTTAGCAATACTGTATCATGAAATGAAATGAAATAAAGGAAGGCTGAGGATGTAGCTCACTGTGAAAGCTGAGGATGTAGCTCACTGTGAAAGCCCTAAATTCCAACCCCAGTGCTACAAAAAAGATAGATTCTGACTCAGCAGGTCTGGGCTCAGCTGAGATTCTGCATTTCTAACAAGCTCTTATAGTATACCCACTGCTGCTACTCTTGCCAGTCCAAAGACCATACTTTGAGTAGCCAGTGAGGAAACAGCCCTCTAAGAGATGGTTGGTTGAGCTAAAACCATTGAAAACAGGAGCTTTTCAAGTGTGCAAGTGTTCAGTGAGCAAATTCCCCAGGAGGCCGTGTCTGTGAAAAAGAAGAAGCGCTGCCATTTAAGTGTGACTCCTCAGTGCAGGGTGGTGAGAATGTCTGAGTGAGTGACCACTGGGATGTCTGGAAAGAGTCCAGTGCTCAGGCTCTGGAGGTCCTGGGGAGACAGACACCCAGTGTCCTACCTACATGCCTAATTCTAATCCTCCTCTGGGCACAGCCAGAGGGGAGAAAGCCTGGCTGTCTCCATCATTCTCCCAGCTTCTGTGATGCCAAGAGGTGGGGAGTGGTGTTGCTGGTGGTAGGGTAGGGCCTGGGTGTGAACAGCTAGCCTGGAATGCCACATATGCTGTATCCAGGAGTCTGACATGCCTCTGTGATCTCTGCCTTAGAGAAAAGCCAATTGAGAACATTCTTACCAGGCTACTGGGCCTTGCTCACTTCCACTTGCTTAGTCTGGCTTGTGTCCTGCTTTTCCTGCAGGAAGAACCTGATGAGCACACAAAGGTGCTTCATCATCTTGAGACTGGCCACGCTGTTAGCCCTGGGCTGGCTCCAGGGCCCATTCCCCTAGGAGTCCTAAATCTCAAGAGGGGAAGTAATTGGAAGTTAATTATCATCATTCATAATATGCCTAAGTTAACTCCAAGATTAGAATGTCTTAAACTGTTCTTAGAACTTTTCTAATTCTGCAATTAAAGGTAACTGTTTATCCCATGATTACACTTGATGTTTTCTCCCTTGTATAGCAGTTTAAGTCTGCCTGTTGATGATGGAAACTAGGACAGCAGGTCCTGAGTGAACAGCTCCCCAACACCAGGAATTAGGACCCCTGAGCTTTCCTGAGGGTTCTTCTCTTGAGGGCATCAAACTATCTGTTGTTTCATCAATTGTCACATTTAATCTTCACAACTCCTCTTTGCCATTTGTACCACTGTTATTCCTGCTTCATAGATCAGCAGATTCTCAGGAAATTTAAGTTGCTTGTTGAAGTTCACTCCATGGATAATAAATGGTGACAGCCCCATCTGTGAAAATTCACCTTGGCATAGTTAACGATTAGCCATATCATAAAAAGCTAAAAAGGTTGCCATGCTATTCAGCCCTCTCCTCTGCTCCCCTGCTCTGCAGATTGGGGTTGTTCAGCAGACATCATCCACCATCTCGGACTCCAATGTAGAGGTCATATTGGCACATCCAAGACTAAAGCTTCTATAGCATCAAAGTGAGAACTTGCATTCTGGTGACAACTGGTTAACCCTATGGACCCTACCTTGCTTGACAGATGTGGGAGAGGGACAACTGGGCAGGGTGGCAGGTGGGCGGCTTCAGGGGAAATGGCACTGCCCCTGAGTGGGTGTCCTAGGCCTGAGTGCAGCCTGGTGGGCACATAAGAGCTGATACCAGCAGCAGTTTCGTCCCTCATGCTGCCCACTTTTTCCAGCCAAGAAAAACAGCAAAGAGTCCCTGGTGTAGTATGTTATAAATATTTTTTAATAAATGAGGTTGATCAGAGCCCAACATTTACTGAGCACTTACTATGTCCCAGGCCCTTACCTGCAACTTGATTTACCTTTTTATACCCTCCCAGGATTCTATGACATAGGTACTTGGAGATTTCCATTTTATAGAGGAGGATGCTGAAGCTCTAAGAGCCAGGGAATTTGCCTAACAGGACCCTGCTGAAAACTTGCAGTGCTGGGCTTTAAACTTGCAGACTCCTGCCCATTCTCTTAATCTTGAACTAGTTCCTTCCCATACTTCACTATCTCCATCAATAAAAATCCTTCTCCTCAGCCTTTAACTCTAAGCTCTAATGCCAGACACTTTCAGGAGCCGTCCTGTTTCATCTGCCAGCTGGCATGCTTCAGTGTGCTACTCCAGGTATTCACGCAACACCTGCTGCATGTACTATGTGGTTAATGTCCATGCATCGCTCTTGCTTCCAACCTGAACTGGACTGTAGGCTCCCTGAAGCAAGACTTTCATTTACATTCTGTGGCTCAGGGCTCTAACAGGTGTCTGACAATGACTGTGACAGACAGCAGGCTGTCTCATGACCAGGCACATAAGAGGTTTGGTCTATTTAGCACTGGCAGATGCTACCATTTCTTTCTCTCCACAGTTCCCACAATTTGCAGAGTAAGGAGGAAAATGGGGCATATAATTAAACATGGCTCTTTCCCCACTCACCTTCCCACACTAGATGTCAAGGCTAGTCAACATTTGTCCAGGATTTCAAATGTCTCTATGATTGGGTGGAATGCTTAATGTGCTTTTAAATTAAACTACATGTTTGGCTAACTTCTGAGGGTTAACTCTAATCTCCAAACAACCTTCTGGAGTTACCTCATTTTTGGAACTAAATGGAGGCTCTGAGAGGTGAAGCAACTTGCTCTATTCTCATGGTCAAGTGAGGGATGGGTACTACACAGAGACACTGGATCTGGCCTCCAGCATGGCACACAGGAGGGAGGACTGTGAGTGTGGCTCCATGGACACTGGGCACGCAATAAAATGCAGATGTCTAATTGGGTCCATCCTTACACATTCTGATTCTGTGAGTCTGAGAAGGATAGAGATCTGCACTTTTCCTAAACTCCCCCAAGTGATTCAAGTTCACTGGAATGTAAGAGTTTATCTAGGATCACAGGCTTGGTTTGGAGTTTTCTCCGAAGTCCTCTAAAAGAGTCCCTTTAAAACTGTCCTTTTAGGACTGGCTGCCTTTACATCCCCATGAGCTTCTGAAGACCAGGAGGGAAACCTCTCCCTACCCCATGTCCCTTTTGCCACATCATGCCACTGAACCAGGGCTGCTGTCAAATGCAAGCAGGTGGAGGAGGCTCCCACCGACAGAGGTGAGGCTTCTGAAGGTTGGGTCAGTCAGCGATCTCCCAGTTAGAATCATCAGACCAGAGACTCCATCTTTCTGAAAGGTTCACCTTCCTTTCCTTGACTGGTGGGCAGTTGCTCAGAGCTGGAGAATGAGGGGCAGGCAAGAAAGAAGGGCTTGGTATTCACAGCCCAATGCCTTCATATTTAGCTGAAACCAATTTTGTTTCTTAGTTTTGTTTCTCTTGTTTCTCTGAGACAGTCTGAGGGTTTTCCAACTGCAAACCATACACTCACTGGCTCATTCAGCATATATTTATTGAGCCCCTATTATGTGCTAAGCATTTGTATAGGGTCTGAACACCCAGCAATAAGCAAGGGACCCCTGCCCACACTGCACTTCCATTCTGGTGTATACAAGGCAAAGGGAGGGGAAACAGTAAACATATGTGGTTACAAAGGGTAGAGGCATCCTGGCTAGTCATGGCAATGGTTGCTAGGGGATGATGTAAGCCAAACCTCAAACAGCTAACATTGACAGCCTGATAGAAGGCACTTAGGAGTTACTCAGAGCCATTCTCTTGGGAAAATTGTCACTTGGAAAAAGCCACTGAAAATGTATGGCATGTATGAGTCACAAAGAAAGAGGAAGCTGGGAAGGCAGAGGGCAAATATGGCCACTAGCCAGAGCACATGAAGCAGCTCCTGAAGGGTAATGGGAGGGGACAAGCCAAGATGAAGCCTGCTCTGAACCTTTGCCCAGGTCAGAACCAGTAATGAAGTTAAGAGCACAGTTCCCAAAGGTAGTTCCAAGGAGTATCATCCAAAGGGATGCTTTGTGGGAAAAGGGGAAGTAGGTGATCAGATTTAGCAGTGGTGCCTGCCTGGTCTATCCCTGTGTTGAAGATTCCCAAGGTATAATAAAGGCTCTGAAGTCCTGCAACAAAAATCCCAGTATTTCTGACTCCTATGACCAAAATCCCTCCTAACATCTACCATCACACAGAGCTCTGCTGAGCATTCTAGATACTGTCTTAGAACAACAGATGATCACAGTGACACAAGATGGGGACTTCTTAGGCCCAGAGATGACAGGACCTAGGTTAGGGTGGTAGAGACACGGCTGGTGGGGATGGGTGGGGGCTATCGTTCTGTGTCCTCTGAACATGGCTAATGAACAGTGGTGGGTTTTACAGATCATGCTTTTGACAGGAAAAGCTTGGGCAGAAAAGCTGGTTCAGTGCCTCTGTGTTCTGTCTACCTTCAGGAGAGAGGAGAGGCAAACTCCAACACCCTGCCCAGATGCTGCATCCACCTGGAGGCAGCTTGCCCACTCCTGAATGACCCATCTGGCAAACTCACAGGTGCCAAGGGAAGACAAATGTCATAGTCCTCCTGGGAAATGGGCAATCAGTTTTGCCAGTAGAGTAGAAAGTAATTTTTCAACAGTCTCCTATTTGTATTAACATTGTGATTTTTAAAAACATCATATTTTATTTTATTTTATTTCATTAAACAATCTACCAAGGCCTATTTGGCACCAATGGAAAGACAAGCCTGGTTTAGTTAAGTCACTTCACATGGTAATAAAGCCTGGTCTGGAACCCCAGTGTCTTAAGACTTTCTCCAGTGATTTTCCCACTGCTCAAGAAGAGAAGGCCCTGTAGCCCCTGTTGGTGTAATCATTTAACAAATACTGAGCACCTACCGTGAACAAGCTAACCTGTGTTCTAGGCATGGGGACACAGCAATGGATAAAACAAAATATCTGCCCTCATGGAGCTTGCCTCTAGAGGGCAGGATAGATGATACTCAAATGAATGCACATCAGTGGAATATAACAGGGCTTATAAGTACTTCAGGAAGAAATAAATCACGGTAATGAATTAGAGAAAGACAAGGAGCATTTCTGAGGAAGGTGTTTTTGAGTAAGGACCTAAAACAAGTGGGTCATGGGACATGCAGCAATCAAGGGAAGAGAGATCAAGAGAAGAAATGACAGGTTCAAAGGCCTTGAGATAGCAATGTGTTGGCAAGTATGAGGAGCAGTCCCCAGGCCAACCTGGACAAGAGAGGGGGAAGAAATGAGGTTATGGGAACAGGCAAGGAGAGATCACATAGGACTTTTGGAGAGGGTTTTTATTTTACTGCCTTTGTGAGGGAAGTAACAGGATCTAAATTATATTTTTGACTCATTAATCTGTGCACCATTTCACAGCTGTGAGTCATGTAGACTTTTTGTTTCATCCAGGAGCTGACCTGGGGTCTCTGTGTGTGGAAGTGGGGTGGTGGGAACAGGCGGTTGTGAGTTTAGACACACAGTTCTTGGAGAGTGGCACACTGCAGTCAGAGGCAAGAGAAGAGGACCTTGCCTGATCATCGGGTCTCCCCAAGCCTTTCCAGGTGGTCCTTGAGAATAAGGTGGGCATGGGCAGGAAATCATTTCTCCCTCGTAGGAGGTTTGTAAGTGAGGCATCATGAACAAGGGGCATACTAGAGCCTCTGGGACTCTATGGGACTCAGGAGTGCACCCCACAGAGGGGGCTCAGATGCTGCTGCCCCTCCCAGCCAGCCTTGATCAGTGTCAGCTCCTTGTTCTTGCTGCCTCCAAACCTTGGCCTGCTGTTTCTTCTCGTGAAAACGTCAGCGTGGCGATTTCCCAGCATTCTCAGAGAGAAGGGCTGGGAGAACAGCCTGGCCTACCAAGTAATGACAGCAGACTTTACTTATCTCCTGCTGCGGCCAGGCAGACACTAAATGTCCCAGCTGCAGAGACTCTCACATGCTTCCCAACAACTTCACACTCCCACTATTATGACTGCCATTTTGCTAAGAGAGTGTAAATAATTTACCCAAAACCACACAGCAAGTGTGACTCAAAGCCAGGTTCTTGAAGTAGCCCTTTCAAGTCTCCATGCCTGTCTTTGTGGCCTTTTTGCCCCGCTCCTTTACCCTTTATGCACATGCAGCCTGTCACAGTGGGCAGTGTTTTCACACGGGCTGCACACCACTCTTCCTTGTTCCAGAGTTTCCTCCTTTAAATGCCAGTAGCCTTTGTCCGTCTGCCCTCTTAGAGAATGTACACATCCGTGTCCCTCCCTACCCCTCACCAGTACTTCACAGAGAGCAGACTCTTCATGAATGTTTGAGGATTTAAAGTGTTGAGATTCTGGGGCCAGACTGCTTGAGTTCAGACTGCCACTTATGAACTATGTGACCTTGGGTAAATTACATAACTTCTTGGTGCCTGGGTTTTCTCATCTGTAATTCTTTGTAGGACTAAATGAATTAATCCTTTGTACATGTTAAACACTACAGAAAGAGTTCTTACATAAATTTTTATTCATTCTATATTTCTCTTCCCCTTTCCCTCATGGCCTTCCTTTTAATAATAATTGTGCACATTTTTATAATATTAAATATGCCAGGCCCCTCTGTCAAGCACTTTCCAGGCCTTAACTCTGGGCTTGATCTGTCTCACACACTCACACTCGAGTAAGGCCCAGGTCTTTTTAGGGTTCACAGTTACCTGGTAGGGAGGATTGTAGGGTGTGACCTGGGAGGCCATCTCTCACAGAAGCAGCGATTAGTGGTCCTGGATGGATGTTGGCCTGGCTTTGGGCTCTGAACATCTAAAAGGGTTACAGATCCTCAGGTACAGAAAAAGGGCCATAAAAGTGGCCAGATGGTGAGCAGGACATTTCCATTTCAATAAGTTTATTTATCAGATAATCCACATGTGCCATGAAACCAAGATTCATCAAGTGCACCACCTCCAAGAGATGCAAAGGCTTTGGAGGAACCCTTTTAACATGCACCTAAATACAAGTACATAGTGTTTGCTGGGCCGCTACCCTCCACACAGATGAGCTACCAGAAGAGGCAGGAAGCAGAGGCAGGCTCTTTTTCTTCATGTCCCGGCATGTATTTGTTTGAGGGTAGACATCATTTCCTAAGTCAGGAGACATTTGAAATGTACCTTCCTGGGGTGCAAAGAGGGAGGGCAGTGAGAGGAGGAGCTGCCGGCAACACTGCCTTTCTTGATGTGGCAGCAGCTTTTATGAATGTGTGCAATTCGTGAGCAGAACACATAAACTGGGTGTGCTTTTCTATTAGTATATTATACTTCAATAAAGTCTTAAAAAGTGTATATTCTTGATTATTATTGTGTTTGTGTTAGGGAAACAATGGGCAACCCAAAAGTCCGTAAGATAAATTATATGATATTTGAATGATGGAAAGCCATTACAAATAGAGACATAAGGAACTAATATGGAAAGATGTTATGGTATAATACAAAGGGAAAAAAGGAAGTTATGGAGCAGATAGCATGATCTTATAACTGAAAAGAACAATGAACAGTGCCAACAGCTAATTGGCCAATTTAACCTACAATTTCATGTGGTTCATCAAATACACATACACAGTATATTATGATACATATGACATATGTAACTATACAGGAAATATAACCTGCCAACATGTACTTGAGCTGTTACATGGAGGAGAGTAGATTTTCAGTTTCTCTGCTACATAGTTCTGTCCCTGTTTTGAATTTAATTTTTTATAATGAGCTTGTATCACTTTAGTAATGAGAAAAAATTGATAAGGACATAATTTATTTAGAAAAAACAAACAAACAAATAGTCACCCCTGAGTGTTGCAGAAGGGGTGGCTCTGGTCAGCGAATCAAGAGTAGACAGGCATGACGCTAAGATGTCTTCCAACCTGGAAATTCTAAGTTTGCACTGGAAGTGCCTGAGCCTTAGTGAAGTTCAGTGCAGCTCTTGGATCAAACATACCTGCAAAATTTTGGAGTAACTGATCACAATGAGCAGCCCCGGGACCAGGAAGTTCAGGGTAACAAAAGACACATCCCATGAGATTTCTCCAGCGACGCTGGGCCAAACCAGGGTGCAAATCAGGATTTCCTAGTTAGAGAAAAGAAAAGAACTTTGTTAGATGCTGGCTGCATCTTTGGCCTACAGCTCAGTTCTAGCTGGCGGTCACCTGGCACTGCTATGCTGTTGTACTGCACAAATGGTGTGAATCCCCCACCCCTGCCCGCCACAGCCCCCTTACAGAGCATGTGCCTCTGACCCTCTGAGGAGCCATAATTACTGTTCCCATTCTCCAGAGGACGCACTGACCCTCAGAGCCACAGGCTGGAAAGAGCTAGAGGCTGTTCCCAGGGGTGGGCCTTTCCACTTCCCCAGGGTGAGATTAAGTGAGATAAATTGGACACACATGTTTGAGTATCACATAGTTTCTCTTGTGTGGAAAAACCAAAAGCACAAATAAAGATCAAAATGGAGGATAGATATGGGGAAGTAGGAGAAAATGTTCAAATGGGAAGGGGAATAAGGAAGAGGGGAGGGGAAAGAGAAAGAAGGGAAAAGGAAAAAAGAGAATAGAAAGGGAAAAAATGGAAATGAAGCTTTTGTAAATGGGAAGGGAAGAAGGGTTGGAGGGAGGGAAGGGGAATGGTGAAAAAAAAGAAGGATCAAGATATACTATGTACAGGTACAATTCCCTATGATGAATGTGATCATTATCTATATTTAAAAAAACCCAATAAAATTTTTTTTTAAAAAAAGAGAAAATTGACCCAAGAAAGGTTGCACAGGTTGGAGGTGATGTGCTACACACAAGCATATAGCAACAGGATCAAGGTTTTTGTACAGTCATACAGTACTTTGTATGCAACAGGGTCTGTGCTAAAGCATTAAATGTCTATTTGGGAAGAGAAGGCATTCAAGTGTCTAAAATGTGTCAAAACCAGGCACAGTGGAATGCACCTGTATTTCCAGCTACTTGGGAGCCTGAAGCAGGAAGATCACCTGAGCCCAGGAGTTTGGGGACAGCCTCAGCAATGTAGCAAGACTCCCTTTCAAAAAAACAAAGAAAACAAATGACAACAACAAACCTAAAACAAATCAAGTGTGTCAAGCTGCATCAAAGAACCTGACAATCTCTTGCTCCATGCTGGTCTGGTGCCTAGACCTGGGGCCTTTGACCTTGTGTATCTTTTTCCCAGAGGAACCCAGAAGAACCGCAAAGCAAAAAATCAGCCCCAGCTCTCAGCTCCAGATGAAAACCCCTGGAATATGGCAGAAGAACGTGAAGGTTTGTAGCCTTACAGCAGCACTACTCTGTGTTGATTTAAATGTTTAACACGAACTACAGAACTGCAATACCAGGTGGGGGCCTTCTTGGACAGTTACCAAGAGCTGCTGCAACAATTTCTTCCAGCAAATAAATATGTCAAAGAAAACAAACATACGTATCTCCCTTTGTGTGACTGTTTTTCCCCACACACCAAACTTCCTGTATGCACTTGACTATAGGAACAAAGCTATTTGGAAAATAAGCTGTCCTGAATATTTCTAGATATGTAGAACAGATTTTTAAGAGCATATGCAAGTAAAAAGACCACATTATTGTGGGGTACTGTGGTGTACAACTGTAATCCTAGCTACTGGGGAAGTTGAGATAGGAGAATCATAAATTCGAGGCCAGCTTAGGAAACTTAGAAAGACCTTGTCTCAAAACAAAATTTAAAAAGGGAAGGATATAGTACAGTTCTCCCTAGCTCCAATCTCTAGTACCACAAAGCAAAAAAAAGAACACATTATTGATTTTTGGTGGGCAGTGCAGCTAAACAAATGCCATAACACCTTCATCCATTCATTCTTTTGACCAATATTATACATACCAGGCAGAAGCAAAGAAATTTTAACATTTACCAACCTATATCATAATTAGTTGTTCAAGCTTAAAATGCAATCAACTAGTTATTCATCTTCCTAAATAGTATTAACAGTAAATAACAGCATCTAATATGCATGAAACATTTACTATGCACTAGGAATTGCTTTGCACATATTATGTCATTAATGCTCACAATAAATCTATTGAAATGCACATTATTACTTTTCCCATTTCACAGAGGAGGAAACTAAGGTTTAAATTCCTGGATCAACAGTCTAACATACTAAAAGTGTGTTTTGTTTTTTTTAAAGTGTGGTTTTTAATCACAATATTTTCCCCAACATTGTCCCTTTGCAGTTACAAAGGACTTCAGGGACCTAGCAAAGCTCATCCCAAAGTAAGACAAATGGAAAAGAATATTTGGATCACATATGTATTTTAAAAAGGGAAATGAGAATGTTGCTTTCATTTCTTGTTTGTTAATAAGTTGCAAACAAACTAGGCTTGCTTGCTTATTTACTTATTTAAGTAGAGACACTCCTTGTTTAACAACCAAATTATGTTCCTGCAACTAGGTCATTATATCAATTGGTCCCTAAATGAGGAATGGTATACAGTATGTACATGACAACATTCAGAACAAAGAAATAGTCAAAGGAAACTCCAACTTGATGATTTTGCTTTTATTTGCATAAGTCCTCCATGTAGTACTGTAATATATAGCAGAACATAAAATTTCAGTACTGTACTATACAGTACAATCAGCAAGATGTACTGGACAAAAATAAAGACACTGAAGGTCTATAAACAAGATGTACAGAACTGTACCAAAAAAAGACAGGTTTTAAGTCTGAGCAGCAGGTTGTAAGTCCAAACAGCACACCTCAGTTGTAAGCCCAAACAGGCGTTAAACAGGTAGGTTGTTAAACAAGAAATATCTGTAATGGGGATTGGACTCAGGGCCTCTGCACTGAGCTACATCCCCAGCCCTTTCTATTTTCTTATTTTGAGACAGGTTCTTACTAAGTTACTAAGTTGTCCGGGCTGAGCTTGAACTTGTGATCCTCTGTCTCAGCCTCCCAGAGCACTGGGATTATAGGAGTATACCTAGATGTTCTAAAAATTTGTTCCTCTGCCCTCACCATCCACACCTGACCAGAGAAGGCTTATTACATTTTTCTACATTTTGGTGTTTGGAAAGAAGCTTGTGTCTCTTGAGGATCTTTTGAATACTGGCAGCAAGTTCACTGCTGCTCTTTAGGCAATCCACACAGCCTCCACTGTGGGCCAGACCTCTGCCCACCACAGACACTTCATATCAGCACACTGAGAGCAACAGATGTGGACAGAAGTGCTGAAGCACTCATCAGAAGAAAGGGTTCCAGTCTTAAATGTGACTTAGTCTCTAATTCCTACACTAGTAATGGAAAAAATATGTATAGGGAGAATAAAAAACATTGACCTCAAAGCTATTTCTTAAAACTCCTTAGGGACTTCAGGTCTTTCTAAAACCCTTCTCCAGGGTATCTGCCAGGCTGAATAAGACTGTAGAAAACTGTGTAGTGATAGAGTACAGCAAGATGTTATCTCTACATTTGGGGAAAAAAAAAAATCAGGTCCCTAAGCTATGTCTGTATGAAAGCTGATAGAATCAAACTAGAGTTGCTTATGTCAACCCCAACAAAAATACATAAATAAATAAAACTGAGAGATTATGAAGGAGGGCACCTTCTGCATATCTTCTATATGCTTGATAAGAAGAACGATTGCAAAGATTCTGCCAGAACCACAACCTTGCACAAAGGCCACCACAATATTACACAAAAGTATTTCTGAGAGGATGTTGGCCCAGCAACTGTCTAATCTTGGCTGATGCCATGCTTGTTATGGCTTCTTGTAGCCAAAGATTATTATTTCAAAATAATTTATGCAATCCTCCTCATTTTGCCTATAAAAACTTCCATTTGCCTCAACTTCCATAACCACATAGTTTAACATGGCACACATGTTCCCATTGCAAAGTCCATTCCCAAAGAATCCCAGCATGTCAAAAATATGTGTATGTGTGAAGGAATATGCATACACACAGAAAAAGACTGGAAGGTTTCACTAGAGAAAGCTAAAGGTATTTGCTTGTGAGAAGGGCTCTATTCTTTCATCTTCTCTGAATTTTCTAAATTTTCAATGGCATTCCTATATTTTTTATAAAAGAAAAACAGAGTGATAAAAGTTTGCTTTTAGGAAAATGATTGAACACATAACTCAGATCACCATGATAGTTGAATATACCTAACTAGATATTTTCAATATAGACATGGCACCTGTCCCAAGAAACTTCCCAAATTCCATTAAAGAAGATGCTCTCTCCTTTTTATTTGTGGCTCCCACTCCAGACAGGCCGTGTTATAAGGAAATAAGATAAAAACTCTGAACAGGCCCCATCAGGAGCTAAGAGGCAGTAAGTCTGGCCTGGGTGGCCCAAGTGATGGCTTGATTTGCTCTTTAAAGGGCATTATGTAGTATTGGTGATTAAATGCAGTGTCTGTACTCATTAGAAAAAAACAAAACAAAACAGGCCCTATGACCACAGTTAGAGAGGTGAGTTAGTATCACACTTATATTTCTGTGGGAGAAAGTCCATCTGTCAAGTCATTCTTTTTCTAGGTATTCTACAGGTTCTGATTTGTCGAGAAGCTGGGCAGCATGTCAAATCCAAAAGGTAGGAGTCGTAGTGGTATTATATTCTCTGTATTTGCTCTGCACATTTGAAACGTTTCCTGATTTTTAAAAAGTAAATTTGTAAAACAAAAGTGCTAGGCCTGCCTGGTTACTGAAATACTGAAGTGGAACTGGCAGTGTCAACAAGTGTTTTTTAATTCTTTGGCTTCATCACTGTTGACTCCAGGCACAGTGGCTCTACCACTGTGAGGCCAGTGTGCATGAGCAAGGCTCTGGCCTGCTCTCCAGAGGCCACAGGGCAGTTGCTTAGGAATGCTGCATCCAGAAGGAAGGGCGGCTTCAGCCAGGGGACAGAAGGCAGAGTTCTGGGGTTAGGAACAAAGGGATGAAGGTGGAAGCTAGGCCCAGTGAAGGACTAAGTGTGACTTTCATCTGCCCCATCCCAATCTCTGCCTCTCCCTTGCCAGCTCATCCAGCTCATTTTCAAGGCTTCCTTTAGCAGAAGATTCTTCCACCTGCTTTTTAACTTCCTAGTGCTCTCTTGAATCACAGACTCACCCACTGTCTTGAGGACATCTCTGTAGGAGGCATGGTAAGCTTTGTCTATCCCACTTTCCTGGTTCATACTCACCAAGTCAGGGCACACAGCTGCCATTCTCCATGCTGCTAGAAACCTGTGGACTGGCCCTCTGCTCCTCCCCATCAGAAGAAACCTGAGGTTTCCTTAATTGCTATCCAACCCACTCACCCCTCTCATTCTCCCCTGATCCCTTCCAGGTAGTCATCTCCTCACCAGGTAAGCTCACATTTCCTAAAGGGGAGCCACCACCACTTTGCACAAGCCCAGCCCATGTCCCTTTGCAGGGCTCAGAGTGTCAGTCATTGCTCCCTTGCTTCTACATGGGCTCTTTCCCCTGCCTGTAATGCCCCTCCATTCCTCCATGTCCTTGTCTTACTTACTTCCTCTTACCTCCACACCTAGTCTTCAGAAAGGAGCCTGCCTTTTCTCAGTACTCTACCAAAGGCAAGGGCAGAAGAGAAGCCTGTCTTATTCAAGGCAACAGCACAACACCTAGAATTATGCCAGGCATACATTAGGTGCTCAGTAAAAAACCACCCAATGAAGGTATTTCCTGAGGATCAGGAAATCCATTAACAGGCACTGCCCAAGTGCTGACCCCTCCCCACACGGTGGAACCATTTTCACATGCTGCTTGGTTCCTGTTATTTTCCTAAAAGCTTTTTTAATGATTCTTCCTGCAGTGCCCCAGTGAACTCTTTGGTAAATCATTTTCCTTGCCCTACCTCTTTAAACAAAACAGAAAATTGCAAGGTTATTTTAAACAATGAGGAATCCTCCTTAGAGATCTATTCTTCTATTGACTTTTGGACAGAGAAAAGAAAACATCAACTCAAGAGATGGACTTACTTTGTTATATTTTAAAAGCATTCTCTAACATTTATTAACAAAGGCAAGCAAACTGCTTATGTTCTCAGACAATCCACACTCAGGAGAGACAATCACAACAGGGGCCTGGTACGAAATCAAGAAAGCATGGAGCTGAGGAAGTGTGAATTCAGGGAGATGACACCCAGAGGAGCCAGAGTTGGGACACATTCTGGAATTATCCTCTGCCTGCTGTGACTTTGAGCATTTCCTCTTTCAGAAAATAAACGTAAGAACACCTACTTGTGGAATTACTATGGACTATGAAATTAGGCCAGGGTCTGGAACCTCCTGTATGCTTAGGAGATACATTTGCATGGCTTATGGCAGGGTTAAGAGGGGAGGGGTGCTCAGTAAATGTTTGTAGAATGAATGGGCAGCACATGCTGGCTGTGGTGGATGGTCTTCCCCACCCACCAGTGTGGGTCACCACCTGGCCAGGGCCCCAGCACATACAGGCAGGCATCCGGTTGGAACAGCTGAGCTGACTTGGCCAAGATGTCAGTGTTGCTAAGATGTGTCCCTCTTAAAATGGGAGCCTATTGTTTTATAGCAATCAGAAGAATTATGTTGTTTGAAGAATGTTTAAAATGTTTATAAGATAAGGAAAACTAACAATAGCTAGCAATTCTCAAGCACTTAACTGTCTATGTGCCAGGTTTCTTGAACATGAGTCCCTATGGCAATGCTATACAGTTGATACTGCTCTTGGGCCCATTTTGCAAAGAAGGAAAGTGAGGTGTAGAGAGATGGGACAGCTTGTCCTCTGTCACACAGTTCCTCAGTGGTCAGAGATGGGCCCAGAACATTTGATTTCAAAGTCCACAATGCCAAAAGGTCTAATGTTTCTAGCATAGCTACCATCTCATCCTCCCTTCAGTGAAATCTAGAGTTTGGGCACCAGGTACGGGTAGGCACATTCAGCCCAAGTGCACAAAGGTCATTATGTCTCTGTTTCAGGACTGTCTCAGATGAGCAGGAAGCTCTAAGGAGCATTGTTTTCCTTTCCAGTATTCCTTGGGGGGAAGGAACCCCTAGTTTGGGATTAGTTGGGCCCTCAGCATACGATTCAGAAAGAAAAATATCCCCCATCCAAAACCTCCACATGTAATGTCCAACTGAGAAAGGACAGGCAGGATCTATGAGGACTGAGAAAATGCACTTTTGTGAATTTTAAATATGAGACTCAGCTCAATCTAAGCCAGTTCCTTCTCTGTCCTTTTTTACTACCTGCTCCCCACCCTCTTTCATTTGTTTCAACATATTTATTCAGCTGCTGAGCCTATAAAGAGGGATGTTTCCTACACACTCAAACAACCCTTGAGGACCTATGGAGTTTCTGTTTGCTGCCTTAGCAGGAATAGAGAAAATACAGTAGTTTCCCTCACCCCTTATTTTCAGGGATTACCAAGACCCTTGGTAGATCTTTGAAACCATAGGTACTGAATCCTATACATGGTGTGATTGAAAATTATGGTGAATGTTTAAATTTTAAAAATATTATAGCAAAAGACACATTGCCATTAATGCCCCTCAAAATACTCCCCCTCATTTTGATCACATTTATCCCATCATTCTTGCCACTTTCTGAAGCAGTTTTGAAAGCTCTCTTTGGTGATATCCTGAATTGTGCTGTTGCAGCTGCCTCTATGTCTTGAATCCATTCAAAACACTTACTTTTCATGGACATTTTGACTCTGGGGAAGAGACAGAAATCACTTGGTGCCTGAACCAGTGAATAAGCTGGTTGAGGACACACTAATGTTTTTACAAACCTGCCTTTCCCTTGGATGGCACTCAGCAGCAACATTCAAGTTATTTTTGAAGATATTTAGGAGGAATTGATAGCAATATGTAAATGTAAAGAGGGATTAATGGCAATGCGTCTTTTTATTGTAATAAATGATTTTAAAATATTCACCATTTATTTTGATCACACCTCATATATGCTTTTTCCTTTATATACATCCCTGTGATAAAGTTTAATATATTAACCAAGCACGTAAGTGAATCGTGATGCATTAATAATAAAATAGAACAATTATAACAATATACTGTAATAAAACTATTTAAAGCAGGAATTTTTTTATTTCTGCAATTCTCCATTTAATATTACCAGACCTTGGTTGTTCAGGAGTAACCAAAACGGCTGGTAACTCAAACTGTAGGAAGTAAGACTTTGGGAGAGAACACTGTACACTGTAACTCAGAGACTAACATGGCGGGGAGTTGCAGACAGGTCAGAGAGAAGTCAGGGAAAAGGAAGAGCCAGAAAGCAGCATCCTACTTTTTTCATTACAAGATCCCCCCATCCCACTTGTACTGATTTCAATCAACAGGGTTCCTGCAGGTAACTACCCTGGTCCCAACCTTCTGTAGCATACTTCCCAGCATTTACTCCCAGTGGCTTTGCCTAAATCCCTCACCAAATGTACTTAAAACCAAGCAGGTGTTTCTTCACTGAAATGAAAAGAATCTGTGTGGCCCCCAGCAGCACAGATCTCCTTAGAAGCACCCTGGAGTATAACTCTGGCCATCCCAGAAAGGCTGTGGAGGGCTCTGACTGCGCACTACCAGGGGTAGAGTACAGGGCAGCCAAGACACGGAAGGAAAGTCTCCACTCTATGCAAAGGCTTTCTTGCTCAATCACCAGGGTCCCCGTTAACACACAGTTGGAGTCACGGTTTTGTCTGGGAGGAGGCCCGTTAAGGAGGTGTATGTCCAAAACTAACAGAGAGGGTACAAAATACACATATGGAAATTTAAGACACTCTTAGGATATGTTGTATTAATTCTTTAATTCTTCCACCTCATTTTTTCTTTAAGAATGAGAAATCTCTCAAGCTCTGTGAAAGATGTAGAGATATCATAACAGAGAAAGAATAACTAAAAGCAAACAAACACCGAAGGCAGAATCCTAGTCCAGACTACTGGTTTGAAGTTAGGCCTGGGCTTCCATTTATTCTAGAAACATCTACAAGCCTCTTGTACGGGGCCCACTTTGTCACCCAGGTGTGTCTGAATTAAGGACAGTCTGCTGGGTGAGCTAGATTCTTAGGTCTCTGAAGGCCACCAGTACCCTCTAGCTCAGCTAATCTTGGCTCTCCTGGCCCCTCTGAGGTGGCATGGCCACAGGTTTACACATTGTTTGATCAAGTGCCACAGGCCTGATACAGTTTCTTCTTGTTAGTCATTCAAAGCCATAACCAAACAAGCACCTCCAAAATGTACACACAAGAAATAAACAATTAGAAACAGACTTTCAGGTTTGATTTATGTTAAGTTAAAAAAAAAAATGCTTGTTAAGGATGCAGCCTCCATCCATCCTACCCCCAAATAAAAGGCCTGTGTGTGATAGGTCTGGGGAAGTCCTTAGCGAAGCCCCCCTCTGTGTGCAGCCCTGGAGGGTCACACACCCAGAGCATCCCTAGTCTGACTGTGTTGTCTCCACCATGAGGCTTCCCAGGTGACCTCTCTGCCCAGCTCCCTGATCACCACAACCTTTCTTTGGGACTGCAGTTCTTGTTTTCATCCAGCCTGCTCTGGGTGCCCCACTTCCCTGCCTAGGACCTGGGATGAGAGTTTGTGGCCCAGACCAGAAAAAAACCCAATAACCCAAGTGGGAAAAGAGAGAGAGAGGTGAGAACCCAGCCTCTGGCAGACCCTTCTGAAGGCTGAGCCAGGAGCCAGGACTTGCACCACGCACGGACCTCATCCTTTCCCTCTCCACAAGGTGCAGGAGCGAACCCACTGGGTAGACAGCCAGACCTGCTGGCCTCTGTCCTCCACAGCATCTGTCAGGTAGATCTCCATGAGCTAACAAACCCTGCAGCTGCGGGGCGGGCCGCAATGTGAACAGACCTGCACCGGGAATCCCTGACTGGACTGCGGGACTCCAAGTGACCCAAGCCAGTGAAGCACCGTGGAGAGAATATTTCTTAGAACATGGGTCCTTCCACGGACCTAGTGACAACTGTGGTCCCACTGACCAAAACAAAGGCTTTGGCCCAGCCCCTGGAAGTACATAACAACAGTTCAGGGGTCTGGGAAACCTGAAAATCCCTTGTCCAAGGCTCCCTGGGTAAGATCCCATAGTCTAATCTTCCCTTGCAGTCTTGCAGTTGGAAAAGCAGGATCCCGGAGGGGAGAGGAAGTTTCTAGCCTGTTAAAGACGGTATTGATCTGGGTCCCCTGAGTCTCCCATACCCCTTCTCTAGGCCACCTGCAAATTCCTTCGAAAGCCTTCAGGCTTTCAAAGAGCCATCCTAACCCTTCCTGAACCCAACTCCTCCTGGATCTAAGGATGAGCTACTCTGGAGCAGTTCCTGTTCTGTGTGCCTCAGCTTCTTTATCTGTAAAGTGGATGTGACAATAACAGCAGAGTAACACCGGCAAGAAAGCAGAATTCAATACAAAGCCATTAGTTATCTCTCACTCCCACAGAAGTTCTATTGGCTCCTACCCTCCCCGTTATTAAACGCATAATCGTCACTGCACTTTGCAAGAATTTGGGGGACTCTTCTTACAGCGTTTGGGAGGCGGTTTAGGTACCTACACCACAGGGTTGTCATTGAAATTTAAGAAATGAAACTTCACTGCGCTTGGGTACAGAGTCTGACACAACAGTTAATTGCAGCAAATGGCTTATCGCTGTTGTTAAGCATTATCCTCCCAACTCACCGCCTCCATCAGAATCTGCCCGGCCATAGCGGGAGCTCACCTGGTCGGCGCAGGGGAACCGCTGCGGGACAGCGTGGAAGAAGATGCAGAGGGGCAGCGAGGTGACCGCAGAGTAGCCCCAGATGAAAGCCAGCAGCGCCGCCTGAGCTCGCGGCCCCGGACCGCGCACGCCGCGCTGCAGGCGCACGATGCACACCATGCGCTCCAGGCTGACCGCAGCCAGCGTGAGGATGGTGACGCTGCCGCTCAGGGTCATCATGTAGAAGAGCAGGTGGCAGGCGACGGGGCCCAGCAGCCAGGCCTCGGTCCAGCGCACGACTAGCACCAGCGGGATGGCACTGGTGAAGAGCAGGTCCGCGCAGAAGAGGTTGAGCACCAGGCTAGCCGTGGCGCCGCGACGCCGTCGGCGCGCCACCAGCACCAGGGAGCTCACGTTGCCCAGCAGCGACACCACAAAGATGAACGCCAGCGCAGTGGTCTCCACGGTGCTCAGCAGCACCCGGTGGTCGCTCTTGACGTCGGAGAAGAAGGGAAAGCGCGTGCGGTTGGCTTGCTCCAGGCTGCGCAGGGAGCTGGTGCTCGCCGTCTGCGCGCACTCGGGGGACATGCCGGGCGCAGGACCGCCAGCACCGGTCTGCGAGCGCGCTCATCTGGGAGGTGACAGAGTGCCAAGGCGGGGAAAGAGGAGGGAGGTGGTTGCGACATCTCCCCTCTGGCCCTCCTCCTGCCAGAGGAGAGCCGGGGCTGGGCACAGGGAGATGCGTCTGGAGCGTGGCGGAACGAGGCAGTGGCGGGCAACGCGGGTGGCAAACACCCTGACTGGGCTGGGAGGCGGCGGAAGCCTCGAGCGTTTGGACAGTTTGAGAGCTCCCAAGGGGCCGCAAAGCCCCACCTAGAGAATCTCCTGAAACTATCCCCGGGGTGGGAGTGGGGGGGCTCCCCAGCTTTCTCTATCTTCCAGGGACACCGGGTGTGTGAAGCCCCTTTATCCATTAATTTAGTTAAAATTGATTGAAGTGTTAAAGCTGAACTTTGAGGATTGTTTTGGCCTTTGTCATTCAGACTTCATTAAGAAAGCCCCACAGGTTGGGGGTAAATCCCAGAGTAACTTGTAATGGCCCACATTTATTGGGGGGAAGGGGGTATCATTACTTAGAAACATGTAACTTTGGGTGGATTAATCTCTCTCTGTGCTCCAGGACTTTTGTCTCTAAAATAGAAATAATAATACTACCTCACTGATTATAAGATCACAAAGAAAGTTTAGTACAACACTCAGCACATAGTAATTATTCATTAAATGTTAACCAAGTACTAGCTACTATAGTTAAAATGCTTGTAAATTTTGCATTAAGAACAATAGAAAGTGTCTTGTTGTAGAAAGGATGGCCCTTCAAATTTTTTGATACACACCCAGTATGTGGAGCACTGGGCAAATGAGCCCTATTACAGAAGAGGACACTGAGGTGCAGCAAGAGTGACTCGTCTAAGGTGGCCCAGGTTAGCAATACAAGCCATGTCACCTGCTTCTGCCCCACATGCTTCTGCCACACCACTGCTGTCTGGTTTTCTGTTCTAGGAAATGTGGAAGGGAGAAAATGAAAAGTGTGCTGTAACCCAAGATCCAGCAACCACTTCCCCTCCCAGAACCCTCCCACGGCCCTCACCTCTCTCCCCTTTGCCATACTCCCACTTGCCCATTCTGTCTCCTTATTGTCTCTGAGAATTTATGAGGGGTTGGGTGTGCCAATCTGGGGTGCTGGCCAGGAGGGAGGGTGTGATACATTAGTGTGTATGCTTAACACTGTGTCATATGGGTCTGAATAGACAATGTGAGCAGAATATATGTTACTGGAGAGATGCTCAGATTAAACCTTGACTAGGCTCAAAGTTGACTAGGCTTAAACAAACCTTAACTGTTGGTTTCCTAAACACCAGGAAACTTGGTTTCCTAACAAGGGGCAAAAGATATAAAAAAGACAAACAGGATTTCTGGCAACTGTCTGACTGAGGTGAAGGAATGTTTGGGTTTTGTTTTTTTCGTTTTTGTTTTTTTGGAAAAGTAGAGCTGTAGGAGGAGAGAGAAAGGGAGAGAGGGGGAAGGAAGGAGGGAGAGAAAGCAAGAGGGAGGGAGGAAGACAGACAGATGGACAGACAGAGAGGAAGCGCTTCTACTATCACAGGCTGATGTGACAGTAACAGAAACAACTAGGGTAGTATGACTGGACTAGAAGGCCTTCTCTATCGTTACCCTCCAGGGTTCTACCAGTGGCAAAATAACGTGTGCAGAGACTCCTACACTTTTTGTATTCACATCACTTTCTTGATGGCCCTAGGCCAAATGGATTACATGACAGTTTCTCTTTTTAAGTGGCTGGATCCAAATGACTTAATAAGACTTATGTCACCATAGTAGCCATCTTGGAAAATAATACATATAAATTGGAAAACATGTGTTGATTTATTTATAAAACACAATGGTTCTGCATAGCTTTTCAAAACTGGAAGTCAGAGGTGGATACAAGGTCAACACTCAAAAATCAATAGCTTCTCTTAGATAATAGACTCACTGAGAGAGAAATTAAGGAAACAATCCCTTTCACAGTAGCATCCAAAAAAATGAAATATCTAGGAATCAGTTTAACAAAAGAAGCAAAAGACCTCTACATTGAGAACTACAGCACTCTGAAAAAAGAGATCAAAGAGGATATAAGAAAATGGAGAGACATCCCCTGTTCCTGGGTAGGAAGAACCAATATAGTGAAAATGGCCATACTTCCAAAACTGCTATACAGATTTAATGCAATCCCGATTGAAATCCTAACAGCATATTTCACAGAACTAGAAAAAACAATCCAAGAGTTCACGCGGAACCAGAAGAGACCTAGAATAGCAAAAGCAATTCTAGGCAATAGAGACATGGCAGGGGGGTATCACAATCCCCAACTTGAAACTGTACTACAAAGCCACTGTGATAAAAACAGCATGGTACTGGCAAAGAAACAGACCCAAGGATCAGTGAAATAGATTAGAAGATGAAGAAACAACTCCAGACATACTCAGCTACCTCATCTTTGACAAAGGAGCCAACCATCCTCACTGGAGGAAAGATAGCCTCTTTAAATAAATGGTGTTGGAAAAACTGGATTTCAACCTGTCAAAGATTGAAATTAGACCCACACCTATCACCATGCACTAAACTAAGATCAAAGTGGATTAAAGATCTAAATATTAAAACAGAAACACTGAACTTGCTGGTAGATAAGTTAGGTAGAACTCTTGAAAACATTGGCATAGGAAAGGACTTTATGAACAAATCCTCAATAGCACGAGAATTAGCACAAAGAATCAACAACTGGGATCTCATGTTATTAAAAAGCTTCTGCACTGCAAGAGAAACCACCAACAGAGCTAAAAGACAACCTACAATGTGGGAAAAAATTTTTACCAGCTGCTCCTCAGACAAAGGTCTACTATCTAGAATATATAAAGAACTAAAAAAAATCAGAATCCCTAAATATAAAGACCCAGTTTAAAAATGGGCATCTGAAATGAACAGGCATTTCTCAGGCAAAGAAGTAAAAGCAGCAAATCAACATATGATAAAATGTTCAACATCGCTGGTCATCTGAGAAATGTAGATGAAAACAACTCTGAGATTCCACCTCACACCAGAAAGAATGGCTGCTATTAAGAAATCATCTAATAACAAATGCTGGCAGTGGTGTGGGGAGAAAGAAACCCTTCTCCATTGTTGGTGGGAGTGCAGACTGGTGCAACCACTGTGGAAATCAATATGCAGATATCTCAAACAACTAGGATTGGAAGTCCCATTTGACCCAGCTATTCCTCTATTGGGTATCTTCCCAAAAGAATTAAAAGAATCATACCACAGTGATATATGCTCATGCATATTTACAGTGGCACAGTTTGTCATAGCTAAAACTTGGAAACAGCCCAATTGTCCGTCAACTGGAGACTGGATAAAGAAGATGTGGGTTTTTTTTTTAATAAAAAGGAGTACTACTCAGCCATAAAGAATGAGAAACTGCAGACATTTGTAGCTAAGTGAATGCACATTGATTGAGGCTATACTCTTAAGTGAAATAAATAGGATACACATGTAAATACTGAATAGTTTCTCTGGTGTGAAAAACTAAATGTGTAAATAAGAATCAAAATGTATAATTAATATCGTGAAATAGGAAGAAAAGGTCTAAAGGAGTAGGTGAAGTGGGAGGGGTAGGGGGAAGGAAAGAAGAGAAAAAAAATATGAGAAAAGGAAAAACATGGAAACAAAGTCTTTGTAAATAGGGAATGATGGAGGGGGTGAAGGGAGGTTAGGGGAATGGGAAAAAAATAAGAACCAAGACACATGTAAAGGTACAAGATCCCAGTGCTGAATGTAACTGTATTGTATACCTAAAATGTACCAATAAGCTAAATGGAAAACACAACAAAACAAAACACTGGAAGTCACATTGGGCGCCACCATGCTCTTTTCCTGCTCCATCATAATTTTGTGTACTATCTACTTTTAATCACAATAATATATCCAAAATATAATCACAATAATATATCTAAAAATATGATGTCTTGACTCTAATGTTGAAACTGTGGATTGGCTAGAGCTAGTAGTCTGTGAGGAATCCAACAGATAATGAACAGTACTGTCTCCTTTGGGCACCTGAGCACATACGGTAGTGGTAGCTAAGAACATAGGTTTAGCTGGGATCAAAATCTTGGTTGTACAATTCACTTTGTGATCTTGGGGTTCTCTGTCTTCCCAATACGAAAAACAGATGATAACAGTACTACCTTATAGGGTTTAAGGGCTTAAATGAAGTTCCCACACATGGAGCACTTGGCAAAATAATCATTGAGTAGACGCTTAAGACACTGTGAGTCCAGCTGTGTTCAACGTTGTATATGCACTGACCACACATCCTAATTTGGTCATTAATTATTATTACCATGTGCCTTTGCCTCTTCCACTCTTAGAGACAAGGATCCACCAAGTATAAATATGGACTGTCTGGTTTCTGAGCTAAAGGGAAGTGCAGCATTGTGGGATGGTTTCTGTTCCTCTTTATTTTATATTTTCAACCAAACTGGGTCAAGGGGTGTCTAGGAGAGTCTTTTTTTGTGTATAATTTTCTTATTTTTCTCCTGGAAATTTTTTATATAAAAGTTTGTAAGAAATGCTTCCTGGCTCATTGCTTCCTTTCCAAACCTTTCTGTAAGAGATCTATCTGTGTGGTGCTCCCTCTTCTCTCTCTCTCTCTCTCTCTCTCTCTCTCTCTCTCTATCTCTCCTTGCAAAATCAGGATCTATTACAGAGTGTAATGCAAAGGCTATTCATCCTTAGGTAAAGATTTTAAGCCTATCTGCTCCCCACATCTTCTCCTCAAGGTGGGACCCAAGACCTCCAGGCCCCATTGCCCTGAGTATTCACAGCTGGGTAGACACTCTAGCCAGCCCACAGTGCCCAGAAGAGGGCCTTACACTCTGAAGAAGGTTCATCATGCCCCTGAGATTTGTTGTAGACAAGGTTCTAAGGGATTGTTATGGTTTAGATCTAGGGTGTTCCCCAAATGCCACATGTATTTAGAAGGTGAATGGATCATGGGAATGTGACCTAGAAGGGTCTGTCTCCCTCCCTGGCTCCTCCCTTTGCTCTCTGGCTCCTGGCTGCCATGATATGAACAACTTTCCTCTTCCAGACCCTTCCACCATGCCATTCTACCTTAGAACCAGACAAGTATGGTCTGAATCCTGTAAAGACGTGAGCCAAAATAAATCTCTCATCCTTTAAGTTGTGGGTGTCAAGTATTTCGCCCTAGCAATGAGAAAGTGACTAAAACAGTGGCATTTCAGACCAAGGGAAGAGCAATAGCAGAGGTGAGGAGACTCAGGCAAGCACAGCACATCTTGGAAAGGGTATGTGTCTTGTGTGCCTCAGCCTGTGTCATCTCTAGCGTCCATATCATGCCTTACAGCCAAAGAAAGAAGTCCAGGTAGAAATGAAAATGAAAAAGCTGAACCTGAGTGGCCCAAGTGATCATCTGCTTGTTTGTGAATTATTCACACACAAGGGGCCCAGGGCAGGGATCACACAATGTTTACTTTAAATAAGATCCAATGGCTGGGCCACAGCTAGCACATGCAATGCTCTCTAGCAATTAGAAAAAGTGCCCACTCTGAACAGACCAGTGACCAGGCAAGGGGTGACCAGGCACCCCTTCCTCGGCTGCTATAGCCAAGGCTATGGGTAGAGCATGCAGTCTAGAGGGCTTTAAGACCCTGTGCCCAGGCCTCAGGCCTTTGGTGTCCTTTGCAGGGTGCAACCTATACACAGTGGTGCCAGATGGCTCTGCCTTCTGGTTTGTGGTTTAACAGGCAGCAATTCCTCTTCTTGTAGCCTCTCCTTGCCTCTTGCTGGTGGTTTCTACTCAAGATCTGAAATCTCATCTCATACCCGATCGTAACAGGAGCACCAATGAGAAAAAGGCTCTTGTGTGTGTCCCACGGAATAAGCTCATTTGCCTGGGAATTTCCTCAAGCTCATTGTTGTGAGTCTTTTGCCTGAGGAGATGAAGAAAGGAGAGCAAGGGCCAACCTTATAGCAACTGTGAAGACAGAGACTCCACAGGGGACAGCCAGCTATAGCCACTGCCAGTGGAGTCCTAGTGGGGCTAAACTGTTCTGTCCAGACACATAAAGGGTCAGAGGTAAGTGGAAGGGGCCCCTGCTGCCCGAAGGAGGTGTTAGGAGTCAGTAAGTCAAGGAGGGGTCAACCTCCAGGTCTCAGGTGACTCTGGGGGAGAAGGAAGAGTAAGAAGTAGGGCGCCTGGCAGGGTGAGGAGGGAAAATAAAAATAGCCACAGTAGTAATGATAATGGTATTAATAACAATCAGTCATCTACCTGGTAATGACTGTGTGTTCCAGGCACTATTTTAAGTATTTACTTGAATTAACTGATTCGATCTTTAGTAAAATCCTAAAGGTAGTGTTGTTGTTATATCATGTGGGTGCTAATTTTTTTATATGCCTCCTCTCAAAAGTTGGAGCTTAACCACCAAAAGACTTCTAGACTTAATTGACATATTCAGTAGAGTAGCTGGATACAAGGTCAACACTCAAAAAACAATAGCCTTCTTGTACACAAATAACAGACCAATTGAGAGAGAAATTAGGGAAACAATTCCTTTTACAATAGCATCCAAAAAAATGAAATATCTAGGAATCAGTCTAACAAAGGAAGCAAAAGACCTCTACACTGAAAACTA
>NW_004624737.1:4706182-4762475 GCF_000247695.1 Heterocephalus glaber | reverse complement strand
GGGGAAGGGGAAAGAAAAAGAGGGAAAGGAAAAACTATGAGAAAAGAAAAAAAAATGGAAATGAAATCTATGTAAATAGGGAAGGGCAGAGGGGGTGAAGGGTGCACAGGTAATGGGGAAAAAAAAATAAGAACCAAGATATATAATGCACAGTTACAAACACCCAATGATAAATGTAAACGAATTGTATACCTAAAATGTACCAATAAAAGAACTAAAAAAAAAAAAGTTGTAGCTTAATTTGAAAAAAGAGAATGGCTGAAACTTGAAATTAGTTATGTATTTCAGGAAATAGCAGTATGTATACGTATGTCCATGAATATAACTGATTATTAATTATCAACAAATTAAAAGAACTGGCTTTTAAGTGAGACTGATGAAATAAAAACTCTGTCTTTGGAAAAAAAACAGTGGCCCTTTATTTTTCTCTCCTGGACAGTGAAAGGGACTTACCAGGTTTCTGCTCACTAACAGAATGCAGCAGAAGTGATGTCATGTGATTTCAAAGACGAGGCAATAAGAAGGATATAGCTTCTGTCTGATTTTTTTTTTTCTGCTATTGCTTGCTTGAAGTAAAAGGAAGTAAAGTAAAAGGAGACTGCAGTGTTGTGAAAACAGTGAAGCAGCCTACCTGGGGAGAAACTGAGCCTTCCTATTAGCAGCACCAACGTTTCAGACACATGTGTGAACTTTCTTGGCAGCTGATCTTCCAGCTCAATGAAACCCTCAGATGACTGCAGCCAACGTCCAACTGAACCTCACAGGAAGACTCGCTGTCCAGCTAACTCCTGAACACTTGGCCAAAGAAATTGGGATATTAAATGTGCATTGTTGGATTAAGTCACTAGGATTCAGGGCAATTTGTTTCACAGCAGTAGGTAACTAAAGCAAGTTGAAACTTTATCCTCATTTCACAGATGTGGAAATTAAGGTGCAGAGGAGTTATGAAATTTGTCTAAGGGTCTTGGTAAGTGTGACTTGAAACCAAGAAGTTTGGCTCCAAGGTCATGCTTTTTGTTTTTCCTCCCAAAGTCATGCTCTTAACCACCAGGGAACCTGTCAAGACTCAGAATCGTAAGACAAATGTTGTGGTGAGGAAGTAGTGCTCAGAGGTTGGAGCAATGATTCCTGAAGCTTGACTGCCCTTGAGTCCTGCCTGCTTCCATCACCTGGACTTCCTGTCTAAACCAGAGCTTTTCCAAGGCATTCAGTTTCCCCTTGAATTGACCAGGATTAATTAGTTCCTGTTGCTTGTCACCAAGAAGCCTAATCAAGAGAAGAAGTTTTGACACCCCCCTCCCCTCATGTTTTAAAGAGTATTTTAGTGAGGGCCAGCTCACTAAAGAGCAAGAGCTCTTTCTTTCTGTTATTTTCATGATTGCCTTCTACTCTCCCAAGGAAAGGTGTCATCAAAGATTCAACACACAAGCTTTTGAACTCAGAAAGGAAAGTGACTTGGGGATGATCTGGCTCCACTTCATGGCAGTTTTCTCTGTGGATCCCTCTTGGCTTTGATCCACACTGGATGGTGTAGTAAGGAATGTGGTTTGTTCGACACATGCCACTGGAGCACATCCTGTGCACCGCCAGGCACCAGGCCCAGCCCTAAAAATGGGAAGATGAAAGGTGAGTGATCCCAACAGAAGCCCAAAACAGCCTTCTACAGTCAAGACAAGGCTGCACCGAAATTCTGCATGTCCCAAGGAGACCGTCAGCCAAGGTCTTACACAGTCTCACGCAATTCTACTTGCATTATGGTTTTCTTTTCTTGGCTTCTTTATTCATTCTGTTTCTGATTACAAAATGTAAGAAGTAACTCAGAAGAAATAAATTTATCTGTTATTCTATCATGCAGAGATGACCTTGTGAGATTTTGCTGTATAACTTTCCAGTGTGTGTGTGTGTGTGTGTGTGTGTGTGTGTGTGTGTGTCTGTGTTTATGTATGTGTGCATTGGGGGCTGCCTACATGCATATGAGTAATTTTACAAAATGGAGGTTGGGGTGCACACACTATTTTTTTTTTTTTTCAGTACCGAGGATTGAACTCTGGTCCTTCCACTTGAGGAAGCAGGCGGCGGAACCACTGAGCTAAATCCCCAGCCCCTACACACACTATTTTTAATATGCTGCTATGGCTAGCATGTGACCCCCAAAAGTTCATGTATTGGATTAATTTTTGGTTCATTTCCCCAAATTTATATGTTGATGGTATTTTGAAGTAGGGCCTTTGGGAGGTGATTAGGATTTAATGAGATTCTGAAAGTTGGCTCCCATCATGGCTGTGGTAGATTTATAAGAGGAAGACCCAAGTGAGAGTCGTGTTCTGTCTCATCATGTGAAGTCGTCCACCATGTTCCGAGGCAGCAAGACAGTCCTAGTCAGAGGTTAGCACCTATAACTGTGAGCTAAACAAATTTGTATTCTTTATAAGTTACCTGGTCAGGTATTTTGGCATAGCAGCAGAAAATGAACTAAGACATGCACACTTAAAAGGCTTTTTACACACAGAATATTATTCTATTCTATCCTGAAGTTCCCTCTATGCACATAGCTGTCCCGTAACATATTTAACCCATCTCTTATTGCCCATAGCTTGGCTGCAAGGTAGAAGGACACAGCTGCATGCCGCACAAACCTTCCAGTGGTAGCTCCTGGAGCCAGCTTGTTTACTACACTTTTGTCTGGCCTAAAATAAAATAAGAAAAATACACATCTGGTATTTTTCCCTAAGGCGAACCACATGCACTTTCAATTGCAAGATTATGTCCTGACTTTTAAAAAATGTTTTCTTTCAAGTGTAAATAAGGACTAAATGTATAATAGGCAATGTGAAATAGGAAGAAAAGGGGCAAAGGGGAAGGAAGTGGGAGGGCTAGGGGAAAGGATAGAAGGGAATGGGATTAATATGAGAAAATGGAAAAATAGGAACCAAATCTTTGTAAATAGGGAGGAATGGAGGGGTTGAAGGGAGGGCTGGGCAAGGGTGAAAAATAAGAACCAAGAGAGACTATGTAAAGGTGCAAATTTCCAACGATGAATGTCATTATACTGTATACCTGAAATGTACCAATGATTAGAATGAATAATCGATAATGCAAAATAGGAAGAAAAGGTCCAAAGGGGTAGGGGTAGTGGGAGGGGCAGGGGAAAGGAAAGAAGGGAAAGGAAAAATGATGAGAAGTGGAAAAAATGGAAATAAAGTCTTTGTAAATAGGGAAAGGTGGAGGGTGTGAAGGGAGGGCTAGGAATGGGGAAAAAATAAGAACCAAGATGCATTATATAAAGGTACAATTCCCAATGAGAAATGCAATTGTGTTGTATACCTACAATGTACCAATAAAAGAATTTAATAAAAAAAATGTTTTCTTTCAGGATAAAGTGTTTGTGGCAGTCTTTAAGGGAAAAGGAAACAAGGAAGGATGGAGGAAGAAAGAAAGGAGGGAAAGGAAGGGAAGGGAAGGGAGGGGAGAGGAGGGGAAGGGAAAAAATAAAGGGAGAACGTGTGGTGCATGCCTGTAATTCCAGCACTCTAGGAGAGTGAGGCAGAAATATCACAAGTTTGAGTCCAGCCTGTGCCATTTAGCAACTTAGTGAGACCCTGTCTCAGAAATGAAAATGTAAAAAGGCCTGGTGGAGGCCTTGGGTTCAATCTTCAGTAACACACACACACACACACACACACACACACTCACTCACAAAGAACACTACATAAAAAATTAACATTTCTATATGAGTGACTGAGATTTATAATAGAAAAAAATGACCCTGACCTGTGAATTCCTGAAGGTCAGGGACAATGGCTGAGGCCTCCAAGAGAGGTCAGTCAAGGTATAATAGCCTCACACATGGCAATAATAAGGACACACATGTCTACAAGAAAGGACTTCAGAATTTTAAAGCCCTTTCAGATTCATGCTCTACTTCTGAGGACAGCTCTCCATTGCAGGTAGGACAGGCCCCCATTTTACAAGTGGCGCACAGAAGGGCTCAGTGTGATTGGTGGTAATGGCACAACTTACATGGCTTTCCAGGCCCAAAGCAAGTAGACTCAGGTTCCTAACTTTCAACCCCATGACCTTGGAGTGGCTCTTCTCTGAGCTCAGCTTTGTGGACATGCTGGGTCCCACACAGGGTATAGATGTACAGCTGCAGAACTGAACCTGATAGGACATTCTGGAATTTCCCTCTATGAATTACAAAGCTCTTACACACTTAAGTGGACAGAAACCCAGGCCCGAGGGTCTCTGCCTTTCTGCTCATCTCTGTCACTGCCTGTGGAGATATGGTTGAAGGGAGCATCCTGAGTCACAAGCTAGCAATGAACATTTGCAGGAAATGCCAGATAATTTGCATGGTGGTCTCTTTAGTGTGATCCCTGGTTCTGGAGCTGACTGGTTACATTCTCTAGGCAAGGGATGTCACTTTGCTAGACTTCTGTTTTGTCATCTGTAAAATGGGGACAACAATACCTTCACAGGCTTGTGTAAAGATAATATAAGATGAAAATCAAGAAGGGCTTAAGAAATGTTAAGGTTGTGGTTTTTCTTTCTTTTTTTTTTTAGCATCTGACACAGCACATGTTGTAAAATATTTTTAACAGTTGAATATTAAATAGATGAAAGGGACAATTGGGAGTTTTTCTGTGCCTTTCAGGGGTCTTTCTTTATCTACAGCATGGCCCTTGAGAGTTATGAGTGGAGATGGACAGGAACAAGGAGACAAGGAGAGCCACCACCATACTGCTGCTCTCCCTACCTCACTCCTACTCCTCCAAGGAAAGACTGAAAATTAAAGAGCAGGACTAGAAGGAATGGTACACAGGAGAAGCAAATTTTGAGGAAAAGGATAATTTGTTTTAGGACATATTCCAAACATGGGTTTCTTCCTGTCCAAAAGATAGAGGTCCCAAAAGAAGGAGACATGTCAGGGGGAAGGGAAGTCCACAGAGGACCCTAACCACCAAGGCTGGGACCCTGTGATTCAGCCTGGCCTCTGCCCTGACTCTGGCTGTTTCCTCTGAGTCCTGTGTGTGCAACAGCCAGTGGCTGCTGGGCAGCCTCCTAGGAAGGCTCCAGAGGCTACTGAAATCTGCTGGAGGTTTGGGAGCGTGGGGGCCACCAGAGCCTGGGAATGTGGAATACTGTGAAGTCAGGAGCTGTGTGCCCTGAGCACAGCCATTGCCCTCAGGGGCCTCAACTGGCTCCCTCACAAATGAGTATTTGGAACAAAATAAGCTCTAGAAGACCTGCCAGCCAGAATCTGGTGTCTACACTGCCCCCTGGTGGCATTCAATTACAGTGCCCATAGTCTCTCAAACCTCAGGTATCCTTCCTCCTACTCATCTCTCCAACGTGCCAGTCTTCTGTCATCTATCTTTCCTACTAAAAATCACTGATAGGTGCCCTGCAAGTTGTTTAGAGCACTATATAAAACACAATAGTGTTTTTTTTTTACTAGCAAATATTCCTAAATGGTTTTGGATGAAATGTAATGAGACGTGGTCAGGGATAGTAGCTGAGTCTCCTGGCAGACTCAGAGAAGATTGCATAAAGGACCTGGTAGTTCAACAGACAAGCACTAAGGAAAGTGGGAAATGAAATTGGGAAATGCAGATCTCCTTGGGCCAGGGCAGGTGCAAACATAAGCAATACTTCCCAGGCATGAAAACCACTAGTAGAGAAAGTGTAGACCAGAGAAAGCTGAAGAAGAGGAGACTCATTTCCCACCCATAGTTTTACCTTTTCCAGGTCTCAGGGGCTGCTGAAAGGCATGGCCACCTGGTCAATATCCTGCTTCCTGGGCTTTTCCAAGGAATGAACCCATTTGGGGCATTTTCTCAAGTTTCTCCTCCAAACAAGATTTCATCTGGGATAAGACCAAAAGCCAAAGCTTTTAAAAAAAAATTACTCTGTGTGCTCACTTCGGCAACACATATACTAAAAAAAAATTACTCTGTCTTTGTGCTTTAGGTTTGATAGTTGAATTCATCTTTGAGACATTAAAAAGCCAGGATAAAACAGAAAAATAATATTCTGTGGGTAAAAAATCCTTTTAAGGTACATGTCTTAGTTCATTTTCTGTTGCTATAACAAAATACCTGAGACCAAGTAACTTATAAAGAATACAAGTTTATTTAGCTCGCAGCTATGGGTGCTAATTTCTGATCAGGACCATCTTGCTGCCTCAGAACATATAAATGTGGGGAAATGAACCAAAATTTCATCCAACATATGGGTCTAAATTTGGGATGAGGTGTCTGATTTTTTAAAGTTCTTTTTTATTTTAGATGTTAATCTTTTGTCTGAGGACTAGCTGGTAAAAATTTTTTTCACAATCTGTGGGCTGTCTCTCCACTCTGTTGGTGGTTTCTTTTGCTGTGCAAAAGCTGTTTAATTTGATATTATCCCAGTTGTTGATTCTTTGTAGTATTTCCTGTGTGATTGGGGTTTTGTTCATAAAGTCTTTGCCTACACCTGTGTCTTCAAGAGTTTTACCTATCCTACCTTCCAATAGATTGTTTCTGTTGTTACATTACATCTTTGATCCACTTCAATTTCGTTCAGTGCATGGTGAGAGATATGGGTCTAGGTTCAGTCTTCAGCATGTGGAAAGCCAATTTCCCCAGCACCTTTCGTTAAAGAGGCTATCTTTCTTCCAGTGAAGATGTTTGGGCTTTTTGTCAAAGATAAGGTAGCTGAGTGTGGTTGTAGTTGTTTCTGCATCTTCTATTCTGTTTTATCAATCTTTGCGTCTGTTTCTTTCCCAGTACCATGATGTTTTAATCACAGTAGCCTTGTAGTATAACTTCAAATTGGGAATTGTGATGCCCCCTGCCTTACCCTTGCTGTTCAGAATTGGTTTTGTTATTCTAGGTCTCTTCTGGTTCCATATGAATGTTAGGATTGTTTTATCTAGTTCTGTGAGGTATATTGTTGGTATTTTGATTGGGGTTGCTTTAAGTTTATATAACAGTTTGGGAAGAATGATCATTTTCACTGTATTGGTTCTGCCTATCCACAAGCAGCAAATGTCTTTCCATTTTCAGATCTCCTCTTAGCTCTCTAAAAATACTGTAGTTTTCAATGTAAAGGTCTTTCACTTCCTTTGTTAGATCAATTCCTAAGTATTTCATTTTTCTTGCTACTACTGTGAAAGGTAGTTATATCCCTGATTTTTCTCTCAGTGAGTTTATTATTCATGCACAGGAATGTTATTGATTTTTTGAGTGTTGATTTTGTATCCTGCTACACTACTGAATTTGGTTATTAATTCTAGGAGTCTTTTGGTGGAGTTTTTGGGGTTTTCTATGTAGTGTTATGTCATCCACTGATAATGATAATTTAAATTCTTCCTTTTCTATCTATATTCCTTCAATTTTTTTCCTCTAGTCTAATTTTCTGGATAATGTTTCTAGAACTATATTGAACAGGACATCCTTGTCTTGTTCCTAATTTTAGAGTGAAGGCCTTCCATTTTTGACCATTTAGTATAACTTTGGCTATTGATTTGACATAGATGGCTTTAATCAGGTTGAGATAAAGGTCTTCTATTTCAATTTTCTTTAGTTTTTTTTTTTTAATCATGAATGGGTGTTGAGATGATCATGGGGTTTTTGTCCTTGGTTCTGTTAATGTGTCGTATTGAGTTTATTGATTTGCATATATTGAGCCATCCCTGCATCCTTGGGCAGACAGGAGGGAAAGAAAGAAGGAGAAAACAAAATCAAGAACAAAACAAAAATACTAAAAACAATGTTTCCACTCACAAAAAATGTCTTTAAAAAGATCAAAAGCAAAACAAAGAAAGAAGAAGCAGAAGAAGAGGAAGAGGAAGAGGAAGAAGAAGAGGAGGAGAAGGAGGAAGAGGAGGAGGAAATTTCTCTGTGATTCCAAACCTGTGGTTATCTTCTTGGATCTACAGTTTTGTTGCAGTGTCTACTCTTGCTGGTAGACAAGGAAGGAAGTCAGAGCCCAGATCTGTGCTGGATAATCCCAGCAAACCCACAGTAGGATTAGGGTGTTGTGCTAGTTCTGAGACTTTCAAATCCACAGAAATTCAGGTTGAACCTGGCCTCTAGTTGTGGGGTTGGAGCCTGAGTCATTTTTGCCAGCTTGACCATGGATATCTTCCATGGTTGTCCCTCACCCAGTCACTGTGGGAGTTTAACATGGAGCCCTGAGATAAAGCCATCTCCTGGCTGCTCCGAATCCCAGGTTCAGCTGCCTCCTCCCTAAAATGGCCTCCGACAAGGTCCACAGCAGACATTTGCACTGGAGTCACTCACCACCTGTTATAGTACACAGCATCCACTATTCCAGTCCACTAGTGAGTTTCTCCCTGAAGACCTCTGTGGTTGCCTGTTTTCCCTGTGTCTCTGTAAATTTGATGTTCCTTCTCTTGCCATGAGCCAGGAGCCAGGGAGAAAGTGCAGACTGACCCCTCCTTTTTCTGCATTGTGGTCTGTCTCTTCAATTTCTCTGTAAGCTCCAATTTTCCTTTCAGATCCTTTTTGGGTTACAGGGATCTACCTCCCTCTTTCTTTTCTTCCCTAAGTTTTTATTTTCCAGTGTCTGGATTCCAAACATTGGAGAAGTCAATTTATTGCTGCTTACCACTCTGCCATCTTCCTGGAAGTGTCAAGAGAGGTTTATTTTGGCTCACAGTTTCAGTGGGTTTAGTCTATGGTTGACTGGCTTCAAGTCAGAAATGGTAGGGTGGAAGGGCCTGAGTGAAGGAAAGCTGCTCACATCATGGCAATCAGGAAGCAGAGAGATAAAGGAGGAGACAGGGAAGAGACTATATTTTTCCAAGTCACACTCCCACTGACCTATCCCTTCCAACCAGGTCCTACCTCCAAATGTGAGATTTTTGGAGACATTTTCGATCTAAACTATGACAGCCTTCTTGTGCTAATGTCTTGTCCACCCTCAAACCTGTTGGCCTGGTTTCATCAGACTCCTGACTCCCTGGAACCAACAACCAGCCTTAACTGAGGATGTGCTGAGTAGGGACACTATATCCCTCTTGCTACAGCATATGGAAGAATGAGACTCTGAGGCCTGCCTAACTTTCTCCTAATGTACTTTCACCTGCCCCAGACTGGGTTGTAAAATTGGCTGTTTCTTTCTTGCCAACCACTTCACCTCCCTTTCTTTCTCCTCTCTTGAAATTCCTGCTATTGCTAACTATTGTTAACAAATTGGCTCAGTTTTCCCTTGGGCCTAGTATCACCTGATAGTTAAGAAGGGCCCCAAGAGGGTACATACACGTGTGTGCATTAATGTATATGTGTGAAGACAGCATGAGGTTGGTGACTTCCCTACCATAAATTCTGGAATTTTATCTCCTTGATGAACTCATTAACAGTGCTTTCTCTTTTCTCATAACTTGCATTATAGGTGTCTGTGCCCTATATTTTAATATGTGGAGAAGCCTTTTTCTCTTCACCCTTTTCTTTCTCTTTCTTTCTTTCTCTCTTTCTTTTCTTCCTTCTTTTCATTCTTTCTTTCATTTACACAGGAGAGGATGAAATTTTATGAATTCAGCTTTTTCTAGCTCCTTAGAAATAATAGGTAGTATTTACTGACCACTCACTATGTGACAAGCACTTCTGACTTATGTAAGTCTCATAACAATTCTGTGCAAGAGGTGAGCATTATTATTATTAACCTCATTTTGCAGGAGAAAACTGAGGCTATGGAGTATAGCTGTCAGGAATCTCTTGTTTACAACTTCCAGGGACTCAACTTAAATTCCAACAAAAACAAAAAAGAAAGGGAGAAGGAAGAAGGGGAGGAGGAGAAAAATAAGGAAAAAAGAAATGTTTGGCTCAGTAATTAAAAATTCCAGGGTAGATCTACATTAGGCACACCTGAACCCAAGTATCCAAACATTTTGGCAGGGCATCTATCTGCCCCCCTCACCCAACCCTTTTTTCTGAATTGGCCTTGTGTCAGGCACTCCTTCCTCTCCTAGTGGAAGCTAAGAGTCTGCAGCTGCTGTGGCCTGCTTCCTGCCAACTCTTTTCTAATACCGTTGGCAGAATTCCCAAGAATGGCTCTTGCTGGAGACCTGAGGTCACAGGCATGTCTGCAATCTGGATTGAGGCTGAAGGTGAGCAGATTCCATAGAGAAGAGTATGAGTGTTGAGACCCAAAGACAGGAAAAGGGATTCTAGATGGGCTAAAGCAACATGAAGATGAAGACAGGTGATGAAGTGGCACAGGAAGTGATCTCTCCAAATCCAAAGCCAGGTATGATCTCAAGGTCTACTGTGACTCCATCAGAGGTCCATGAATGGCTCAGGAGATCTGTCTCCCATTCTGGGTTTGTCATTAATGAGTTAAAGTGATCTTACAGATTCTCACTTTTCCCATTGGCATAATAGAACAATACCTGTCCTATCTCCTTCACTGAATTATTGTAGAAATTAAACAGGCTTTGAATTAAAAAGCACTTTGAAGAGTCAAATTTAAGATACTGTATTATTCCTATGTACCTTCCATTTTGTTTGTTGAAATACTCTTTAAATCCTTTGCATTTTCCTAATTTTTTATTTTCCTTTTAAAAAACTCACCACACTATAGTCCCAGCACTTGGAAGGCTGAGGCAGGCAGATTGCCATGAGTTTGAGGCCAGCCTGGGCTACACAGTGAGTTCAAGGCCAGCCTGAACTATATAGCAAGACCCTGTCACAAAAACAAACAACACAAAACAACAAAAACCCATTACAAAAGTAATATTTGCTAATACAATTTGAAAACATGAAAAAGAAAAAAGTAAAATAAAAAACCATTCAGAATCTTACCACTCTGATATGATTATTAGCATTTTGATATTATTTCTCATCACTTCTGTGTGGATGGCCCTGTATGTGGGCGTTTAATAAAACTAAGAAGATATATCAAAACCTGCTTTTTCTTTATAAATAATGTTGCAATAATTTAATATTTTAAAAAGTCATTTAATCACTGAATATTTTTTATAACATCAACTTAAGGGCAGCATAATCTATTGTTTAGCAAACTCCTCTTATTAGACATTTAATTATTTCTAATTTTTCCTTATTAGCAAAAATCTTACATAAAATTTTCTAGAGATGGATTTCAGAGTTAAAGATTTTCCACAATTCCAAATCTTTTGGTATCTACTGCACACCTGGAAAGTACCATAGCCTTGTGAGCAGATGTGTGCCTCAACACACATCCATACCTCACATACATATTTAAGTCGGTATAATCATGTGTTAAAACTCATACAACAGTAACATGCCTTTTCTTTTTAAATTTAGATCTATGGTTGCTTCCCTTTAATTACTTTGTGCTGATAGAGACCAAGCCTTCTTCTTACTTCAATGAAAGTACCAGAGAGTTCTGAGCCTTAGCAGTGGGGGTATTTTATAAAGTTTGCAAGGCCAGAAGACCAAATTTGTATTCTGTGTCCTCATTTTGAAACTGTGACTTTTGGTGAATCAGAGTGTCCATATTTATAAATCAGAGGTCTAGTCCTGACCCTGGCCTTCATATCTCAAATAAAAGTAGAGGTGATTTTGGGAGCCTGGGGCAAGAGGATTGCAAATTCAAGTCCCACCTGGGCAACTTAGTTGGACTCTGCCTCAAAATAAAAAATAATTTTAAGAAAGGGCTGGAGGCATAGCTCATTGTGAAGGCCCTGGGTTCAATACCCAGTAATCCCTCCCCATCAAAAAGTAGAAGTGAACGTACTTTCTAACAGGTAAGGTCCTGAGCTCCTTGAGGGATGCTGTGCATTTTGTTTATCTGGTTTAGCCTACAGTGGTAGTCAATCTCCAACAATGGGCATTATGACACTTACCTATGTGTAGTCCTCTCCCCTGGAATCTAGTCTGGTCCTGTGTCCCATTTTCAAGTAACAGAATGCAGTGCAAGTGGCAGTTCATGTCTTCCTAACCTATACCATTAACACTATCTGGCTTAAACTCCAGGAGGGACCCACCAAGCCAAGCCCCATGAATTCACAAAACTACAAGAGGTAATAATACGTTTTTTAAGCCAGTGAATTTTGGAATGTGTTGTTACACAGTAATGGATAAGCAAGACACTTGCCAAATTTGTTTCTAGTACCCCAAATCTGTGAACAATTTCAACTTTAATGATTAAAAGTTGTTGCCTTTGGAGCTATACAGCCTGGTTTTCAATTTTCCCTACCATTTCATTAGTAGCTCAATGACCTTGGGTAAAGTATTGAGTTATCTGAGCCTTACTGTACTGGTAAATAAAATGGGCACAAAAATAATACTTGCCTCTAAACCTTTTGAAGACATAAGCATAGGCAAGGACTTTCTGAACAGACCCCGACTCCACAAGAAATAGTACCAAGCATCAACAAATGGGATTATTTCAAATTAAAAAGCTCTGCACAGCAAAGGCACAACCAACTGAGTAAAGAAACAAACTACAGAATGGGAAAAAATTTGCCAGCTATTCCTTGGCCAGAGGACTAATATCTAGAATATATAAAGAACTCAAAAGAATTAGACCCCCTAGAGTGAAAGACCCAATCAAAAAATGTGCAACTGAAATGAACATTTTTCAGAAGTACAAATGGCCAATAAATACATGAAAAAATGTTCGACATCACTGGCCACTTGAAAAACGCAAATTAAAACAGCACTGAGATTTAATCTCACTCCAGAAAGAACAGCTATCATCAAGAAATCAACCAATAACAAATGCTGGTGAATCTGCAGGGAAAAAGAAACCCTTTTTCATTGTTGGTGGGAGTGTAAACTAGTACAACCACTATGGAAGTCAGTATGGAGATATTTCAAAAAACTAAAACTAGAAATTCCATTTGACCCAGCTAGTTCCCTTCCAGGCAGATATCTGAAAGACTTAAAGACATCATATTACAGTGATACATGAGTGGCCATGTTTATAGCAGCACAATTCACAATAGCTAAATCTTGGAAGTGGCTTTTGTTATTAACAGATGAACGGATAAAGAAAATATGGTATTTATACACAATGGAATAGTATTCTGGAATTAAAAAGGATAAACTTGAGTCATTTTTAGGTAAATGGAAGATCATAATGTTAAGTGCAATAAATTACATAACCATAAATATCACATGGTTTCTTTTATATGACAAATCCAAAATATAAAGAGCAAAGTAAAAGATAGACAATAGGAAGTAGTGAAATAGATCTTTAGTATATGAGAAGAGAACCAAGATATACAGGGAGTGAGGAGGGAGAGAGGGGAGATGGGGTTTTTAAAAAAGGAATTATGATGGGCCGAGGATTTAGCTTAGTGACACCGCACCTGCCTTGCAAGTGCGAGGTCCTGAGTTTGATCCCCACTACAAAAAAAAAGGGAATTGTGATGTATTGTGTATAGTAGCAAGTGTCCATAAGGAGCATGATCCCTATGTACTACAAACACATATCAAAAAAGGAAAGAAAAAATGGGTCCAAGAGATGAAGGGAGAGGAGGGGGAGGGGATGAAAAAAGGATTAAGATGTGTCATATACATGTACCAACTCCTTAAGATGAATATAATCATTACGTACTTCAAACACACTAGTAAAAACAACCCCTGCCTCATGGCACTGCTGAGAGTTAGATAATGCATATAGGGTGCTTAGCACAATATTGTCAGAGTTAGTCCTCAGTTCATTTCAGCCACAATGGTGATGCTAATCCTTGCTAAAACACATCTCATTATGGCTTCTTTAATTAAATTTCTTAAAAGAGTATAGATCACACTGTCTTATATTTTTACCCCTTGCCTCAGTCACCACCACAGTGATGCCTTCTCCAGGCACAGAAGAGACTCTCAACATTTTCATTCTTCGAGACATAGTTTCAGTTAAATTCTCAGTCACACAATTTAAGTTATTTTAAGTGGATTTCCAAAATGTCAGTTTCCTTAATGAAATGTTTTACTTAAGCTGATGTCATTGCTCAAATATTTATAGCCACATTCCTAAGATAGCTTTATGGTCTCTTTTGCTCCCATGTTTGTTTATTTATTTATTTTTTTGGTACTGGGGATCAAACTCGGGTCCTTCCGCTTGCACAGCAGGCAGCGAAACCACTGAGCTAAATCCCCGGCCCCTCCCATGTTTGTTTAAAGGTTGAATCATAGTTCTTGCTCCTCAATGATTCTACTCGAAATCCTAAATATAAAAGCCAGCCATTTCTTAGACACAATGGTTGAGATCATTATTTCTAAAAGACCTTTATTCACATCCTCTAAAAGCATCTATTGAGCATCTACCACACACCAGACCCTTGTCTAGGCTTTAGAGAAAGGAAGAGGACACAACTTTTGACCTTAAGAAGCTTACAGTCTGTGGGGTGAGTGTGGGGAGTGACAGAAAATGAAAGGTAGATGTAATTCTGACAGAAATGGGATGTGGAAGGAGTCACAAGAGGCCACAGAGTCCAGCAGAGGAGACCCTTCTCTGCTACATCTTTAGCTAGGCTTCCTGGTCTGAGGGAGAAACGGGTGGAAATGAGATGGGGACAGATTTCCACCCAGCAGCCATTCCAAGCCTCTTTGTTCCCGACATCTAGGGGTGGCCATGTGCTGCATCCGGTGCACTGTGTCCATCATTCTGTTTCCTTCCCTTGAGTGGTTGCTGTCATAGCCACCTTTGCGGTAGATGGGGCCATGGGACCAAGTTCTGACCAACAGGAGTGTGAACACAAGTGTGTCAATTTATTATAGGTAGCTAAATTAGATAGAAATTACTATATAGTCAGGGAAGTGCTGGGCTTTCAAGGAAATCAACAAAAAAATAAAGACATCAGAACTGTGACTGGAAGCGCATCTGAAGAAGGCCAGGCCTCAAGATAAAGATGCCATGTCCAGGTCTACCTGCTTCCCTAAAGAATAAATAACTTGAGATTATATTGTAATTAGCACCACTTGGTACAGTAAGTCCAGGTAGGCATCAGTCTCCCAGGTGGGTGACCAGAACATCTGGACCCATTCTTTCCCAAAAATGCCTTTATTCTTTCCATGTACCCTTGCTGCATGACTTGTTTCCCTATTGGATCAATATTAGCTAAGCTATACTTTTTATTTTTTGTACTGGGAACCAGCTAAGCTATACATAATACTTTAAGTTGACTGTAGTTTGACCCACAATGTACTCACATTGTGACTTTGCTGTATAAATTACCCCTGACAAAGAGCCTCAGTGGCAACCCACTTTCAAGACCCCTCCTGTTTTTCAAGAGCCATCTCTCAATAAACCTTTCCTACTCATAGCCTCCGTTGTCCCTTGGAATTCATTCTTCGATATTCAGGGGACCTTAACTCAGCACATCTGACATCTAGCATATTGGAAGGTATATTTCTCCTATATCAACTTTTGGTTTGGAGGTTTTTTTCTCTCTCTCCGCCTACTTCAGTGACCTCAGAGGCTACATAGTCCAGATGGCATAACTACAAAATGAAGGGGGGCCACCAGCCCACAAAGATTGTGAGGGAAACAAAAATAAAAACTACATATATTGTGTTAAGTCACTAAGATTTAAGGACTTGTTACCAAAGCCTAACCTGGCCCATCCTAATACATTATACATAGTTCTAGTTGTGAAGTTTCTGTATACATATTTCCATTTCCTATAAATGGACTTTCCATTAAAAAGACAGAAGCATTAAAGAGTACTCATTCATAAGCCTGGCTAGCTATCTTGTTGGTTTTGAAGAAAAATCTTAAATTGCAATGTTTGAAACTATAGCATCCCTAAAGTGAGGATGAGCAGGGAACCAACAGAATTACAGAGATGAGAGCCCAAGAACCAAAACATTTGTGAAATAGCAGACCTAAATGAGGATTCACTGATTTCATACTTCTTTAAAAAAAAAAAGAATGTCTTGTTGGTTTAAGTCTTTCCTGTTATTCGCCTTTGAACGCGTCTTTGCTGATACTCCAGTTGCAAATGAGGAGGAGGAATGTGGTTATGATGGACCAGTACAATGAGTTCCTGGGACAACTCATGTTCTCTCCACTCCCATCTACACTATAGTCACTGCTGAAAAATAAAAAATAATCCTGGACACTATTTCCTATATGCAGCACACTTTTGGTGGCTTTAAGGTGACAGAAGGGTGGGAGTACAATGTAGAACTAAGAGCTAAGATCCTAAAGGGAGAACTTGGATTCACACACTAACTCTGCCACTCTTTTTTGTCACTTTGAACAGTGACTTAAGCTCTCCAAACACAGCTTTCTCATCTGTAAAAGGGAACAATTATAGAATCTTTAATATAACAATACTGTAAGAATGAGATGACACATAAGAAGTGTCTAACATATCTGGAACATTAACACACTTAATACACAGGGGCCCCTGAAATAAATTGGATTTTGATTTCCATAACATCCTTTGATAGCTGGGGCAGGCATTGCTAGTCCTATTTTGGAGCTGAGGAAATGGAAGTGTAGAGAAAGTATAGAGAGGTTAAGTGACTTCTTCAATGTTAGAACCAGAGTTTCAGCCTGGGGTGGTGGTTCTCATGTCCAAGTTCTTTCCACAGTAACATTGCCAAAGATGTAAAACAAAAGAAAATTTAAAACCTGAAGTGCTTCCTTTTTGATTTAGAACAAGAGAATCATTTCCATAAAATTCACTCCTTTAAGAGAATTATGTCACATGTAGCATCACATGGTTAAATTCATTAACAGATTTAAATTTAATCAACAAATGTTACAGTTATAATGATAAATGTTATATTTTGGAAGGTTTTTTATTAATACTCTCCCCCTCCATTTACCCCTCACCTTATAAAAATCAAGTGAAAAGGTACACCTTCACCGTCCATGCAAGACAGCACATGTGCTATTCTGTATAATTTGTGAATCAAACAGCAAAGTGGCTTTTTTCCAAGTTTTTTTCTTCTTAATGATCAAAATCTTTGTCTCCTCTGATAGAGCAAGTTTGCTTTCTTTACCTTTGAGGCTACGTAACTGTCAACCTCAAGTTACTCAGGAAATGGAGAACACCTTTCACTGGATTGCAACCTGGGCCCATAATAGTACTGCACTTCCTTGCAGCCTCAGACTTTACATCAGAAAGTGACGAATATACCAATGGCCAAGTTTTCTTTCAGCTCTGCTTAAGAATTCACTTGCAACATACACTGTTAAAATTTGAATCTAAGAAAACAAATCAATCATTACCTCATTTGAAGTCTGTCCTCTCTGTCTTGGGCGACTGTTGTCACTGTGCTGTCGCTGATCTACCTTAATGTCTGCCTAGTCATAGCTCTGTTGAAGGCATGCTCTGCCTTTCTCTCCTCATCTCTAGAGCTTGCACAGCATCTTGCCTGCTGTACACAGGTTAAATACTTCTGACTCAAATGATGAGATCAATGCTTGGTATATTCTAACCAAGTATTTGGGTGGATTTCTTCAGGAAATGTTAGTCAGTTTTTCATCACTAGAGAAAATACCAGAGATAATCAACTTATACAGAGAGGTTTATTTCAGCTGTTTTCAGAGATTTTAGTCCATGATCTGAAATTTTTCAGACTGGGGTTAGGTAGGACATCATAGCATGCAGCATATAGTGGAGGAAAGCTGCTTACTTCATGGCCAAAAAGTGAAAAAAGAGAGAAAGACCAGGGTCCCCTTTGAAGACCTCCCACTAGGCCTCACCTTTTAAAGTTTCCACACTTCCCAACAGTGCCACTCTGGGGGAGCATACCTTTAACATATGGGCCTTTAGGGACATTCCAGATGCAAACCTCCTGTAACACTTATTAGAATGTATTAGTGGGAGATGTGCTGGAGTTAATACAGTGAGTCAGGCAGGCAAGATAAAGGTCATCACCAGATGCTAGTGTGGTGTGTGTGTGTGTGTGTGTGTGTGTGTGTATGCTATTCTACCTCTGGTTGCTTGGTTTGGGTGACACTATGCTCACTCTGAAGTTTCCTACCTATTTCCCGACCATGAGATACTACCCCTGGCTTAGTCCTCTCTGTATTCTGTGCAAACCCCTCACTTGGTTCTGACCTTACCTTTGTTTGGCTGTTACTTCTAGACAGCAGATGGGAGACTCCCTTTGGGCTATTTTCCACTCAACCATCCAAAGCCAAAATATCATCAGAATCTAAAGTAGAGAGCACAAAGAATAAGAAAAAGAAAACCAGCCTATAAACCACTAGACTTGCCATAGGAAAACAAACCACTAGGGATGTTGGAAATGAGTACTGTGGCTGAAATCATGGCACACAGGCCAAGATGGTAGGGGCTCTAACAACTGGTGCCCTGGAGAGCTCAGGCTCTCTGGCACTCCTGCAAGCTCACTGTGTAACCTCAGGAAAGTCACTCCTCTCTCTGGGACTCCACTGTATCCCTAAGTCAGGGTTGGATTCGATTCACAGTTCCCTATCTGGTAATACACCAGAATGTTCTAACATAATCATCAGATATTCTGATGGAGGAGATGTGGAGGTCAAGAATCATTTCCAAGAACCCACAAGGGTGAGGGGATTTCCTAGACAAAACACACTGGTCTTGCAGTCAATTCCCTTGCAGCCTTGTCATTCCCTCCATTGTTAGCTCGGGGGAGCAGAAGATGACCAGGGAATGCAGGTAATCAGCCAGCTTTGTCCAAGAACTGTAGCCCTTAGAAGCAGCCAGATGGTAAATGGAAGGGAAAGGTCAGAGAGGGTCATATTCTCCATGTCACCCAGATAACACCTGTTCAGTGCAGCTGGAAGCAGGGACACCTCAGTGCTAGGAGAGCAGGCAACGACTGAGAGCACTCCTTGGGTTTTCGCTCCATCTCTCAGACTGAGCAAGTCACTCTTTCTTCTCTCCCATTCAGGCACCCCAAAGATCATAAACTAGAAGTATGTTTTGGCCCACACTGTTAAAATTAGTTTCTGACATTTAAAAATTGGGAGATTTCTTATTTAAGAATTCCAGGTTTCTCTTGGAAAATCTGAAAGATCAGCCACACTGTACTCCTTGTCCTTGGACACAGGCTAGAGCTGGGCAGCTCTTCCAGCCTCACAGCCAGGAGTTGGCCTGCCTGACTCATTTAAGTTACAAACCAGGCCCCTGTCAGGGGAGGTGCCCCTCACTTTCAAAAGTATTCTAGGATAAACCAGAACTGTAGAAGATGGGATGTGGCCTGCCTTGAGGGTTAGGGAGTTGGCTCTGGGCCTGAAGTTTTTCACCTACATGGAAAGATATTAAGTCAGTGGCACGGAACTCACTGTTAGGTTTATGGCAAAGTTGTTCACCCTTATATTACATGGTTTCGTCTCGTGAAGGTACACTGAAGAAATTAATTTCTTCAGTCTGGTTCTTTGACAGTTTTCAATAAAAATATAAATATCACCTACCTTGTGGCCCAGCAATTCCACTTCTAAGTGTTTCCTTAAGAGAAATGAAAACAGGTCCACAAAAGTATTTGTGTAAGGGACTAGAGTATAGCTCAGTGGTAGAGTGCTTGCCTAGTGTGTATGAGGCTCTGGTTTCCATTCCCTGTGCCATAAAAAAACAAAAAAGCAAAACAAAAAACTTGTATATGAAACAATACACATCCTCCTCAACCAAGAATGGAATACCAAATTATGGTGTATTTATACAATGAAATATTATTCAGCTATTAAAAAAACCAAATTACTTATACACACAACATAGAAGAGTCTCCAAGCACTGATGATTCAAAGAAGCCAAAGACAAATATATAATTCCACTTACATAAATGTCAAGAACACGTAAAACTAATCTATGGCAATAGAAATCAGATTGTCTCTGAGGAGATTCTCAACTAGAAAAAGAATGAAATAAACTTCCAGGGATGATAATAGAAATGATCTAAAACTGTATTTGGCAGACGATTACAAAGATGTATATATTTGTCAAAACTCCTTAATTTGTACAATTTATTGTGTAAAATATTCAAAAAGAAAGCAATAAAAAGAAAGAATCTTGGCACAGCAGACTCAGTATTTGCTGGTAGGGAATACTGTAACACTGAAAAAGAGAAACAGACTCTCTAGTTGAGACACACTGAGCTGAGTTTATATCCCTTCTTTGCCATTCATTAGTGGTAACTGTGGGCAAATTGTTTAATCTCCGTAAATCCTAGCTTTCTCATTTGAAAAACAGCTGCTTCTAGCACTTTTTTTTCACAGAATTGCAATGAAAAGCTAGTGAGTACAGGTAGATTAAATATCTAGCACATTCTGGTACACAGTTTAGACTCCCACACCCAAACACACCCCGAGGGTAGGTGCTTATTTGCTGTGAAAAAAGATGGACAAGAGAAGAAAACTTGGTCTTTAATTATGAGAACCTTAAAAATTTTCAAGTCTGAGAGATACCCTTTATTGAGATACCCTTTATTTCAGTAAATGAGGTAGGAAAGAATTCTTCCTATTCTAAACTACCTACTGTTAATCAGAAATGTATAAAAGCCCCTGTATGTGGAGAGAGCTTCATGGCAGAAGTGTCCAATTTTCTTGATATTTTTCCAAAGTATATTTTTGATACTGGTACTGGGATGTTGGTGGCTGAAGTGGGCAGGGAAAGCACCTAACTCTAGCCCTCTAGTGAATCATAGAAAGTGAGGCTCTTGAAACAAACTCTAGATCACCCTTCATTTCCAGTAATCAGACTCTGGGGTTGTCAGGCTGAGCTTCTTTTATGGTTGTGTCCTAGCCAGTCGTCCCACCCCTTGATCCACACAGACAGAGACCAAAGGCCTGGCCTCTGCTTCTGACTTCACTACCCAGTCAATGACCAAGGCATTTTCCATGTCCACAGACTAGAAATAATATCTGGTCTACTTAAAAACTGCAAGGGGAACAACTTCCTTATGGCATATAATGAAATACTTATGGTATAATTAAATACTGTGGTCTTCAAAATAACAAGAATCATCTGGCTAAAGATCTATCTTTAGTTCTATCTCTTGTCCAGCTATGGCTGAAGATATTGTGAACCTGGGATTATTAACAATAAAGGAAAAATTTTATTTCCATAATAGATCTGTATAATTTCCAAGGTCAAAAGACCTCCAAGTATATGACTGAGCATGTTTATTATTTTGCCTTTATAATGAATAAGTAAAAAAAATCATCTTTATTGATCAAGAATTGGTGTCTTCAACAGAGATGCCTACAAGCATTTATCTAGTCCTTTTGCCACCGTCACAGAGTTGCTGGTCCTCCTATTTCCTCAACTACATTATCATCTTACAATATATGTTAATCTGGAACCTCCAACACTCCTCCTCTTGGGGTAGAAACCTTAGAATAGCTACTACATATACATATATACTAGATACAGTAAAAGTTATTAAATAATTTTATTTTTTCTCTTTTATATTGTTAACAGTAGCCCAGTGTTAAGCATAGTGAAAATCTGAATTTAAAAAACTTTTTTTATACAAAGCATATATAAAAATATCTATTCAGAAAACAAATATTTAATAATTACATTGCCCAGATGTAGGAGTGCCAAAAATAATAAAAAAACAAAATATCTGCAAATCAAAGAAGGCTAGATGGTTTTCAATTTTAGCCATTTTAGCTAACCAATGTGTGCTAATGAAATTTAGGTTAAAAGTTAAAGCCAGACACTATGAGAGAAAACATTGCATGTGGCTACTAAGAGTATTTCTCATGCAGAATTAGTTTTTCTCTTAGCATATAGCTGGGTTTATAGTTTCAACAGCAAGCAGCAATAAAGATTATAAAAATTCCCAACATTTCTATTAACTGGTGTAAAATAGCCAGGAAAAAAATGAACCCATGGTCATTAAAATTAGAACTGTTGCTACACTAGCATCTTAGATAAAAATGTCAACACAATTAATTACTTTTGATTTTTAAAAAACCCACATAATACAAAATATTTGCTTGCTGGTACAACAGATTTAACCCACAAGCAACAACCTGAACTACCTTTTCTTTATCAAGTACTTTAACCATGCAAAACATTAGTAGTCTCAGTACAAACTGCTCACCACATTCTGTCACTGCAGCCTGATGATGAGCAATACCGTGGAGGTATCACTGCCAAGGAAAATGCAAAGCAGCTAAAAAATACAACGATTCATTCACACGCCAGAGTGTCAAAGGCAGATAGGCAGCTTCTTAAGCCAGAGGTGGGAAATGTAATTGGAAATATCCATGAGCAAACAGAAGATAGAGTATGAAATCTTTTGGCATAAAAACAAAGAATAACCATTTTGCTACTCTGAACAGTACTCTACATGGACAAGCAGATCTCGATGCTCAGTGGCTGGATACTGTGCGTTGCATTTGGGGCATTCCACCAGGCTTTTGTTTAGTGCAGCAGTGGGACTTCTTGGTGAGGCAACTTTAACTTTGTTTGCAGTCTCTCCTTGGAAAGTGACTAATGGCTCTGTGAAGGGAAACTCATGAAGTTGCTTCTGAAAAATAAATTTTCATCAAATACCATTTGTACATCAGACCCATTGTTCACCAATTTTAACTGTTTCATAAATTCCTTAGCTGCTTCGGTGCTAGCAGACATTTTTTTTTTAATCTCTACTCATCAATATTTTGGTAGTAACATATGAGGTGGTTATAAATTACTGAGATAATTACTATAATTACTCAAATTGCCCAGGAAAGTATCAACTTGGGAGTTCATGTAGACGGGTTTTATTAAGAGACTTGGAGTAAGATGTAAAGGGCAAGCCTGTGTGCTAGGCTCACTAAATTTGTTAGTTTTGTAAAACAGGGGCATCTTCAGCAATAAAAAACTACATAGAATTAAGAATTGTAACAGATCAAACAGATTATACACAGAAATGGGTAAGATATTGTATAATACTTTTGAGGCTTTCCTTTTTCATGCTTTCTCCTGAATAACTTAGAATAATCAAGAAAGCTCAAAAATAGGTATTTTACAACACCTATGAGGACAACGTACAATAGGAACATAAATAAAAGCACAGAAAAACTGCAAATTCTTTTATATCCTCTGGCTTCCTATATTTTGAAAATGATCATTAACAGAAATGATTCTAACCTTTAATTTCAAATATTATAAATCAGTGGAGGGAAACCTATGGCATGTGTGCCACAGCAGGCTGTTATCACTGAAAGCTCTAAAAGGTTCACTATCACTGCTATAAACGGTCAAAATCAATGGCATACTAAATAGAGCCAGATTTATATTTTGTTTCTTTTATTCATATAGAAATTACAAATTACTTTATTTATTTATTTATTTATTTATTTAGACAGGCTCTTGCTTGACCTCACAATCTTCCTGTCTAAGCCTTCCAAGTGCTGGAATTATAGGTGTGTGCCACTGTGCTCGGTGAAGTTATATTTACAACATTTCACCATCTCCAAATATTTTGCAGTCCTAGGACAATATGGGACAAACACACACATACACATACTAACAGACTTAGTCTAAAAACTTATGAATAAAATAAAAATAGCTAAAAAATTACTTCCTCATAGAAACTGTTTTATTTAAAAGGTTTATCATTTAAAAGACTGTTTTCAGAGCAACTCAAAAATATGCTTAACTCATAATATACTTTAAGAGCCTATTAACAATAATAACCCACTATCCCTAAAACAGCCAACAACTTCTCTCTCATTCTCTCATCCTCAGGTCAGGATTCTCTATCGCCCTCTCTCACCTTTCTCACCCCTCTCTCCTAAACCTGGTGCTGTTTAATACCTCAAGAATCATAATATCTGGGACGAGTGGGGAATGATCGCAGATACAGATGCAATTATTACCAAGAGGTACATAATGTCCCTCTTTCTGAACTCTGAATTGATGCTCTAAAGGAAGATGCTTGAAGCTAGGCAGGGGACTGCCTACTGATTTGGAGTAAAGCTAGCTGCTCTTTAAGCTGTATCATCATGGTTTGGGAACTGATTTGACGTATAAATGCAAAGATGGCAGAAAAAGAAAGAAGAAGGAAAGTTTTAGGTTAGTCATTCCAAACTCACCAAGGATTCTAGCTGTGTTATTTGACTTCTTGCTTTCCGAAGTTCCTTAAGAATTACATGCAATTGGTGCTGCATATCTTGGCGGCCAAGTTTTTCATTTTCAAAGTCTAAAGTACATGACTGCATCTGGAAAATACCCAGAACAAGACAAGTGGTAGTGTGCCTAGTTCTCTTGACTTGATCTTTTTTATTGGCACAAGATTTGTATCATCATAACAAGAATTTACCTGAGCACAGGAAGATGTTAATAAATGGAATTTATGGTGAGGACTCAGTATATCCAAGAAGCAAACCCAAGGGGAATGAAGAGTAATTTAGGAAGTTGCTGCTGGAAATAGTCTTCCCTAATCCTCTTTTTTGTGGGAGAGAGAGGAAGAAGGGAAAGATGTGGCTACTACCCAGTTTAGAATATACTAAGACTCTGCTGTGTGTTCTGAGAATAAATGGTGTCTCTCTCTGAGTTCTGCTTGAAGGTGTAAGATTGCTCTATTCAGAGAACTTGTTTGGCTAGAATGGAAACTACAGCCACTGGGGAAGAACAAAATTTGCCAAGGCCAAGAAAACTGCCATCACACCCCAAATAATCTCATTTAGTGTAAGACAGTACCAGGAACATATGAATAGTACAGTTTTTTGAAATGTGCTTTATTAAAGCCTTTTCAGGACACTTTTTACAACTTTCAAATAGTTCTCCATAGAACAGTGTAAACACAAGAAAAAAGTTCATTTTCTAATAGACCAAAGTGAATTTAGACGCAACTCCAGCAAATACCTGTTGTTCCAACAGAGCCACTCTTGTTTCTTCCCCTTGCTGCTTTAACAGAGACATGTAAAGAAACTGGACCTGTGGAATGCAAAGAGACCCAGAGTTGTCTCACTTGGCCCTTCTTCCCTCAACATGGGCTGCATGACACGCTTACCACACAAGTCACATCTCTAATCAGGGCAGCACCTGCAAGGCGGGTGACTCACCCTAGACAGCTCCATCCACAAGCAAGAGAGCAAAACTTCCGTGTGAGCTCTCTAAGCCAACCGACTGACCATCCACAAACAGCACTGAGCTCTGAAGTGGTCACACTCCCTTTTCTGGAGCTTCTGACTTCTGCTATCCTTTCAGACAGGGATAACAAAGTGGGCGGTGCCTCACCTCCCTAGCTGCAGAGTTGGAGCAAAGTAATCATTTCTGCTTGATCTTTCCCAAAAGCAATAAAGAAGATCTCTCAACTTCTGGAGGAGTTGAAAAATTATCCTTATAACAGTAGCAATAACTAACATTGATATTTATTTGGTTTTCAAAGCATTTTCACAGATCCTCAATTGACCCTGCATTACAAAAGCCTGATGAGGGAAGGAAAGGCTATTATTTATTTAACCAGCAAATAATAACTTTTGAGTCACAGAAGGCAGGTGATTTGCCTAAGGCTATACATCCTGAGCTGGAGACCAGGTGTGGACTCTATGCTGCCAAGAAAAATTTAAATTAATGATTATTTTATCAAAGTAGTATTCAGTTATTCAGTTCTAATAATCTTAATTTAGTAACATCAACATTACTAAGGCATCCTAGCTGAAAGCTGTGAGTGTAATGAGAATATGGAAGGTGCTGTGTGAATTCAATGGAGCACATCATCAGCACAGTAAAGATGCCAGCCTAGAAACCAGCCTGGATTCCTCACTTTCTTTTAGCTTCTCACACGTACCTACTTTCTTCTCTCTCAGAACCCTTATATATGCATATTTTTCTCCTGGAAAGGAATTTCCACAGAAAGTTACCTTGCTGGTTCCTTCTTGTCATCAAGTCTTTGTTCAAATACCATCTCTTCTCAGAGGCCTCCACGAGCCCCTAATTTCTCTACCACATCACCCTGTTTTATTTTTTTTCATTTATTCAATTGTTTAGGTAGTTCTTTATAGGCTATAAACTCTCACAAGAGGTCAGAAATTTGTTTTGTTCCTTGCTATCCCCCTAATGGTTAAAATAGTCCCTGGTCCGGGCAAGGGCTCCATGAAAACTACATTCTGAACTATGGAGAACTTGAGTGGATCTGCTTACCTGAGATGAAAGCTCTTCAGATCGCTTCCTCTCTTCTTCGAGTTTTCCCCTGGCAATACTATTCTCTTCCTTGAGTCTTTCTATTCTCTCTGTTTTATGTCTGTCATCTTCCAGATGTTGTAGTTCTGCCTCTCTTTGTGAGCACAACAACTGATTTAAATCTTGAACTTCTTTCTGAGCTTCTTCATATTTTTTTCGAAATTCATTAAGTTCTAAACTCAACTGAGTTATGGTTTGTCTTTCAACCTCAAGATCTTTTTTGGCATTTGCCAAGAGGTGGCTGTAATATTTTTGCTTCTCTTCTTGAACATCACCTATGACAAATAATATTATGGCAAAACTCATTTTATGAAATTTTATTTTATGAAATTGATGGTATTCATGAGAAGGTAAACTTTAAACATGTTTCTTTAAATGAAACCAAACCACTATTTTAGCTTACAAAATGAAGACTGGGGGTGGTGGAAGTATGACTGATATGTGGTAGATTAAGAAACAGAAGTTTGGGCTGGGGATTTAGTTCAGTGGTTTCACCGCCTGCTGCACAAGTGCAAGGACCCGAGCTTGATCCCCGGTACCAAAAAAAGAAAGAAACAGAAGTTTGGGCACATTACTGAAGTCATAAAACACACAAAAGAACAAAAAACAATCATATAACTACTTTGTGGGAAGAGAAAGTTACTGATTTCTAAAGATGAATCAGAAAATAGGGACACAGCTCATAATTTATAGATATGGAGATAATTATCAAAATCAAAGGCAGAAGTATAATTGGATAGGATAGGAAGAGCAGGCTTTTCTGTACTATTATTAATAAGTACTTATGTTACTTTGAGAAAAATGAAGGGAAGGAAAAGGGAAAGAAGGGGGTAAGAGAGAAATAGTACTGTATTACCAAAGAAAAAAGTTAGACTTAGCCTATAATGAAAATTTTATTTTAATGTGTAGTAACTCTGTCCCTTTAGGGATAAACAGCTTTGAAGTATCTCTAGAGACATTCTCTTCACATTTCTTTTTAGCATTAGCTTTGTTTTAAATAGTCAAGCATGAAACTGCAAGATGATGAGGAGAGCTCCCCTCAGTTTAGCTTTCTTTTTATAGAATTCAAGGCATTTTTCCCCTTAGGGCTGCTAGTCTTTTAAGCAGTGCTTTGCTTGGAGGTTTCTCATTTTTGCCCAGTTTGTCACTTAGAACTGCTAAACCCATTTCTTCATCTGTAAAATGTGCCTACTGACCTGAACTCTGCCTGTTCCACCTCTTAAAATTGTCAAACTCAACCAAGATCAATGTTACGGAAACTGCAAAGCACTAGACCCAAAGATAGCAGTATGAGTAGGAAACATCATCTCAAGTTCATGATGAGATTCAAATGACTGAAGAATCATCTATAAAATTCTTAGCCAGATATGGTAGTGTGTACCTGTAATCCCAGCTACTCAGGAGGCTGAAGCAGGAGGATCACAAGTCCTGCCTATAATATGTATTGAGACCCTGTCTCAAAATAAAAAGCAAAACAAATGAAAAACCCAAAACATGTATTCTTTCTCCTGGGGTTGATATGAGTAAGTGTTGAAAGGAAGAAAAGTAAAAAGATAAGTGATAACAAGGCCAGCTCTGGCGGAAATAACAGTGAGGCAGGCCTTTAAAGGAGAGGAAGGACATAGGTGGAGGAAATATAGTGATGACCCTCTAATCTGTGACTTGTGCCTTGCTTGTATCTGAAAACAGGAAATGAAACGGACTTGCAAAATGGTATTTCTTATTTCAAGATTAAAAGATTTCCTCTTATTTTACTTTCTAACACATCTATAAAAATCTAAATGTGATGAATCACACCTTTGGGGAAATGTTACTCCTATCCCAAAAGAACATTTTTGTACCAGTCAGTACCTTCTGATTCAGCCTTTTCTGTCTGCTGTGGGAGTGAAGGAGCAGATGTTTCCATTTTCTTTTCCAGCTCAAAGATCTTTGCTAACAGTCCCCTAACGAAGACCTCTCGCTGCTGATCATACACAAGCCACTGCTGATTTTTCTCCAGAGCCTTGCAGAGATGAAGGGAAAAAAAAATCAACAGTATAATAAAACCAAAAATCTTAAAATCAACAAGGAAGTCTAAGTGATGTCTTTTCCAACACATCAAGACTAATGGCTCACAGAATAATTATGGGCAACCATTGTACATCACACATCTTTAGAATACATAGAGTGTGACAAAGTCATAGTTTATGTGGGATTGGGTTTGCTTGTTTGCTGCCTCCTACAGAAAACTTGCTTTGTGTCTGTGTAGATGTCACTCTGTAAACTAGAATGCTTTTGTGGCAGGCATGGAAATGAGCTGCTCAGATCCCACTTTAGGAAAGAGCCCTTCTCAGCTGTAGGTAGCTGCTCCTGCTGTTACTGCCTTCAAATCTCTCCACCTTTGGGGACTGAGCTGCCTGGCCTCAGCCAACGGCAATGCAGAGACAAGCAATTTCCACTGCGTGTGAGACTCCACTCTGGAGCAGTCTGCTCTAAAGTTCCCGGTGGGGATGACACAGACCTTGTCCCCCTGACATTCCACACTTTTTTCTTTCAGTTGTAGCTACCCAATAAACCATTTGCATTCCTAATTCCATCTCAGTATGTACTTGCAGAACAACCAAACTTAAATTGCTAGATGTTATTCCTTTCAGTAAGTAGCCCAACACATTCAAGTTAGAAGCTAGAAAAGAGGCTTGGTGGTGCAAGTCTGTAATCCCAGCACTCAGAAGGCTGAGTCAGGAGTCAAGGCCAGCCTAGGCTACATAGTAAATTCAAGGCCAGTCTGGACTACACAGTGAGACCCTGTCTCAAAGACAAAACAAAGACAAACAAGCACGGTAGAGAAGAAGACAAAGTCTGTTAATGTAAAGAATAAAAAGATTTAAAAATTCTTATATAACACCAACATACAATGAGATTACGACTTCATTCTGCCTTCTAATCTAGTTGTTCAGCCCATGAGGATGGCGCTGTTTCCCTCTTCTACATACCTGAGAGGCCAGGGAAGTAAGTTCCAATGACTATTTCTGCAGAGGGCATATTCCTCTAAACCTGATGTCATTCATAGGCATGACGTGCGCCCTGGGCCCTACACTCCTTCACAATGGCCAAGCTCCTCAGTACTGAGCCTCAGCCCCTGATGCCCACTCTGTGGCCTGTCTACCCTGGAGGAAGCCTGTGAGAGCAATGATACACTACTGGATCTTAAGTGAGCCCAGACTGTTTTGAATTTTTTAAAAAATGCCCATTTATTTTTTTCGCTCAACAATAGAAACCCTCAGTTGGAAGGTGATTTCCCATCTCAGTGGAGATGCAGGCCATCACAACAAGCTTAAGGTCAATTACACAATGACTGCTCTATGACTTGGGGGAAAATAGTTATTCCAAACTAGTTCAGTTTAACCTCTTCCTCAGTTCCCTAAAGGCTACACTGCTTGTTTAGCCATTTTAAAAATTCTTCATTGCATGTATTAAGTGCTTCCATACCAATGGCCACCTGATAAATGTTGATGAAAAATGGTGACAAATGGAGCAGAAAACAATGGCTGCAAGGATCAGGGAGCGCTGAAGAGGACCTTTTGCCCCAGGTGAAGTTGGAGAGCATTTAGAGAAGGAAAGAGAAGCTATAAAATAATCTAGCAGCTTTGCACACCCAGTAGAACAATAAACTTAGAGTAGTTCAAAAAGAATCAAACACCTAATAGACCTAACTGAGATGTATTAGTTACTGATCAAGCCATACATGAGAATGTAATATAAACCCCTTTGTAATGGAACTGTGATAACTATTTCTATAATCTTACAACTGTTTAATATGTAGTTCTTGTGTCATAATTTGTCCCAAATCTGTTTTACTTTACTATTATCAAGTTCACATGGCAATCATGATGTGTAATTTCAGATCTTTCAGGATGTAAAGAGATGATACAAACACAGGGTTCTTGACAAGAATGTTGCCTGGTATAATTTTAAGGAAATAAAACATATACAATGGAATGCATGTCCAGAAGTGTTCAATTCTTTTAAAACCACCCTGCATTTGTTGTGGGAATACCAAAAAAGGAGTGGTTGCCCTCCTCCACAAGCTGGGTCTCACTCTAAAGAGGTAAAGTGGGATAAGTAGTTAGTACTACTTATTCCCCCCAAAGAACATCAGCTTTGTACAGCAGGGACAGAAACAGATTCATTTATATCCCATGGGACATACCAGGGCTTGTAGTAAGTTGTATCTCAAAGACCTGTAACAATTCCACAGACTTCATTTTTCAAGATTTCAGATTAATAAGTATCGGAGAATTACACAGATCACCCTTTCAATCTTAAAGCTATCACGCACAGACAAAATTCTTCTATTTTAATTTCAATCTGAAAATAGAATATAGTATTTCCTTTGATGAGAGCCTAGACCTCTAGCTACAGCATGAACAGCTAAGAAACTTTAAGATTTTGGTTGTGCATTAGGATATCTACTTTCTAGTGAGAGCATCCACCCTTTAAAAACACAGGCAGCTGAGCCTAATACCCCTAAAGGGCTATATATATGGAAATTCTTAGGTCTAGAGAGTTTCTCCAAGTTTTGTGAGACTCTACAAGCACCCTACAAACTCACAAGCAAAGCTTCTCAGTATGAGGCTTATAGGATTTTCAGTGTCTATTTTCTGTAGAGTTAGGAGATAGATTAAGAAGGTAGATACAGCTTCTGGATTCAAAGACAGTTCAGAGCCCTGTAGCCACTGGTTCAGATACTCTGCTCTCTGCACTCATCAGGAAACAATAACAGTGTGGCTTAACAGTTCATTTATCAAGGTAAACATATCATACATGCACTCTGAATAATATCCTCAATAAAGTTTCATGGATGACTATCTTCATTGACATAACTGTATTTAAAGAGTCTGTCTCTCTTAATCTTTTTTTTTTTTTTCGGTACCGGGGATCGAACTCGGGTCCTTGTGCTTGCGGAGCAGGCGGTGGCACCACTGAGCTATGTCTCTCTGAATCTTAAGTGATAGATCTGCAGTTGTTTGATGTACTTCCTTTCAACTTTTCTATGTTTGAAATTTACCATAATGAAAGCTGGGAAAAAAATAGCCTCAAAGAAATATGAATAATCACATCTTGACTTCATTGTGATCTTAGTATAGCTGAGCAGATTGCTAAAATTCATGGCCTATTTCACAGTAGGGTGCATAGTGATTATCTCAATCAGATCCACCACTATCCCCAGTGAGGTTCTTGTTCATTCTCGAAGCATCTTTAAAGAAAGATTCACAAGGATGTTGGGTTTGTGCTCAGATTTAGTTGGTAAGAGAGACAGCATTGTAGGACTCAAAGAACACGTGTATATCCAAATACAGTACCTATAAATTATAATGTGTTAGATGCCTAAACACCTAATTTATACCAAATTTTGCATTTTCCCATATTTAAGAAGTGCTTTAAAACAAGTAATTTAATATTGGGTGGTAAGTGATTTTTTTTTTTCTTTTAAAAGAAATCACGGATACTTTTCTGAAATCTGAGAAAGAAAAATATATGTTAGTTTAAGATTTAAAAGGTAATATTATAAAAGGCCATGGCAATGTTACTTCAAAAACACATTTTTTCCTGTCTTCCCACTGACTATACATCTGTTCTTTTTCCTTTGTAATAGCATCAATAAATAGATTGGATACCTATCAATAAACAGACACTATTAATTTTGAATCTTTAGAGTGATGGCATTAGTTATTTCTTCTAGCTTTGTGTCATGTAAACATTTGTGAGGCATGCATTTGACATTGTCATCCAAGTTATCAAAAAAATGCAAAACGGACAAAAGTACTAAAGTCCTATAGAATGCTGCTAATGTTTTCCCTCCTGTTTTGATAGGGATCCACTAAGTATTCTCTGGGTAAAAGTCCAATTGTAGAATAAAATGTTAGCTAAGGGCCAGGTGTGGTGGTGCATGCCTGTAATCCCAGCACTTGGGAGGCTGAGGTAGGAAGATTGCCATAAGTTTGAGGACAGCCTAGGCTACATAGTGAGTTCAAGGCCAGCCTAGACTATATAGTGAAACCCTATCTCAAAAAAAAAGTTAGCCATTATATATATATATATATATATATATATATATACATACATATATATATATTATACTGGAAGAATAAAAAAAAGTGGGTCAATTAATAACTATCATGTCCGTGTTAAATTTACTGAGGTTGCTCTCTGAGCTGTAGTCATGTAAGAGATTATCCTCACCCTTAGGAAAGATACACTGAAGTATGTAGAGTTAAAAGGCTGTGGACATGTACAACTCACTCTCCAATAGCACAGAAAAAATTAATGTGTGTAAAGGGTATAAGAGAGAAAAAGAATGCAAAATGGAACAAATGTTAATAATGATTCAATTTTGGTAAAGGGCATATGGACGTTATTAGTACCATTCTCATTCTTGGAATTTTTCTGTTAATTTGATTTTTTTCCAGGTTAAAAAAATAAAATTCTACTTATCTTTCCCAAATTCTATGTTTACAAATCAGATTTTTAAAAATTAAGAGCAAGAAATGCCTATTAAACTACCTTTTAGCTATTTGGCTTGATCTAGTCTGTGCTAAAATAATTCTTAAATACTAAAAGTACTGATACTTGGCCATGTTTGCAGCATTAACAACTCCAGGTACTTCTTTCAAAATGTCAGTCAGATCTGAGGAGTGACATAATTAGGCCTTAAGAAAGGTATACATAGGTTTTTAGGGGTTTTAAAAATATATATACAAATGGGGATTTTTAAAGTAAGTGGGCAAGGCTTCTCGGGAAGTTTTCTGGGAACCTTGAAGAGGGTGATGGGACCAGAACTGGTAAGATCTCAAAAGCCAAATCATGTTCCAGTGCCAGTATGGGGACTGAGGAGCCAGATGTGTCTTTCCCTAAGTCCTCTAAATACAACTTTCTCCCTGGACTCAGATTTACTGAGATCTAGAAAATAAAAGCAGAGTCAAACCACCTCTGGCTCCTCATACATAAGTTAATGGTGCTCTGACCAGTGTAGTTCCCGACCAGCACTAGTAGCAGTGTGACCTGGGGGCTTGCTGGAAATGCAGAGTCTCAGGCTCCATCCAAGACTGTCAAATCAGATCTGCACTTTAAGAAGATTCCCCAGATTCACACACTGAGTCTGAAACCATTTGAAGGTGAGCTGGATTAAATTTTACTGCATTTGACTAAAATTCTTTCTACGGTAACCAACAGAGAAGCAGAGTGTGATCCTTAAATAAGCCAGGAAGATAAAACAGAACAAAAAGAAGATTGGGCATAAAAGTGTAATATTTCAAAGTTAATTCTACAGAAAGAATGGTTATTATCTAAAAATAATTTTAGCTATTTGAAGCAGTTAGCCCTCAAAAGCCTAAAAATTATTTATGACTTTAAGACAACAGCATCTACTTTGAGGTTCTTTTCTACAAGAGACACTAATGAAACTCAAGAAACTTCCTAAGATTCCATTCATTCTTTCAAATGTTCTAGATACTGGGGAGACAGCAATGAACTAAATATGAAAAACCTCTCCCCTCATATAACTTCTCATAATGGAAGAGGACAATAAACAAGAGAAATAAGTAAAATAGACTATAAATTTAACAGTAATATCTGATGAAGGGGGAAAAAGCAGGAAAGAGGAATAGGAATTGTCTGAGAGCTATAATTTTAGATGGAGTAGGTAGGGAATCCCTTGTTCTTGCCACCCTCCAAGCAAGTGACACTTACGTAAATAACTGAGTACCGTTTGGGAGTCATGAAGGTATCTGCAGGAGCAGTGTCCCAGGCACAGGGAACACAAAGAGAAAAGGTGATGTCTTTAATAAGCAGCTGGAAAGCCAGCATGGTAAAGGGGAAAACAGGAGGTGTGTAGGGCAAATTATCCATAAATATATACATCTAACACATACTAACATACATAAAACAATGAAGTGTAGTGTAATATACAACACAAAACCCCTATTTTAATAATTTTTTAAAAAATCATGTTGCATCTTTACTTCCACTACCTCTACATAAATCACTTTGATAAAGGTAATGTTACACCTGGACATAGATGCTCAAGAGATCTAGATTCTTCTCTTAAAGATCAAATAGACCTCAAGAGACACTTGATAGATAGCGTAAAGTAAGCATCTTAAGAGCATGCTTATCAGTGTAAAGGCCAGTGAGATTTCTGTCATCAAAATTCCTACCTACTGACTTGGTTAAATCAAGAACTTTCCACTGTAATCTAATACAAAAATTTGAAAAAATATATGGTGAATAGCAGTTTTGAATCTGAGTCATTCAATTCCCAACCAAATCTACCTATCCACCTAAGTCTTAAGTTTGAAATAATACAGCTTTACCATATATCTAAAATAACCTCATTCAAAGATTTCAAACTAAAGGGTAAATGTTGTATGGATAAACAAAAAGTGAAAAACTATAAATGAAATTACATTACAATAAAAATAACTGGACAAATTAGCATTAGTGAACAAGAGACTCTGTTGAGGTATCTGGTAGGTGGTTTTCTAGGGCTTTCTGGACAACAGAGACCATGCTTTGAGGAAATGGTCCTCTTGAACGCCTGGGAAGAGACTTACACAATGATCACAAACCACTCAATTCTCCTATCTCATCACTAGATTTTTTTGTTTCTCAAGTCATAGCGCTAATGCTGCCAATTTCCATGACATTTAAGAATAAACTAGTCCTCTTTACTTATAATGTAAGAAAAAATAAACTTACATCTTTCAGCTGTATTTCCAACTCATGAGCATTACTCATTGATGAGCTTGCAGCCACAGCCTGTAAATAACCAGTATTAGTTAATACCATACATTTAACAGTAAAAGTTTCCGTATGATATTTAATTCCTTAAAAATACAAAATGTTCTCAGGAAAATCCCCAAATCCAGATCTGGTACAGGGGATAGCTACCAGAGGATCACTATCAGAATTAAGATCCCCTGAAAGCTTCCTAAACAAACTGGAAGCTCTTGAGATTTCAGATCTGAGATTCTGAGATCATCTGGACCCAGGATCACCAGAATAGCCTTTAGTATACAAGAAGAGCCTAGTGGTTTTTAACTAAAAGGAGCCAAACCAAACAACTGGGCTATTTCAATGAAATCTGGAAAATATAAACTATAAAACAAAAGATAAAAAGGGTTTTTTCCTAGAATTATATTTTATATAGTATAAGTTCAGTATCTACCTAAAACTGCTTGGACCAGAAGTGTTTTGTATTTCAGAGTTTGGAATATCTGCATGTATATAATGAGATCTCTTGCAGATGGGACTCAACTCTAAAGACACAATTCATTTACATTTCCTATTTTAGAGCATTTGGATTAGGATGCTCAACTGGTAAAGCATTAGTTCATAAAGATTATATGGAACTCAAACCATAATTTCTCTCCTTTTTTCTTCGTTTTTCTCATGGGAAAAAAAAGGGACATAAATACCTATGTCCAGGCTAGCCAACAAACTCAAAAACAGCTATTTTTCAGATTTTATTAAAATCAGCTATACGGAAAGAGATTTATGTGACTAAGGAAGCCCAAAATACTTTTTTTTCTCCAAAGACTCTCTATTTACTCAAGCTAATATACAGCCCTTTCAATTTAGTCCTCCAGATAGAAAGTATGGCAGAGTTTTCACTAAACACCACCCTCCTCCTGATCCCCTCCTCCTCAGATATGCTGTGGACAGTTTCCTAGTTTTCTCTGTAGGCAGTGGAGCCATGTGCCTGACTTCTGTCTAATGTGAGAAGTAACATATACCAGTCCCAGGCCTGACTCCAAAGCCCTCCTAGGCAGTTAGTTCTCGACATGCTTTCTGTCTCACATCTGTACATAGGGCATCTAGTGAAGACTCCACCTTAAAGGATGGTGGAGCTTCCAGAAGGAAGTGCCCTGGGTCTCTGACTCTGTAGAGCAATGTTTCCTCCACCCAACCAGCACCAGTCTGTGACCTGAGGAAAAACCAACAGTTCTTGTGTTAAGATGCTGAGATTTTAAGGTAGTTTGTTACAGCAGTTGATCATGCAATGAGCAAAGATCAACGCTGGGTAATCTACAAAAATAGAAGAATATATCTTTAAAAATAGTAATTTTTACTAAGATTTGTAGTTCACATTAAAAGTGGAGAAACTAACCCTTGAACTTCAAAGAAAGATTTTAGTTAACCACTGGGATCTGACTGTAATGTTTTATGATTTCAGCTCTATGGAAATTCTCTAGAAAATCTTTGCCTCTTTGAACTCATCTGTAGAAATACTTAACTTGCCTATCTATGGAAATACCTGTAAATGTACAGATATGATCACTGTGCCTACCCCAAAGGGGACAAAAAGCATAAAGATACCACTAACAGCACTAAGATAGTATATTTGGAAGGCTCAGATTATCTTCTATAGGTGGTGTTTGTGGCTGGGTTAGTATTATTCAAATGTCCAAATATCCAACAGAATCAAAGGTTGATCAATAAATAACCATTTACAGAGTATTTAGTATGTGCCAGACATTATGCTAGGCCACTTACAAATATTATCACATTTAGTCATAAGTATTCTTATCCAGATTTTACTAATGTGGAAACTGAGGTTCAGGAAAAAAGGTCTGGTGAACTCTAGCATTGTCTCTAAGGCTGGAGTTAAAGAATCCACAGTTACACAGCTATCAAGTGGCAAAACCAAGACCTGGACCCAGATCTATCTTTTACTTCCAAAGCTATGCACTCTGCTACACTAGTGTCTCTCAAATAAAAGAGGGGGGAAATGCACGTACAGCTAGGAAAAGTATACTTGATATTATGATTATGTATTCCAAATATAAAAAACCCAAAAAGCCTAGTGTCCTCATGATACAAATGAGAAACAGGAGTTCAACAAATCGTGCCTATTGTAGATATAAAGTAGACTCTGCCTTCTGAATAGTCTTCTGGGTAAAACAATGGAGTAGGATTAGAGGGAACCACATTAATTATTTTTGCTTGTGGAGAAGGGACTGGGAAAAAAAAAGTAAGTGGCCTGTAAGTTTACTATTCTGACTCATTTGGTAAACATGCTTTGACAAACTCATTCACCACAAGAATTATAAATTGTGTTAGAAAGAAAAAAATCTCAGTTTGAATAAACTATTAGCACCTGTGATAAATGAAGTGTACTGGCTTGGTTTTCAAATTCACGAAGTCTTGCCATTGCAGCAGACAACTGTTTCTTCAATGAATCTGTCTCTTCAGATAAGGATTTCAACAACTGTTCCATCCTGTCACCTTCCTTCGTTTTCTCTTCCAACTGTTCAAGCAAGGCAGTGGTACTGTATCGAGCCTTTAGCTGGTCTCTGAGTCGCTGTATTTCTTTTTCCTTCTCTGTGAGGTGATAAACATTCTTCTCCCTTTCATATTGAAGAACTTGAATTTTCTAGATATAAACTAAGATGAATCTCAGAACAAAGCCAAGCCAAACATCCAGCTAAACAATATACTTCAAAAAGCATTTATGGAGTGTTTATTTGATATCATGTTGGTTTTATGATACCTCGGCCTAAAAGATGAAGCCAACTTCTACAATCAGCCAGCTCAGAGAAAGAGAAGCCAATATATTAATGTTATACTCAACTCACATGCATACATCCACATTGAATGGTCAGAGACACAGAGAAAGGAGAAACCATCTTTATTAAAGGCAAAGACAGAAAGCTAAAGAAGTGTGGCTCTCATGAGTATTTGAGACTCTGTCCTCCATCATACTGGATCTTATAAACCTAAAGGCTAAAAGTGAGTCCCACAAGACATACATACATGTTCTTTAGTGAGCTCAAACCAACAGAGATTAAAATGTACAGAACATCACAGCAGGAAAAAGATGCATTCATTAACCTGCTTCTTGTTAATAAATGATTTGGTATGGCATATGGAAGGTAATCTTTACAGGAGTGTTTAACATTTTTTCCAAGATTTGCAAGGTAAGTACATACTGCTTGTTACACTACTGCTGGGGTAAGGGAAAAAAGCCAAGAGAAAGACGATAGTAATAATCATTAGGCTAACAGAGTCAAAACAATATAAGCTAAGTCTTGCATTTAGGGAAGAAAAAAAGTAGTTGTACAAATAATCATGGAGAAATTAAAGTTTAGGTGAATGACTGTTAATATGAAAAATGAAAAGGGGATTTTAGTTGGCCACAAGCTTAAATCAAATCAGTAGTAGAATATGGATACAAAACCACAGAATTTGCGGAGCAGTATTCACTTTTGGGTGCACAACTTAGGAGGAATAAAAGACAAACCACAAAGTGCTGAGGATGAGATGCCAGAGAAGCTAAAGAATATCAGGTTTACAACAGGAAGCAAGATTTCCTCAAATATCTGAGAAACTGTCAGTTTGAATGAGAAAGCCTTGTTCTCTGTAGCTCAGTGGGCACAATTAGAATAAATGGGCAGAAGCTATAAAAGTTTAGTTTTGATCAGTTATAAAGGCTCAAAGCACGCAGTGGTTGTGGAAGGTGGAATGAACTAGAAAGATATCTCTCAGAAAATCTGTGAGATTCCTTTAACAGATTGCAAAATAACTTTTATGTCTATGAATTGATGATGATTGTTCATTTCTCAATGCTTAAATATTTCAATTCACGTTGTTTAAAGCTAAATCATTCAGCTTTATGATGTTCCTATAGATGGAATTTAAGGAAATCTAATGATAATACTCTTTATGAACAATAAAAGCATTTTTGCAAAACCAAACTTATATTTGAAACTTTTAAATCCTTCCAGTTCTAATAAGTTACTAATTTCTTTACTATCTATACTATAACAAACTATAAATCAGGGAATCTGAAAGTTTAACAGCATGCAAAATACTAATATATATAATTATTTTACCTCAAAAAGCCTGAAAACACAGATTACTTGGAAAGCAGCCAATATGCATGATAAAATGAGGTTTTTTGTTTTTTTTAAACATTTATAAGGACACACACACACCTGAGATGGTTACACCCTGAGATGGTTACAAGAAAATCTGACCACTATTTCCCCTCAGAAATGGACAGAGGATTTAAGATATTTTAAGTGATTAGATATAATTTTTGACATTTAGTGAAGTAACAGAAAAACTGTATTATATAATCATTAGCTAAATACTTTCTTCTCCTCTACATTAAAAAAGAGGTTTAAGAATAATGGCACACAGCTGGGCGTGTTGATGCACGCCTGTAATCCCAGCACTCAGGAGGCTGAGGCAGGAGGATCACCATGAGTTCAAGGCCAGCCTGGGCTACATAGTGAGTTCAAGGCCAGCCTGAACTATACAGAGAGGCTCTGTTTAAAACAAACAAACAAACAAACAAACAAAAGAAATATAGCACAGTATCTTTAAAGTACACCTCAATGAACATTATAGTATTCCAAGAAGCACAGAAATAGGACACTTTTAAGTTATGCAGTAAACTAAAAAAAAAAAACAGTGAAAATGGTAAATTAGTATGTTTTAGGATCTTAAATACAGCATGTTGTGGTTTGAACGTGTCCTCTCAAATTCCCTTAATCCTTACTGCAGCAATGCTGGAAGAGGGGACCTAGTAAGAAGCGACTGCCTCATAAGGGAGGAGCCCTCATGAGTGGGTTGATGTGATTTATCAGGAGATTGGGTCAGTTATCATGAGTGGGCTATTATAAAAGTGAATGTAGCCCCTGTGTTTTCTCTCTCTCTCTCCCTCCCTCCCTCCCTCTCTTCCTTTCTCATTCTCTACCTCATGTGTATGCTTGCCCTTCCACCATGCTGTGATGCAGCATGAAGACCCTCACCAGAAGCAGCAGCCTCCAGAATCAAAGCTAAATATCCTTTCTTTTTAAATTAGCCAGTCTGAGGCATTGTTACAGCAATAAAAACCAGACTAAGACATGCCATAGCAGAATTTATCGATAATGTTCAAGTAATGAAGCTAAAGTTATCAAAAAGTACAGGAGGAATGATAAATTAGATTATTGTTTTAAATAACTGAAAAACAGACTATAGTACTGCACTGAAGGTACAGAAGTATTAATCAAGATGTATTTTTTTTTCTTTCCTTCCTCTTCCACTGCCTTTCTTTCTTTTTTAGTACTAGGGATCTAACCCAGGGGTATTCTACCACTAAGCTATATCCCCAGCCTTTTAAATCTTGAGAGAGTCTTGTTAAATTGCGTAGGCTCGCTTCAAACTTAAAATCCTCCTGCCTCAGCCTCCAAAGCAGCTGAAATTACAGCTGTGCACCACCACACCTCACTAAGATGTATTTATTTCTGAAAAAAACTTAATATCTGGTAACCTTAAAACACATACTCAATTTTATTTAAAAAGTGAGAGAAGTTAGCAGTGACTAAAGTATATCTAAAGGCTGGCAAAGTCAAAGTAGGAATTTAGGATTCCAAGTTTAAATTTAACTTCCCCAAGTAATGAACTAGATAGGACAAGGATAATGACAAGAGTAAGAAGCAGGATCAAGAAATTTAGCACATTGTCTTCTAAGAAAGCTTACTTCAATTTAAAGGGTTAAAGATCATTTACCTCCAAAAGTCTGTGTCTGTCTTTTTCAGTAAGTTTTCCTTTTCCACTTGTGAGTTCATCCACTGCTCCTTTCAGTTTCTCTAATGCAGTTTCTGATTTGGTATTACTAGGCTTTGATCCCCACTTACTCTTCATTAAATCTTTAGAACTTCTGGAAGACATCTCTGAAATGATCTGTAAAAATAAAAATCAACTATTTTAAATCTGAGTTTAAAACTTTAAATCTCAGGTTTGAAATGGGCCTAATAACCGATTCTGCTCTACATAGAACTGGTACATTCAGTGGGTTACACAAGAAAGATCAAGGAAGGCTTCTGGTGCACTGTAATAACTCCTTAAAGAATCTCAAGTGGAGCGAGGCATGGTCCTCTGTATCCCAGATACACAGGAGGCTGAAGCAGGAAGATCAAAAGTTCAAGACCAGCATGAGCAACTTAGCAAAACCCTGTCTCAAAATAAAAAGGTATGGGGGTGTAGCTCAGTGTCCCTGGGTTCAATCCCCAGTACCATAAAAGAACAAAAATCTCAGGAGGTGGATACATGAGTAGTATTTGCTTTTGAGAAGTACGTCAACTTGCATTATGTTTTGTGCATAGTTCTGTATGTGTATTATAGTTTAGTAAAAATTTTTTGTTTAAAATACAACAGAGCAATCTCCAACTATTAAATAAAATCTGAAAGAAGTAGGTCACAATCAAGGATATATCTTATCCAAGAATAAAAAGCTGGTGGTAAATAATCTGAGTATCGGCATCAAAATTCATTAACAAATATAATGGTATATCCTCTGTTTTAGAAGATACGCCTAATTCAGCTCAATCTTAATAGTCATTTGAGAGAAGACAGAGGAAATAAGGAAAATCCAAGATGAGATATTTGGAGGAAAACAACCACAATATACAGGGGATTGGGGAATGAAAAGAAGTTTTAAAAAGAGGCCAAATTAAATAAGGAGAAGGTTACTACCTGCTAACAGTACTCGATGACAGTTTAGAAGCAAGTATATAACAAAAACTAGAAGGTATATAGTGAAATGTACTGTACATAATAAATAAAATAGAAAATTGTATATAAAAGTAGCTCTCATTAGAGAAGCCAAAAAAGCATTTTTCCACTTTGCATCCGGAGATAAAACGATAGTGGTGTGATTAAAAAATCTAGATGGTATGAGACCACTAATGCATTCATACTATTTACCAAGAACCCTGATAGGTGCTGTTTAACAAAAAACAAACAAAACTGTAATCCTAGCTACTTGGGAGGCTGGGGCAGGGGAATCACAAGTTCAAGGCCATCCTGGACACCTTAGCAAGAGTGTGGAAGAATAAAATATAAAAGATATGGGGTGTAACTCAGCGGAAGAGTGCTTGCCTAGCACGCTGAAGGCCCAGGTTTGATCCCCAGTATGGACACACACACACACACACATACACACACAAACACACACACAGGGGTTGACATGTTCCTTGACATTTTAAGGAGCTTTCAGTGTAGTAGAAGAGGCAAGCAGTAACACGAAAACAGATTTGTGGGTTCTCAAATTGTAATAAATACCCTATAGGAAATAAACAGAGTAGTGATAAAGACACCAGTGAAAACAGGACAATTACTTAAGGTGGTGGGGAGTGACTTGTAAGGTTGTCCTGTGTGCAATCAGAAAGCTTTAAAAATATTAGAACTGTGTAGACTGAGTTGAACAAACCATGTATCAAAAGTTTGGTCCCGGATTTTTGCCTATTATAAGGTCAAAGATTAAGGTAGCTAGTAAATCTACCTTAAGGCAAATGCAAGGTGTCTCTGGAATCTGTTGCATAGGAAGTGCAGTCTCTTTTTCTTTTGTACCGGGGATCGAACTTGGGTCCTTGCGCTTGCAGGTGGCGGAACCACTGAGCTAAATCCCCGGCCCAGGAAGTTCCTTCTTAATGCTTGGTTGGTTTCACACTGTGGAGCTGATATACTGGGTTGACAAGACAGTACCAAGTTGCTGAGACAGACAAAACAGTGGAAATATAGATCAGCAGAACTTGAAATAAATCAGGGCATTTGCTTCTAAACCTTTAGAAACGCCTGTGGTGAAAGACTGTTTCCATCCTCTGGCCCAACACCTAGTCCTACCAACCTCCTTTCCCTGTATTTGTTATTCTAGAGGGTTCCCCTGGTCAGACCTTCCCAGTGGCATCTTCAAGAAGCCTTCCCTCTGTGAACTTTAAGAAGGGATACAATGCCCCTCCGATCTCGTAATAAATTATAACGGCCCCCAACCTTTTATTTTTTTTCCGGTCAGCCAACGATTGTTTTAGAGGCTGTACTAAGTTTTCTATAATTCGCAGCGCTGAGAAAGCATCTGTTGATTGGTTGAAGTGACTCAAGTCAAGGTGGACAGAGGCAATCAAAGGAGCATTCCAATCCCGTAAACTGCACAGGGCGTCTACCACGGGTGTATTCCACAAGGAGCGGCAAGTTACGTTACCCTTCACCTAAGAGCTCATGTGGGCAGAGACAGGAAAAAACAAACTGCAAAAAGAGGCGATTGTATTCTCATCTCTAAAATGAAGACGTTGGTAGAAGGGATATGAAATAACGCATGCTAATGGACAAAAGACGTACTAACGAAAGACTTCATCCAAATCACTTGGCCTCTCTCTAAGTAGGTAATAATACGCACCGCAAAGTCAAAAGAAGGAACTGAAGAGACAACGGTGGAAAAGCGCCCAGCCGGGTACCAGGCACGAAGCGAGCGTCAGGGAAAGGGGCATGAGACTGAGTCCGGCGGCCGCGCCCAGCCCACCGAGTCCGCGTCGCGCGTGTTCCGGTCCGGTCCCGCCCGGGTGCAGCCGCCACTGGACGCCCGGTCGCCACCCTCCGCGGCCGCTGCGCCTGGCCGCCAGTCGGCAAGAAGGTGAAGCTCTGCACTCGCGTCGCCTCTCCACACCCTCCGGGGCGGACGCCCCTTCCGGGAGTTTGAATCCCGCGCCTGAGGGGCGGGGCACGTCCCTGCCGCCGGGGCGCAGCTGTCGGATTGGCTGAGGCTTCTTTACCATTAGGGGCGGGGCCATGGTTGGGGGGCGGGGCGGGACGGGTTTGGGCCTGGCCTGGGACCTGACCGAGGAGGGAAACGGCTCCTTTCGGGTAGGCCACCCATTCGGTCGTGGTGTTTCCTCGCGGACTCAGACATTACTACTGTATTCTTAATGTGATAAATCCGGTAACGCTGAACGGAAAGTAACTCATTTTATGTCCTTGAGCATAATTCACCCCTCTGAGGACCATTTTCTCTCTGTCCGGTGTAAAATGAGGCTCATCCACCCCTGGGAGAACTGGCTTCCGCCGGGGGCTTCCTCCCTGTCTGCCCCTTCCGCTGAGCCTTCAAACTGCCAAAAACCTGGGGTGGGGCGACGGGAAATGTAACGAGGGCGGGCTGATGGGCACAACCAGATTGAATGCTGAGATTTTGAACCCCAGAGCTCCAGAGCATAGCTTCAGATAGCGTTAGCTCCCTGCGGCCTGATTATCTGTGGGTCAAGTGGATTTGTTAGCTGCCTTGACAACGAATTTTGTTGCAGAGAAGAAGCACAGAAAGTGTTTGGCAGGGTCTGCCTTTATCTCCTGGACTGAGCATAAATTCCCCGGGAAATTAAAACGTAGATAAGCAATGGCAAATCATCCTAAGAAAGCTGGGATATATACCAGCTAAATTCTAGATTAGGACTACATATTTGAGTTTAGCTCCTGACTGCTTCTTAACCTTGTGTAACCTTGGGTACATTCTTTCACCCCTCTGAGCTCTTGTTTTCTGATCTGCAAAATGATGCAAGTGCTCTCTACCTCGTAGTGTAGTTATGAGAAGTAAATGAGAGAATTAATGTAAAGTGCTTAGCATTTAGTAAATGCTCCACTGATATTAGCAATTATTTTTAAAGGGCAACAAACTCTTGTGTTACTGAAAAGAATGAATGAAAAAATCAAGAAGTAAATTTTATAGATTAAAATTAAAATGCCAGACATCTGGTACCCACTTCCAAGGAGCTCATTTTTCTAGTGGGAAAGTAAATAGTCTTGGTTCCATTCATAATTGTTATATTAAAATATCAGATGAGATTAGGGTAGAAGAAAGTCTGCAAAAGTTAAATCAGAGTGTGAACATCATTCATTGCCCAGAGTTGACCTGAGGGTAAAATTAATTTCCAGAAAAATTTACAAAGATGAGAAAGAAAGAGAGAGAGAGAAATCTTGATCATCTTAGAGCTAAATGGCAGGAACATGTAGAATGGAAGAGGGGGAGAAGGACTGGAGGGCGGATACCCAACAGCTGGCCAGCAGGGGCCTGGTGACCCACCCACTGGGCCAGACCCTCCAATTCCACAGGATCTTCTTTTTTGTCAGAATCTTCCTTTGTAAGTAGGGACCCTGAAGAAGAGGAGCAGACAGGAGGCTCCTTGGACTGGGAGGCTTGTTCAATTTTGTAATTACTATTGTCAGACCCGACAAATCAATGTTTGCCCTTCACAGATAGGTGCTGCCAGCCATAATGTTGTGGGGACCTGCTGGTTCCTGTAAGGCCTCACAAGGTGGCAGTACTTCAATGTTGACAGTTCACTCAGGGATATGCTAGGACGAGGATTCAAAATTCATCTTTATTCATGGAAAGAGAGAAATGGAATAGCTGAGTAGACTAGGTATTTATCTCAGCAGGTAAGCTCATTTTTTCCACAGTAGGAAAGTGTTCTTGGGAAACCAAAACAGTATCAAAAGGCTGCTGCCTGAGTTTAGAGTTATTAAATGGAAATAAGGAGGCTGTTGTGATTAAGAGTTCCTGTCACCTTGAAGGGTGACATCTTCCAAAGAGATGCTGATGAAAACATGGCTTCACCAGTTAACAGACCTGCATATCCAATAGAACTTTCTGCAACAATGGAAAGCTTCCTCCAGCTCTATCCAATATGGTAGCACTAACCACATATGGCTGAATGCTTGAAATGTGGCCACTGTGATTGAGGGCCTGAGTTTTAAATTTTATTTAAGTTCCTTTTAAAACCTGATTGTTGGTTCAGTTATTAGGAAACATTTTAAGTATGTTAGGGACAACCTGAGTACCCACACTTAATTTTTCAATTGTAAATTTTATGAAATCTAAATATAGATCAAGTATTTCTGATGAAAATTTTGTGTCCAAATCGATGTGTGATATACACAGCAGATTTCAGTGACTTGGTATAAAAAAGAATATAAAATGTTGTACTAATGTGAACATGCACATTATATGTAATCATAATATCTTGGATGTATTTAATAAAATATATTAAAATCAATCTCCCTATTATGTTTCACTTTTCTAATGTGACTGCTAGAAAATTCAAAGTGATAAATGTTGCTCATGTTGCATTTCTGTTGAACAGCACTGGTATGTACACAGTAAAGTTTCTTTAAATGCAGAGCATTTTTTTTCTAGGTTTATTTGGGAAAAATAAACCTAGAAGGGGTGTAGCTCAGTGGCTGAGCATTTTTCTAGCATTCATGAGGCACTGCATTCAATCCCTAGCACCATACCAACACAGAGAATATATATTGGTACTGTACTTTGTTAGAGAAGGTCATATTCGTTCCCTTTATTTTTAGCTCCTTCAAGTGTTTTGCATAATGACAACATGATGTTACCAAATGTTATGAAATACTTTATTTCCTTCTGTCTCCCACATGAACTCAGTCACTGCCAATCACTGTTTTAAAGAAATGAAATTCAAATATACTATCTACAGTTGAATCTCCATATTCATGGGTTCCATATCTATGAATTTAACCAACTGAGGATCAAAAATATTTGAAGAAAAAAATGCATTTGTACTGAACATGTATAGACTTTTTCCTTTGTGCATATTCTCTAAACAATACAGTATAATAACTATTTCCATAGTATTAACATTGTTTTAGGTATAAGTAATCTAGAGATGATTTACAGGAGGATATGCATTGGTTATGTAGAAATACTGCTCAATTTTATAGTAGGATTTGAGAGACCATGGATTTGGGTATTTGAGGTGGGTCTTGGAACCAATTCTCCCCACAAATAATTGTTACTTTAAAATAGTGTTTACCACTGTGCAAAACCTTGTAATTAAGCTACTTAAAATACCATTTTAGTTCTAAAAGCATTTTAGGTATCAATTGAAATAATTCTTGAATGAGTATTTCAGCAAACAGATTTTAACAATGGACAACCATCCATGTGTGCTCCCATTTGAAAATTGCTGCTAGGTAATATGTATCTAAGGTTCTATAAAACTGGGATTGGAATAAGATGTTAAGAATCCATCTTCCACTAAATTCTCTTTGCTCCTCTTGTCTAGAGCTTTTTTTCTAATTCTCCCCTCTTTTTCTCCACATATTTTTTTTCTTTCTGCATCCCTTTTGTCCCAGTGTTCCAGGGGCAGGCCTAAGGCCATTCACAGAGTTTAACTCAGAAGTTTACTTAATGAGAGAGGTGGGGAATCATGAAACAGAAATATGCAATCTCAGCTGATGTGAAGCTGGACATGGAGTTGGACTCAGAAGACACTGCATTTGAATCCTGGCCCAAGATTTTAATTCTTCTGGGATCGAGCTTCTTCAGCCACAAAAGTGTGCACAGGAATCCTAGCTCCCAGCATTGCTGAAAACATTAAATGGCTGATGAGCCATGGGAAAGCCATGTGCAGCATATAGTTTCCACTATTTGGGGAGTTCCATCTGGGCAGAACAACTCTGGCTTATTCTCTGCTATAAAGCCCCAGTACCTAACTCATGGTCTGGCTCAAAAATTTGTTGAACAAAGGAGCACATTATTTATGAATAAATGGTTGTTGTTTTGGGGTTTGTTTGTTTGTTTGGTTGGTTGGTTGGTTGGTTTTTTGAAATAGAGTCACACTAAGTAGTTCAGGCTGGTCTTGAACTCACTATGTAGCCCAGGCTGGCCTTTAACTCTCAGGGATTCTCCTGCCTCAGCCTCCCAAGTTCTGGGAGTACAGGTGCGCATCACAACACCCAACTCTGCTAGTGTACTTTTCCAGTTTTTTCAAAAGGAACTATTTTGACTGGCAGCCTCTGAGGACCTCTCCCTTTCCATAAATACCACATGCACTAGTTCCTGACACTCTCTTTGCCTGTCATAAAGCTCCCCCTTTCCTGTTCTTAATGAAATACAACTCATAGCTGCTCCTGGAGCCTGAGTTTCAACCCTCTTTATATTCCTCCAGAGATCTCCCTCAGGTCCTGGTGACAGAAGCTCTGACTCCAGGCCACATCCTTCAGGGGTCATGTTTCCTAACCCTTGTCTATAAGTCACTACTTTCCAAGTATCCTAAACTTCTTCTCCTCTTGTATTTATTCCTGAGGATGAAGGTGATGTTTATTCCATGACACAACCATTGCAGTTGTACAGAGTTCTGGTCCTATGTGCTTATGTGACAACTTACCTCTTTCTCTCCCACCTCTGTTCATTCAGGATCAGGTAAATTGGTGCCAAATAGAAGACTCCAGGAAATGCTAGAGATTGGGAGTGAGTCCTTGTCAGGGCTTACTTAACAATTTGACAGGATCCTACCTTTGGATATATTTCATCAAATATAATTAAATATATCTTAGGCTACATTTAAAATAATATTTTTACTGTAAAACTTTGACAGGATTTTAAATAATTATATTGTTGAAATTTTGAATCATTTATGATGAGCTAAGATTTCTTAGCAGTTATCACGCACATTCAAAACTTCTTTCTTAGTGCAAAAATCTAATTGTAACTTAAATGAAATCAACATTGTATAAATACAAAAAACCCTCACTATTCATGGAGCAGACCTTCCTGCTGTTATGGTTTGGGTCTAGATGTCCCTCCAAAGCCTCATGTGGTCATCGGCTGGATCTAGAGTGTGTAAAGCTGGAATTGATTCATGATGCAATGCTAGGCTCAAAGTCACTAGGATAAGAATGTGAGTGCTGCCTACCCTAAGTAGTTTGGATAGAATAAAAGGGACATGGAGATGCTGTTAAACCTTCTTGTTACCTTTGCTGCTTTGTGTTTGCCATGTTGTTTCTCCTCTGTGATGTTTGTTTGCCATCCCAGCCGCGAGCCAGCTGATTATGGACTGAAACATCTATGAACTGTAAGCCAAAAAACCCCAAGCCTTTTAACTTTGGGTGTCGAGTATTTTGTCTCAGCATGAGAGAAAAGTAACTAACACACCTGCTTTGTTCTTGTCATAGATTTTTTTTCAAAAAATAGACAATTTTTAGTGCAGTTGTAGGTTCACTGCAAAATTGAGTAAGAAGAAAGTTTCTCATATATATCCCTTCCCCTCCCCAAGCATCCTCCACCACAGCAGCATATTTACTACAATTGATGGACAAACATTAACACATTATCACCCAAAGTCCATAGTTTACATTAGAGTTCACTCTTGGTATTATACATTCTAGAAATTTGGACAAACGTAGATAAAAAATATCATAGTTTCAGTGTTCTGAAAATCCTCTGTTCTACATATTTGTCCCCACAGCCTTGGCAATACTGATCTTTGTATTGTCCCATAGTTTTGCCTTTTCTAGAAGGTCATATAGTTGCAATCATACAGTATGTAGCATTTTTCAAATTGACTTGTTTCCCTTAATAATATGTCTTCAAGATTCCTCCATGTTTTCTTATGGCTTGATAGCTTATTTCTTTTTAGTATTGAATAATATCCCATTTTCTGGATTTATCACAGTTTATTCATTCACTCCTCTGTGACATTTATTAGGAAGTGTTCTTGGGAAGGAGTTTTTCCTGTGAAAGGGAAGGGATTATCACTCACAACCAAAGCCTTTTCCCCACAAGTGAAGGCCCTGTAGTGACTATGCTAGTGACTAAGTATGCCTATCGCAATTATATATCCACTTACTAGAGAAATGATCACCACATGTGTCTGTGGAACAGTAGATCCACTGTGAGCCAAACCTAGGCCAACACTCTTATTTAATACAGGCCCCCACTTGCTCCCATTTTGTTGTTGTTGTTCTTTTGGTACCAGGGATCGAACTCAGGACCTTGTGCTAGTGAGGCAGGTGGTGGTACCACTGAGCTAAATCCCCAGCCCCCATTTGCTCCCATTTTAATGAGAAGGGTCATGAAGTTTTAGGTCTCTGAGTGTCAATATCAACTTGAGTCTTGTATCCAAAAATCTTCAAAATGTTTCTGTGTTCCCCTTCTCCACTGTACAGTTACCCAAGTAAATGGCCATAAGTCCCTTCGAGGAAGAACCAGAGAAGTCATTATCATGTACACTTGCTATGGAGATAGAAGGCCTTCCTCTTGGGAATCTGACCATAAGTCAGTGGGTTCCATGTCAGTGGCTGGCTCAAATCTGGAAACTAAGCAAAGGATTAGAATTTTTGTAGGAGTAGCTGTCCTCAGTCTTCTAATTTATTTGGATTATGTTGACTAAGCAGGACTCTCGTTTGCTGTTCACATATTTTTTCTGGGTACTGTGTTAATTGCCTCCATAACTCTATGTGTGTTAGACTTGCTGCTACTCCAACCTGGATATTTATCATGATAATTGCTCTTACAGTTATGTACTGTTCCTCTACCCTCTTATTCTGGAGTTTTACCATTCCCATTGCTATTAGTGCAGTTCTGTATCAGACTCTCTGACCTCAGCCCAGGTCTATACTCAGTAAACTTGTCAGTGAAGCTGGTTGTTACGGCTTGTATCTAGACCTCCCACCAAAGCCTCATATGCTTATAAATGGGGCTTTTCAGAGGTGGCTAGATCTAGGGTGTGTGAATATGAATTACAGGTATGTGGTACTGGATTAGTCCACTAGTTAGTTTAGCACAGTTTGGGGCTGTAATTAATGGGAAGGCCCACCCTTGATGAAGGTGGAACCATCCAAAAAGCCTGTAGCCTGGATGGTATCAAAGTCCAGAAGGCTCACTGCTTGCTGCTTCCTGCCTGCCCTACCATGGACTGTTTCTCCTCTGCCATACCCCTCTGCCATGCCACCTTGCCTTGGAGCCAGCTGACTATAAACTGAAACTTCTACAAATTGTGAGTTAAAATAAAATCTTTCCTCTTTTAACTTGTGGGTGTTGAATTTTTTGTCCAGCAATGAGGAAGTAACCAAGACACTGGTACACCTCCACCAGCCTGTTTTCTATTACCTCAGTAGATAGAATACAGTTGTCTGGTGGTCTTTCTGTCTTTCATAGTATACCTATTCCATCAACCCATTTTATTAGGCATTTTAAATCTTACTTTCCACTGCCTGACAGAGAAATCCACGTATTTCTTCCCAAGTTGAGGTGGCTATTACTTTTTTCCATGCTTCTGGGAGCTATCCTACAGTGTACTCAGAACATCTCTAGGGGCCTTGCAGCATGTGAAATCCAGAATCTTGAGAGAGTATGCCTGTATCCACAAACTCTCTTTTATCCAAATTTATGTCTGTGTTGTCCCTCGATCCAGCATACATAGAATCCACTCCTAAAGCTCCTGCCAGTATGCCCTAGCTGTGTCCTGAAGTGTGTTTAGGTTGTTATTCTCTCCTGTCTTCAGGAGACCTAGTACATCCCCAGCAGAGGTATGCTGGGACTAACCCTAGTTATTACCCTAGTAAACAGGAGGGGAAGTGAAAGCAGATCCTGAGGGAAGAGCAAGTTGTCTTGCAGGAGAGAAGGATGTGAATCATCCCTGAGCAAGGTGAAGGGCTGCTAATCAGGGGGAGCATGCCACTTCTGAAAGGTCAGAGGCCTCAGGGGAATCTGGGAATTTAAGATTTTCAAGGACATCAGCCAGATATCCCCATCCCATATCTCAGAGTTCTATTCTTTCCCAAGTAGGACCTTGACCTTGTCATGGTTGGGAGTTCAATCTTCTTTGGAGCTTTTTTTTGGAACCGGGGATTGAACTCGGAACCTTGTGCTTGTGAGGTCATGACTAAGTTTTGATGCCAGTCTTGAGCTTTCACCACCTCTCTACTGCAGGAGAGGAAGCCTTCTGGCCTTCATTCTTAGATTCTGGTTGCTGGTTAATCATCCTTAGTCTTCTGTTATTCTTTTCCAGGATGTCAACTGAGTTTAGCACTAGCCACTCAAATCTAAAGCCTTAGCATTACTATTTCCTCCATATTTCTTTGTTTTAACCACTTTCCCATTGCTGGGGCAAAACACCTGACATTCTCAACTTAAAGGAGGAAAGGTTTATTTTGGCTCATGGTTTCAGGTTATGGTCATCTGGCTCCAATGCAAAAACAGGAAGGCAGAAGTAAAGGTGCTCAACCCATGACAGCCAAGAAACAGAGAAAGGAGGAAAAAACCAGGGGAAAGAAAGACCTGTCCAGGTCACAGCCTCAGTGAACCACCTCCCACCAAGCCTCACCTCCTAATAGACTATTTAACTACTGAACTCATTAGTGGATGAATCTACTGATGAGTGTAGCACCCTCATAATCCAAACACGTGAGAATTGAGGGGGATATTCTAGATCTAAACCATAACATGCCTGATATATTGTGACAGCTAATGTATTCTCTTCCATTAGAATACCAGCTCAGCTCATTGGTGACACTTTTTACTATAGTACTGTGCCATGGATTTTCAGGATCCATCTACCACCAGTGATGGGGTCTCCATTGCCAGCTGGGTGGTAGGTGGTCAAGCCCTAAGTCCCATGTGAGGATCTGGTTTTTTGAGTCACTCTTGACACCAACTGTGACAGGGAAAATTCTGAGACAAGTATACAGGACATTTCTTAGGAAGTATTCTTGAGGTTGATGCCATAGAAGGGAGGAGAAGGAAACTGTTTGCAGTGATGCAGTCCTATCACTGGGCTCTGCTGACCTCATGGGGAGCCCAGGGTCCAGTGTGGCCTTGTTGATTGTCATCACTTGGGACAAGAGGCCAAGCCTTTATACCCCTGCATTACTTAGTTGTGGAAGGTAGGCTGCTCCTGGAGAGAAACATGATTCTTCAGTGTGGGAAATTAGAAAAAAAAAAAGCTGACAGTTGAGGGGCATTTTCTGGCAGTAGCTGGGGCAATAAGTTCTTCATTCCTGGAGTGGGATGTGGGTGATGCACTGCAGCATATACCATGCTCTCACATCCTACTAAAGCCAGTCCCAGGGCCATGTCTGTCAACTATGGGGTGATCAACTATGGGGTGATCAACAATGTGCTGATCATAGAAAAACACTGTAAGTCATTATAAGTCATGGGGCAATAGGTGAAGAGAGAGGCAGGAGAGCTACAGGAAAAGCCAGAGAACAACAGAGCAATGCTTTCAAATATTGGGAGAAAATGCTTTTGAATTTGGGAGTTTGAACCAACAAAACTGTCAGTTAAATATGAGAATATAATAAAGCTAGTCAGACAGGGACCAGCTATGCTTCAGCAATACAAGAAAGGGGAAGACAGTATCACAAATAATAGAGAGGCCAAGGGAATACAGAATGGGGGAAAAGAAGCTATAGGACAGCAGCCATGCAGTAGCTCCATAACAAATCCATCCCAGTTGGAGCCATTGAGAAGACTCTGGAAATGCTTTCATCATGAAGGTAAAATCCCAATATGTTTGAAAATTTATATAATTTGTTTAAAAAGGGGAGGAAGGAAGAATGGAAAAGGAAAAGAAAGGAAAGAAGAAATAAGGTGTGGTGGTACACACTTGGAATACTAGCCACTTGGGAGGCTGAGGAAGGAGGATCACAAACTCAAAGTCAGTGTAGGCAATTTAGTGAGACCCTGTCTCAAAATAAAAAGCACTAGAGATATAATATAGTGGTAAAACACTTCTGGATTTCTACTCAAAAAAAAGAAAGAAAGATATGAAGCATATCATAGTATATTTCACGGTTCCACTTGATTTAATAAAGTTTATCATATATCTACATGGGAGAGATGGGGTACACATGTGATAGCTGAGAAGGGGTGAAAGAAAGTGAAATCTTCATTTTTCTTGTTAGAAACCAAATGGATGAGCCTGAAACAGAAAAACAGAGACATAGAAATAAATGTGTTACTTGGCGATAAATACCAAATAATCAGATAAAGAGTTTAAAGTGGGGACCTCTAAGAGTGGAAATGCTGTAAGGAAAATACTGGAGGTAATGAGAGGGGAATATTGATTTTGTAATAGCCTGGTAGGTTTCTTTAGTTTTTTTTTCAGCACTGGAGATCAAATCTAGGGGCACTTTGCCATTGAGTTACACCCTTAGCCCTTTTTATTTTGAGACATGGTCTGACTGTATTGTCCAGAAAGGCCTTGAACTCTTGATTCTCCTATCTCTGCCTCCTGAGAAAGGGAGGCATGTGACACTGACCCCAGTGGATTTCTTTTTTTTTTTTTTGGTGCCGGGGATCGAACTTGGGTCCTTGCACTTGCGCAGCAGGTGGCGAAACCACTGAGCTAAATCCCTGGCCCTGGATTTCTTGATTCTTCAAAACAAATAGAGGTATAGCTTTTATAGAACAGGAACTTATCAGAAAAAAACATTTCAAATTCATAAATTCTTGAAAAAAATAGAAAAAGGAGCAGCATATCTCAACTCATTTTATGATTTTAGCATAGCCATCAATACCAAAGCCTGACAAAAGGAGAAAGAGAAGTGATCTTGGTCTTATACATAATCATAGTTGCAAAAGCCATAGATAATATTTATCCATACTAGCAATCCAAATTTTGCAATATGAAAGTACAAGATATGTTAATCAAGTTAGCCTTAAACCAAGAATGCAAGGTTAGTTTAATATTAGGAAATGAATGTAATTCACCACATTAAGTGTAAAAATCATATAACCATCCCAATAAACTAAAACCATCTGATAAAATTATTATAAAAATATTATTATAAAAAGTGTTAGCAAGCTGGGAATAAATCTTTAATCTTAGACTAATTATGGAAAACCTAAAGTAAACATGCTTAGTGGTGAAATACAGAAATCTTTCCCTTTGAATCATGAAAAAAGTAGGAATGCCTGCTTTTACTATCCCTAGTCAATACTGTAATGAAAAGTCTAATCAAAATAGAAATATAAAGGAAAATAGAGTAAGCATGAGAATTAGAAAGGAACACAGCAGGCATTATTTGCTGATTATATAATTGTCAGGAGAGAAAATCTATAATAATTTACTACTGATTACACTGTCACTAGCAGTTATAAGACTTCCTGCTGCTCTACACTTGTTTTGTTTTTGTTTTTTCTTGAGACAGAATCTTGCCCCAAAATCCAGGCTGACATTGAACACTTGATCTTCCTGCCTCAGCCTCCTGAGTGCTGGGATTATAGACAAGTAACACCATACCCAGCTCTATATTCTCATCACAGTTGAGAGTGTTGAATTTTTACATATTAGCCCAGTGACAGCATTTTAGAGACCAAGTGCCCAAATTTTAACCCAAAACCCACTTATTTATCGCAAAGTACCAACACTGCAATTAAACTCGAATACTGAGGTTTTAGTTTAGAAAAACCAACTCATACATTAACATCTTTTGTCATAAAAGAAAAACACAGTAACAGATCTTTCAGTGGTACAAACAGCTTTCTATTGCAAGGTAAAAGTTTGCATTTGGCATGCTTCTGCACAATTCATGTGATCTTTGCTGTTGTTTGCATGATGATAATTGGTCAAACCTTGGCTGGGGTGACTGGGCTTGTGTGCTGACAGAGGGGCTCTGTGTGCTCACTGGGGCACACATGCCATAGGTTCACCACCACTGTGTTAACCTATCTGGTGAGTATGTAATAGTATCTCTTTGGAAATGCAATTTGCATTTTTCTGATTATTAACGCATTCTTGCCAGCATGCACTATTGGTACATGCATGGCTGATCTGTTGAGTGGCTGGTACCACCAAATGGAACTGTTTCATGCTGACCAATGGGACAGCCATGCTTGTATAACTAGTTGTTCAGGGCTGCCTAGCAGAGAGACATATGAATTATGCCTCATCCTAAATGTGTTAATGAGGTTGAGTACCTTTTCATTTACATTTCCCAATGTAAAATGACCTGTTCAAATCTTATATATTTTCCCATTGAGTTCTTAGTGAGTTTTTCTTTCTTTTTTTTTTTTTTTTTTTACTAATTTGCTGGAGTTGTTTACGTGTTCTAAATACTAGTCCTCTGTAGCTTATGATTTTAATATAACTAAATTTGGCTATATTTCCTTTATGATTAGCATACTTTTTTTCTATTTAGAAATCCTTTTCTGGGCCTGGGATTTAGCTCAGTGGTTCCGCTACCTGCCTCACAAGTGCAACATCCCAAGTTCGATGCCCAGTACCCCCCCCCCCAAAAAATGAAATCCTTTTCTACCTTGATGTCATAAAAATGTTCTTCTATTTATCTTCTAATTTTTTTATCTTACTCATTTACATTTAAAATCTAACTGTAATTTTAATGTATCACGTAAGGTCAGAGGTCATGTTTCATTTCTCTCACATGAACAGGTAAAATGCAAATTAAAACTCCGATGAGATACTACAATATATTCACTAGATGGGCAAATATATAAAATCTAACACTGCTAAGTGTAACAAGAATGTAGGGATACAGGAAGTCTCACATACTCTTGATAAAAGTGCAAATTTTTCTTTTGTATTAAATTCTTTTATTGGTACATTGTAGGTATACAACACAATTACATTTCTCATTGGGAATTGTACCTTTATATAATGCATCTTGGTT